>CM031612.1:38155873-38163424 GCA_018398815.1 Conus ventricosus | reverse complement strand
TGAAACGCAGGTATGGGTGAGAGAGATCAAGAAAGATGAACAATGGGCAGGGGGCGGGGGGGGGGGGGGAGGACTGGGGAGGGCAGGGGGGTGGGGGTGGGGTGGGGAGGAAAGGGGTGGCATCAAACATTTACTAACATTTAGTGTCGGGGTATAATGTGGTGGTATAAGAAATGGAATAAAAGGACAGACTTTAAAACAAGAAAAGGGGGGGAGGGGGGGGGCGTGGCGTACAAAAGCCTTTGGACAGGGAGCGGGTATATAAGCTAGTCACAAAAAGTTAGGCCAGACAGAAAAACTCTCACCAAAAAAACGACATACCACCGGAAAACAGCTTATACCGTATTTTATTTCATGTCTTTAGCTTTCATGTCAATGCCATTGCAATGTGTCATTTAATTTTTCTGGACAAAATCAAGGATCAAACATCATAACCCCTCTTTTTGAAAATCACAAAATGACAATTCACAAGAAAGTTATTGAAAAGCTTCAGTAGTGCGTATGTCCGCCATTTGCACCCACCATTCCACGCATCTAGGCCTCAGGGACTGATCAGAGTCACAAGGGTCGTTGAGGCATGGCGTCCACTCCTGCAGCAGAAATTGGAACAGTTGGTGGAGGTCAACAGGAGGGGGGTAGTTGTCGTGGACGCGGCGTTCCAGATGGTCCCAAAAGTTCTCAATAGGGTTCAAATCAGGCGAACGCGAGGGGCCATCCATTCATGGAACCTGCTGCTGCCTCAGGTAGTCGTTCAACCACACGGGCGGTTGTGGAGTGGCGTTGTCGTCCATGAGGGTGGCACCGGGTCCCATGGTTTGCAGAGTGGGGATAATCAACGGCCTCACGATTTCATCTCTGTACCTTACGCCAGTAAGTCTGCCGGGCACAAGTGAAGGGTGTCCTGCCATGAAGGTGGATGCCTCCCCATACCATCAGGGAGCCGCCTCCATAGCGATCGTGCTCACAAACAACAGCCATCAGCAAGCCCTCCCCTGGACGACGCCAGACGCGTACCCGGCCATCATTTCGGGACAGGGAGAATCTTGACTCCTCGGTGAAGAGGATGGTGCTCCATTGCTGCCTCGTCCATCGCTGATGACGTCGACACCACCTCCTTCTGGCCTGTTGATGGTGCTGTGTTAGTGGGAGATGGACGGCGGGCCTTCTTGAGCGGAGGTTGAAACTGTGAAGGCGACCTCGGACGGTCTGGCAACTTACGTTGATGTTAGTCGTTCTTCTCAGCTCCTGTCTCAGAGTGGTTGCATTGATGGTTCTGCTGCGGACTGCTGTCAGCATCAAGTAGCGATCCCCCCTTGCCCGTTGGTGATTCTTGGCCGCCCTGAGCATGGTCGTTCCTCGGCTCTTCCAGTGTCTTGGTATCGCTGGTGAAGGCGTTGAATGACTGAGTGGCTCACTCCCCGACGTCTTGCCACCTCTCTTCCAGAAATGCCATCTTGGAGCCACCCCAGAGCCTGGCCGCGACCTAGTGTTGACAGTTTTCGTCTTGGAGGCATGGTTATTGCAGCCCCGATTAGCGGTCATTTTATACCCACCGCAGGCAAATTGTCATTGAAAAGTGTTCAACATAGGCAGCCCTTGCACGTGCACTGTGCCGATTTCTCAATTCAAAACTGCTGTGTAATCTGCGCCTGGCCAAACTTCATGCATTATTCCCACGGATTTTTGGTGTTTTGGCTGAGCGCATATTCTCGACCCGAAAAATGCGTCGTCTGAAAGATTATTTCGGTCATACAGTGTGGTGTTGCGAGCTGTCAGAATAGCTCAGAATGAAACACGCTGCGCTTTGTTTTACGAGCATCAGACCCATTACTTAGAGTCCCCCCAAAATCTAAGGGGGGGGGGGGGGGCCCTTAACTTTTTTGTGACTAGCTTAGAAAGGGGGAGGGGGGAGGACGAGAGGGTGGAGGAAGGGGTGGCAAACAAGGATGTGGGGTGAATGGTATATGTAATATAGGGTGGTGGGTGTTTGTTAGGGGCGTGAAGAGGAAATGAGATCGTGTATAGTATTTCAATGAGACACAAAGAATCAATTCTGAGCTCTTGATTTAAATTGAACCGTGCGGTTGAAATCCTCTCTTGAATTCAGACTCTCAGAAATTGTCCCAGTGTTGCCCTACCACCAGGTCTCAGACTTCAGTCAACATATTTTCATCAACAGTACTGTCAACTGCAAAAAATGTCAAAAAACATTCATGCTATTTTGGTGATTACGTTGACACCTTCGGGTCCTTGGTCCACTATGACACACTTTCTTCCTACCTTCATGGTGCTGGTTCTTTATCAATGTAGTGTGAAACTGTACATTTTTCTTTAAACTTCTTTTATGCTTATGTCAGATTTATGATTAGACCATCTTAACTTGAGTGTTTGTTTGTTTGTTTGTTTTTTGCTGACCCCACATACACTGTATTGGTGTGAATTTTACATCGTATTGAGTCAACAGCATTAGGAGTCGTACATGACTGTAATCCGTTTTCTAATTTTCCACTTGCTCCCATCCCAGGGAAACACAAAGTCCCGAACTACTACAGAGTGTGCACTTGTGTCAGTAAACATCATGAGAACGAATAACCACTCTTCTGTTTCTCAGGATGATTAAACAAAAGGATTGTGTAATTCGGTAATCAAGCCAGAAGGGCGAAAGCTCGTATGACAAAGTCCTGGTGGAGGAACAAGTGGAACACATGAACCTTTTCTCTCTCTCTCTCTCCTCTCTCTCTCTCTCTCTCTATATAAAATATAATATATATTATTATATAAATATATATATATATATATAAATATATATATATATATATATATAAAACAAAAAAACTAATAAATTCCAAGGATAAGTACCGAGCACCATTCCAGGAATTCCAGGTTTCAAAAAACCAACCAAAGGTGCCACCTTGGAATTTTTTTTTTTTTTTTTTTTGGTAATTTAGTCCCTGGGAAATTTATTCCAAGAACTGGCCCTCAGCACTTGTGTCTTAAGAGGTTATCTTTTTTATATTTCTACTTTTCACAACAAAATGTAGCTTTTTTGCTCTTTTCCACGATTTTCTTTTGCTTCTAAGGTGGCACCTTTGTTGGTTTTTTGAAACCTCAACAAACATATACTACGTATTGCACACCAGCCTTTTCTGGGATAGCATTGTTCTTAAAATCGAAAGGCAGTGAAGTCAAATTACCAGACTTCGACGTTTTGGTCATCGGACGTTCGCGTCGGCGAACATCGACGTCGACTTCGTCGCCTGCTGGTCGGTGGCAGAGATCACAGAAGGCATCCAGTGGCAGAATGGGTGTAGGGCGGCACAGATTTCCTTTTCTCCCCACTACGAGTGACGACGGGACTAGCCTGAGTCGCCGGGGACGGCTCTCGAGGCGCGTGACACTTGGCGACGAGGCGCTGCCACTCTGCGAACTACCCAGTGGCCTGCACATCTACAGGGCTCTCCCTGGGAGGGTGGGTGGTGGGTACGTTCCTCATTGGGCGCAGAGTGGGCATAGACCTATACGTGCAGCGGCTCGGCGGGCTTGTGCCTCGTACGTCTCCCGAGTCGGCCTCACGCGGCACAGGACCGTCGCCACTCGGCATGAAGACGGCCGCCTGGTGGCCCTGAGGACAGCCTTGGAGGAACCACCACGACGGCGACATCTAAAACATCCAACAACCTCAGCCGAACTGCTTTAGACGACTGCTCGGCGTCCCCAATGATTATCTATCTAAAGCAAAAAATACATGTCCCAATATGTCCTGCTTGTGCAGGCCGGAGGACGTTTAAGCAAACCATCGAGTCAAATTAACCCATTTCCGCGGTCGCTGAGGAGAAACAACCAGGTTTCGAAATATCGGTATAATGACCAGAGTTATGTGTTAGTGAGTTTTCCCCCCTACTGGAGATTATAAGCTTGCTGAAGGCTCATTGTGAGAAGCATTTCTTTTATTTTTTCCCCATCCACCCACTTGAGCACATACTGTTAGTTAGGGGAGTATTAACTGCCACTGCAGATATGAATGCTTATCTCCCCCTAGTTCTTCAATCTAAGGCATAAGAGCAAGCTCTGTTTTATAATTGAATATTATATTTGTGTGCGCGCATAAAAGATGCGAACGCGTGAGTGTGTGTGTGTAAGCGTGCACCCCGGTGTGTGCATGAAAGCATAAGGTTCGCATGTAGTGTGTGTTGTTTGAAAGCATGTGAATATGCAAGTATCCGTGTGAGTGAGTGTGGGGTGCGTGCGTGTGTGTTCGTTCCTGCATGTCGGTGTGTGTATCTAGGTCCAGAAGTAAATATCTATGTGTTGTGTGTGTGCGCGCGCGCGCGCGCGTACATGTGAGCGTGCGAGCGTACTTGTGTGTGTGTGTGTGCGTGTGTGCTTGCATGTGTCTCTCTCCGTATGTATCAGCATGTGTGTTGGTGTGTGTATGTATGTGTGTGACAGACAGGTTGACAGACAGATAAATCAATAGATATAGACAGATAGATAGATAGATAGATAGACAATAGA
Source organism: Conus ventricosus (assembly GCA_018398815.1). Taxonomy (NCBI): domain Eukaryota; kingdom Metazoa; phylum Mollusca; class Gastropoda; order Neogastropoda; family Conidae; genus Conus; species Conus ventricosus. The sequence goes on along the minus strand of CM031612.1, from coordinate 38,158,909 downwards.
TAGATAGATAGATAGATAGATAGATAGATAGATAGACAGATAGATAGATAGATAGATAGGGCAAATATATGTGGGGTGGAATGGGGTGAAGTGGCTGTTCTAATGCATCTGTGTATGTGTCTCTACAAATGCACTGGTGCACGTGCGTGCGTGGGGTTGTGTGTGTGTGTGTGTGTGTGTGTGTTGTCTGTCTGTCTGTCTGTCTGTCTGTCTGTCTGTCTGTCTGTGTCTGTCTGTCTGTGTTCGTGTTTGTGCGTGCGTGACTTGACTTACTTGACTTAGTCCTCTGAATTCCCTGGGAACATAGGGCCGCAACCACACTCTTCCAGCGGACACGGTTTTGGGAGATCTTCTTCAGCTTGGCCCACGTCGACTATCTTCTGAAACGTTACTAGTACTACTATCTTCTGAAAACATTACTATAATTTTCATAAGATAGTAGTAATACTACTAACTTATGAAAATTATAGTAGTGATTTCAGAAGATAGTAGTAACAGTAACGTTTCAGAAGATAGTAGCTTCGCGTTGCGACTATCTAGTGAAATGATCCCTGCGTGAAATTATGTCCTCTTTCTTAGTATTATTACTATCCAGGGTCACTGATCGATGGTCATTTGGCCTATTAGTGTAGAACGAGTTTATGTGAACAATTTATGACGTTGCTGACCAATGGTCAGTGTCCTTGACCAGTGGTAATTTTTGCCTAATTTCACTGTTTGACTGCCAGTTAGTGAAGAACGAGTTCATGTGAACAATTTATGACGTTGCTGACCAGTGGTCAGTGTCCTTGACCAATGGTCATTTTGGCCTTATTTCACAGTTTGGCTGCTAATTAGTGTAGATCGATTTCATGTGAACATAATTGGACGTTGCTGACCAGTGGTCAGTGTCATTGACCAGTGGCCATTACCCAATGTCACTGTTTGACTGTTATTTAGTGTACGAGTTCATGTTAACAATTTACGATGTGGTTGACCAGTGGTCAGTGTCATTGACAAGTGGTCATTTTGGCCCAATTTGACTGACTCAATGGTCATTTTGGCCTTATTTCACAGTTTGGCTGCTAATTAGTGTGAACGACTTCATGTGAACATAATTGGACGTTCCTGACCAGTGGTCAGTGTCATTGACCAGTGGCCATTACCCAATGTCACTGTTTGACTGTTATTTAGTGTACGAGTTCATGTTGACAATTTACGATGTGGTTGACCAGTGGTCAGTGTCATTGACAAGTGGTCATTTGGCCCAATTTGACTGACTGCTAATTAGAGTAATACGAGTGATTCGAGAGCGAGACTTCGAAGTCGACAGCCGCTTTTTTCTTCGTGTGCTACCGTTCCGCTTTTTTTTCTGCGCTGCTTCTATTGGATGTGTTTCTGTGGGATAGTTTTAGGTGATAAAGGTTTGTTGAATTTCTGTGTGTCTTGGCTGGACGGATTTTCGCTATATTTGTGGTATTTTTATTTATTTTCTTTTCAACATTGAATCTTGTATTTTCAAAATGGCGGACTCTCACGTTGAACCCGTGTTCTTGTTGAAGAGAGACTTACCACTCTCTTTTGAAAATGAACACGAGCGATCTTTTCAAGCGCTCGACATTTGTGGTAGAGAAAGTATGGTGGGTGCTCAAGAAATTTGGGGACTGTGGAGACTTTACCCATCGACGAGGGCTGCACGCAGCAAGTTGCTAATTGAGGGTTTGTCACTTGGTGCTGTTGTGCTTCGTTTGCACTCAGAGGACAGGACGACACTGAACATTCTGCTACAAAGGTGTGGATTTCTAATATCCCTCTCTCTTGCGACGGGGCAGACATCGAGTCAGCTCTTGTCAGGCTGGAGCTGTCTTACGCTCTCCCTTGATTCTGGAGAAAACGAGGAATAGAGACGGAAATTGACGCGATTCTACACTGGAAGGCGATTTATTTTCATAGACATCCCAGACAAACTACTTGATAGATCTGTGAAGGTTGCAGGATTATGGCTACCCTGTATCACAAGGAACAGCCCAAAAGAGATACTAGGGTAACAAAGTGTAATCGTTGCCTGAAACTGGGTCACTGGGCCACGGAGTGTCAGGAAACTGTGGTTACCTGCAGAGCCTGTCGCCTACCCGGTCATCGGCAAGGGGATCCCGTCTGTGAGATTCAGAAAGCGAGTGAGGAACCGACAGTGATGTCCGTTTGGGACCCTCTGCCACCGTTACAAGGTTTGGACACACATCTGACACTGACTCACCCCTTTCTGACAATGACACTGACTGTGATGCGACTGACAACGAGAAAGAGACAGGTCAGAAAAAGAGTGAGAAAGAAGGAAAGACTGATGTGGTGGAGGACTGTCAGTCAGACTTCAATTCTGGCCGTCATGGGGAACAGAGAAAAAAGAAGAGGAGTGGTAGACCATCCAAGAGGGAAAAGATGTGGATAAGGGAAAAGATCCGGTTTTGACACGTCAGTTTAAACTGGATTTTGCAACACGTTCTCGATCGCAAACTCCGAAACGACCGCGTTCAACAGAGAGGGATTCCCCCAGTCAATCTGACAAACGTGAAAAAACTGCCAAGCTTTCCACTGCTCGTTCAGTCACAGACAGACAGTGACAAGGGATGGGCATGGGTGATGAATGTTTGAACGGTTTTCGGCGCATCTCGTGGACTTTCCTTTGATTACCTCCCTAAAATGGCTTTATCTTCTCTTAATGTTTTTTGTTTGAATGTGAGAGGGATAAGGTCTAATAACAAAAGAATATGTGTTTATAAGTTTTTGAAAAATAGTGGGTATCACGTGATCTGTGATGCGAGCTTATAATTGATATTGTTCTTGTAAATAAGAACTGTGGCATTTGTGGTCAAACAGACACTGGCAGTAATGTTAAAAATACAAGAATCGCTTTGGAATTCTGGCTGAATGCAGTCTTTATCGTAAGAAGAACAACTTGAATATTTCTAATATTTAAAAACCGATTTGTAATCATTAAAACTTACACTGGATATAAAACTGGATAAAAAAAATAATGTATATAAACTCCCCAGCTGT
>CM031612.1:38119479-38152373 GCA_018398815.1 Conus ventricosus | reverse complement strand
GGGGAAACGCTTCTATCAGATCCTCCTGGCTATCATAAAACTGGCATAGTGCTGGTGGGACCAATTAGTATCTGGAAACATGACTCAATGGCACCATTGCCAATGTCAAGCAGAAGTTTGGCGAAGCTGGCTGTCTGGGGATTTTCAGACAGGTGGGCTCTCATATTTAAACCAATGCCTACCAGATCGACCAAGATCAAACCGCGAGATTTCCTCTTTCTGAATACCGGATCGACCGAGATCGACCGCTGAATACTCGGTCAACGACTTTCGCTTTCACCATCGCATACCCCAGAATGCAAATTGCGACAGAAGAGTTTTCCCGGTACTTCCGTTTCTGGACGCCATTTTGGTTTTTGTTGCATGAGTTTTGGTGGAGTAGTTTCGCTGCTGTGAATTTTCAAAGTTCGGCTTTTTTTCGCGAAGATTTCTGGGAAAATGGCGGATCAAGTAACTATGCAACTTGCAGTTCTGAAGTGATATTGTTGAAAGGAGCGTATTTGCGGGCTACACTCTTGAAGAAGATTTGAAGCAAGACGATTCGGACGTAAAATCTTGACCTAGTTATGAATAAAGATGGGACTGCGACTGATTTTGAGGCCGGAATCAATAATGATTCAGGCGATGATAATGACGACGTCGAATAGCCCATTGTGCTGGGCTCAGACCCCCAAAAAAAAGAAAATTCGAAAAACAAAACTTGCTAGAGATTCTATAATTGTTGACTAGAGTGGTTGGCTACAAGAAGTGAAGCCCCCCCCCCCCCCCCAAGAGTTTCCTTTTTTTTGATAGCCAGAACCGGGTCAGTCAGAGGGTGTTTCCCATGATTTGCCTGTGGGCGCATCACCTGTGGCCTTTTGATTTCAGAAGAATTTTGGCAGATTTTTAACGAGAAACAAATTTTATTTGCTGCACAAAGAAACAAAAAAAGGAGAACATAAACTCTGGCCTAAATAAAAACTGCCTTTTTATCAAAAAGCAAAGAGGGCCGGACAAGAGGTACTCATCACCACAGTGTGTGTGTGTGTGTGTGTGTTGGGGGAAGGGGGGGGGGGTTGCTCAGTGCACTTGTGCAAAAACACTTTTTTTGTTGAATTCCATCAAAATCTAAAGCCCAGTATTCAGTAATCTTTTTCTTGTTATTTTTCCCCTCAGTAGTTGGAAGACAAATCTTCTTTTTGGATGCCTTCAGTTTAATTAACAAATTGAAGTTGGGGTTGTTTTTTTGCTTCACAACAGAAGTTGATTATTTAGTGTGCATACCATGTAGAATACTTTAATTTTGTTCCTGAAGGTTTCAGTACTTTTTTTAGACTTGGAAAATCACTCTGTGCTCCTAATCCATGTGTTCTGTGGGTACAGTGAATTGAGGGGAAATTGTTTTAGCACCGAGAACCCTCCGGGGGTTGCGACCTTGTCGTGGGCGGGGGGCTTGCGCGGTCCAGTGATCCCTTAGGCTTTGCTGGCGGGGGGCATAAATATTTGGGGGAGTGCGGGGTTTTTTTTCACACTGCTTGTAGGCCTGGAGGTGAAGATGCTGTATGGCCTAAGAAAACGGGGTAAGGGTTTGATCCCCCTGGTGGGGCCCCCCATGTCAATAGGAAAGGGGTGAGGATCCGACTAAGAGTAACCCGCCTTTCCCTTTTTCTTGTTTTCTGCCTTCCTATTTGGCCCTTTTCTATCTTCGTCCCCCCTTTCAATCTTTTTTTACCCTCTTTTTTCTCTGGGGTCCCCTTAAGACCGCGCGTTTGCCTTTGGGGTGCGCCGTGTCGGGGGGGGAATGAGACCCTGGTGGTTGGAGACCAGCGCCTAAACACTCACTTTGGCTCGGACCTCTCCTAACAGGGAGTAATTTGGCCCCGGGTGTCTAACGGTTCCCCTTTTGGGGGGCTGGGTCAAGACAGGCGTCCCCTGTGGCCATGTAAACCCCCTGCAGTGCTCAGCTCCTGTCCCGGGAGTTGACATGATCAGGGGGGATAGGGTTGGGTGGTTTTCGTTTGTGTATATCTCCCCCCAAAAGGGAAGGGGTCAAGACTTTGGTTTCTTGGCCCTGGCCCTTAGTTGACCCCAAAGGTGGGTGGGTAAGGGGGGATAAATTTACAATAAAAAAATGGTTTTTTAAAAAATATCCCCCCAAAAAGGAAGAGGGGGGGCAGACCCTTTTTGGGGGGATTTCGAAGGTGACGGTGATTCAGATAATGAGGTACGAAAAGGACGGATTCTGGGTTCCCTGGCTCGTAAGGGGAAGGGAGGGCGGAAAGACCCTTTACTCTGACCTTTTGCTATCCGAGGGCTTTAAGGGTTTTAGCGGTGCCCTCAATCCATAAAAAAGATTGCAAAATGGTCATTCCTCTTAATGTAAAACAAAAAAGACATTTGAACGTGCTGAACACAAAATTGTGGCAGGGAGTAAAGGGAAAACCCCCCACAAACTTTAAATTCATCAAAAAGGCGTGTTCGTGCCGGGTTTTATTGGTGTCAGAGGCAGGTTCAAATCGGAGCTGGCTTTCCCCAGGGTGTGCGGAGGTGCGCAGGGTGACAGTAAAGAAGGGTGCAGAAAGATGGCCCCCAAATCCCTTTTTCTGACATTCTGCACCCGGGTGCTCCCTCCGGTCATAAAAGTCGGCTCCCTGAATGTTGGGTTCAGCTGTATTTCCCGCCCCCGTTGAGGTGTTTTAGGTGCCGAGGTTGGCCCAGTCAGGGCCCGCTGTTCTGGGCAGGGGGGGGGTATTTGCTGCAAGGCAACCCTGAGGGGCCGTGCAAAGATCCGACTTGTGCTAACTGCGGTGGCGCCCTCCCTCCCTTCACGAAACTGTTTTTTGGATTCAAGATCTGCATCCAACGTGTCAAAACGAAAAGAAGTTTCCATTTTTGAACCCCGGGAAAAAGGGTTTTGGGGGCGTCGACGCCGAAGTTCTTCCTAGCTCGGCTGAAAAAAAAAATTTCCCAGTTTCTACTAGGTCAGTCTGCCCCAGACTGAAAATTCATGTTTTCAAAACATTGCAAAAATTTGGGGCGTTCTGGTGGTAGGGTCCCCCCATTCCCAACCCAAAATGAATCCCCCCTGGTGGGGGAAAAAAATCCGCCCCCCAACCCCCCAGCATCTACAACTTGTGCGGGCAGTTTAAAAAAGCCACACCCCAACCCTCAAACCCCTCAGTCCAGTGCCCGTGCGGCAAGGGGTTCAACCAGTGTGGGATGGGGAGATGAGGAAGAAACCTCCCCCATCTCCCCAAAACGCCTTCTTCGCCTGGGGGCGTCTGCCAGAGGTTGTAGCCAACCCCAACCCCAGGAAGTGAATAAAAAATTCGCTCCATTGGAGGCAGAGTTATGAGGGATGACTGACTCTCTCCTTTCACCCTTGCACCATGGATAGTACTTTTCTTTGGGAATTCCGTGGACTAAATTCCCAACTTCGAGGAGCTGCCTTCTTTTTCAATCTAAAAAACCCTTCCGTCGTGGTCTTCGGAAACTCAAAATTAAAAACCCAGAAGACCTTTTCTTTCGGGCTTTTATTTTTTCAAATCCTGCAAAAACCACCCACTTGGGGCGGTGGGCGGGTTGCCCTTCCAAACAAACTTACTTATAGTCCTGTCGCTCTGTCTACCCCCCTTCAAGCGGTTCTGCAGAGTCACTTCCACAGCGGCAATCTGTTTCTTTATTTTCCCCTTTTTTCTGTCCCGGTTTGTCGTCAGGACCTTGTCAGTCGAAGAAGAATTCCCGACCTTTTTGCTGTTGGGTGTTTTTAACGGACACAATCCTTTTGGGGTAGGTCCGTACGTCCCCCCGGGGTCTGTAATTGGGGAGTCTTTCGGTTTTGGGATTTGTGTTGCTAAAAACGAGGCCGCAATTTCCCTCATCCCAAAGGTTCCTTTCGTTTTTTAGTTTTGTCGGTTTTTGTGACCCCCGCTGGCCCTGGACTATGATGGTCGTCCATGACGATCTGCACGGAAGTGCCCTTTTCCCCTGTCCTTCCAAAAACCTGTAAAAACTGAACACGTCTCGTCTTCACACTAAATTATAAGAAAGCAACTGGGCTTTTTGCAGCCATTTTTAAAAAATTTCCGGGGACATGATTTCTTCAGGTCCGGACCCAGCGAATCACTGACAAACACTATATCAAGTGTGCTAAAGTTTGTATTCCAGGTTTCGTAAATTTTAAAATCCCAAAAAACACCTGGTTTGATTCGACTGCCAAAATTTTTCCAAAGTTCGAAAACGGGCTCAGCGTCGGTATACCAACGCCCTTCGGGTCCCAACGCCGGCCCTCAAAAACTCGGCCAAATCAGACACATTTTTAAAAATCAGTAAACGTCGGCCCTGGGAGCTTCTGCCCAGGGACATGAAAATTTCCCAAGAAAAAAGTGGGAACACCATTAAAAAAATTAAAAGGGAAAAGAACACCTGTCCACTGTGAACCATTCAAGTTTTCTGACTCTTAATAACAGAAAAAAAAAGCTTTGTAATCTGCTGCTTCAACCTTTGAAAAGATTCCTCCCTTTTTTAAAAAATCGCACTTTGTAAAAAACAACCCCTAAAAGAAAATCACCCTGAAACTTTTCGCCGAAAAAACATGGAAGACTACAATTTTCCCCTTTCAGTTAAACGAGTAATTCCCTTACTTTCTTGCGCAAATCTTCCCCAAAATTTAGATAAAATTCATTTAAAACTGTTAAAAACATTTCCCGCAAGAAGGTCTGAATTTTACTGCACAGGTTAAAAACCTGTGTGGCTACAGGTTTTTTTCCCCCCCTCTTGGGGGAAACCCCTTATTATTCCCACCCCCAACCCCGGGAAAAGATCTTTCAAATCCATAAAACTCCGTCCCATAGTTTTGACAGCTGTGTTGAAAATTGATGAAAAATGGTCAACGCTGGGCTATGGGGAAAACTCAAAACGATGGCCTTTTGGCAAAAAGAACAGGGGTTTCCCGAAAACCCAGGCTACAGTTGCCCATTTGATTCTCGGGAAATCTACATTTCGGAACGCCCTTTTAAAAAAACAGCATGAGTGGAAATTTTCTTCGACTTGGAGAAGGCCCGATACCACCTGGAAGTCGGGGATACTTCATGATCCCCACGATCTGGGTTTCGAGTCATCTTCCATTTTTTTCAAAATTTTTTGGCAAAAAACGACAGTTTCGGGGCCCGGGTTGGACCATCCTCTGATGTCCCGGAGGAGTTGGGTTTCCACAGGGGGCATACTGTTCCTCCCCTCTTTGTTTTAAAAATAAACAAATTGGAAATCGTTTCGCAGGGTTCAGATGTATTGTTTGTGGTGATTTTGCTTCTACGCAATTTAAAAGGCTTTTCCCGATGTCCAGCGAGGCTCCGTTTTGCGTAAAAAAACCACGGTGGGCAGATGAAAACGGTTTCATTTTCTCCAACAAAGCGCATGTTTTCATTTTAAAATTTTCCGTCAGTTTTTTCCAGATCCAAAAATTTCAAGTGGGAAATCTCCCATTCCGTGTTTAAGGGGCCCAAATTTTCGGGGAGTCTTTTTTTGACCAAAATTTTAATTTTCTCAGCCCTATTAAAAACCCTCAAACTGCTTCCCAAAAAGCACTGAATTTTGCGGGTCGTAGCCCCAAAAACCGACGGGGGCGCTGATAAAAAAACTTTGTTGCACCTCTACAGACCCGGTCCGTTCCAAAGGGATACGGTTGTGCTGTGTAGGGCCCCGCACGATTTTCTTACCTCAAACTTTTGGCCCCTACCCACCTCAAGGGTTCGCCCTTGTCTTGGAGCGTTCCGCCCCACCCCTGTTCCCCCTGACAGGGGGGGTTTAACCTTCCTGCCCAACCGCAGGCTGAAACTGTCTTTAAATTTTATTACTCAGACGTTCCGGAACCAAAAAACCCTCCCTTTGACTGTTTTTTGGGACCCCCGTTCCAAAGTAAGTTTGAAAACAACCCAAAATGTTTTCCGCCGTTTTGGTCTTGTATGGCCTACGTGCGGAATGAGGTCAGCCCTGGTTTTGTATTGATTTTCAATTTTTCCGGTAAACCCACGTGGCCCTTCTTCACACCAGAGTTTCGTTTTGATTTGCGTTTTTCCCCAAAAGGTCTACCAGCTTTGGCGTAAAAGGCATTGTATGCTACTCGTTTAAAATTCCCATCCTGTCAAAAATTTTTTACTGAGGGTTTCCAAGTCTGAAGAGGGTGGCCTGTGCACCTATTCCTGGGGCTCCTTCTCAGTACTGTTGGAACATATTAATTCAAGCTTCTGTTATTCTGCTGACTTAGTTGGTTTTGGCTTTAAAAGATAACTAATTTTCAAAGGGGGATTTTCTGGTTCGTCGGATTCGCTTCAGTTGGAGGCCATAGTGGCCGAAACCTTCACACCAAAACTTTTATTTTTTTAAAAAACTTTTTGCTTTGAAGGGGACGGTTTTAAACATTACTCTTGTTTGGGGTTTCCCTGGCCATGTTGGCTCGGCGGGAACGAAATGGTTGTTCTTTTTAGCCAAGAACCCACAAAAAGGAAACTGTCCAACACTTATATCCCTGCTCAGGTGAAACCAAATTACGATTATGGAGGCCTCGGGCAGGGGTTTGGGAAACACAGCGAATAAAACTTTTTCAATCCGTCCAAACCTTAAGGACTTCCCCCCATCTAGTGGGGGGTCGTAAAGGGGAAAGGTTTTTCTGTGCCGGCTGCACACCGGCCATTCGTTTTTTTCCCTTTTTTTTACCTTTTAAAGAGTGAAGAAGCTCCATGGGCATTCCGTCAGCGCCATCACAATAAAACATTTTCTTAAGAGTGTTGGGACTTGCACGATGTGAGACAAAAAACATTTTACAGCGGAGTCCATGAAGTCGTCGGGGATGTCCCGCCTGACTTTCCCTTGGTTTTTGAGGGAGAAAACTTTTTTCATCGGGGTTTTAGATTTTCGGCAAAAAGGTTTTTCAAAGTTTTCTGGTGCGTTTGTAGCGAGTAATTTACGGAGTAAAAGTTGGGTTTTTTTTTTTTTTTCTGACTGGGAGTTGTTTAAGTGGTGAAGCCTAAAAGTGGCCCTTGCGGTCGGGGGGGGGCTTAAGAAACATTATCTTATCCTAGCACCGAGAACCCCGAAGTACAGTTAGCTTTTTCTTTTTTTTTTTTCCCGGCCATTCCTATTGTGGGGAAAAGGGCTGTTTTGGAGGGAGTGATGTTTTGAATTTTTTCATTCTTTTTCAAAAATAAAAAAGTTAAAAAAAAATTTTCTTGGGAGGTTTCTTTTGGAAATGTTTTGTGTTGGGGTTTACCTCTTTTGGGTGGTATTTCATAGAAAATTTAGCAAAAAAGTCATGGGGTGGGAAAAGGGGGTTAACAATCTGCTCGCCATTTTTTCGGGACGGGCTTTGAAATTTTGTTTGGGCCCTTTGAGGAACAGGGGGGATCTGCCAGAAGCCCCCACAAAACGCTTTGGGTGCCTCCCTTTGGGCCCTGTGCATTTGGGGTGGTCTGCGCGTGATCCATGACCTCGTAGACAGCTTTGGGGTGTGGGAGTTTTCAAAATTTTAACGGTTGCGCCTCTTTGATGACTTTGGCCACTTTGACCCACGCTTGAGGGGCGGTTGCTTTTCTTGCTTGTGGGCATCCGGGGCCCTTGAAAGTGCTATGTACTGTCCGCCCCCCGGCAAAAATAGCGGCAATGACACGGGAAGCGGGCTAGCATATTTTCCCTTTGGGGAGCGATCCTTTTCAGGAAAAGTTTCAGGGGGTCTTTCCGTCCCCCAGGGAGCATCAAGGAACATTAGTTTGTGCTTGTGGGGGATCCTGCCTCTGCTCAACAGGGTCAAAAAAGCATCGTACCTCTCTTGGTCAGCGTCATTTCTTCAGCTGGTCACAGCTGCTGCCAGGAGTCAGTAGGGTTTAAATTTTGGGTCTCGCGGTTTTTCTCACCATTTTGCGGTGTGATTTTTGGCATCCCATACCCTTGTGACTTGCCTCCAAGAAGGAAAGTTGTGCTGAATCACAGTAGAGCTTGGTTGTAGATGGCTCTGTGTACTGCGCTCATAACAGCATCTCTCGGACTTTGGAAAAGGAAAACTTTAGCAAGATGGTCTCTGAAAAAAAGGGTTCCCCCAAGGTTGCCCGGGTTTCTGGGGGGGGCAACCCCGGATAAAACAGAAGTCACGCAGCAGTCGGGGGCTCTGAGAGATGGAGGCTTCCTCCAGGGGAAGTTGTTGGGCGGTCATCTTCCGTTTTGGTTGTGTAAGTTTAAAGTACACATTGTTCAGCGTGTTTAAAAATGCTCTGATACGAAATTTTTCAGGAACGGGCAAAAATTTTAAAAATTAAAGGCTTTTTCAGTAAATTTTAAGTTCGGTTCGTGTAAGTTGTAATCATTATTCAGCATTTAAAACTTCACTTGTATACCAAATTTTCATCAAGAAAAGGGCAAAAATTTGAAAATAAGGATCTTAACGGTTTTTAACGCCAATTTTTAAATTTTGTTGTGTTAATTGTATATCATTGTTCCCGTGTAAAACTGCATCTGTATACCGAATTTTATCAAGAAAAGGTCTAAATTTATTAAAAACGGTTTTTAACGGCAATTTTTTAAATTTCCGTTCGTGTAAATTGTATATCATTTTTCAGCGTGTAAAATATCGTATACCCAATTTCATCAGGAACGGTTAATTTTTTTTTTAACGGTTTTAAAGGTCAATTTTTTTTTCGGTTCGTGTAAGTGTATATATTTTTCCATTTAAAACTTCACTTGTATACCAAATTTCATCAAAAAAGGTTAAAATTTTTAAAATAACGGATCTTTCGGTTTTTAAAAGTCAATTTTAAGTTTTGTTCGTGTAAAATTGTATATCATTGTTCGCGTGTAAAAATGCTCTGATACCGAATTTCATCAGGAAAAGGGCTAAAATTTTAAAAAATAACGGTTTTTTAAAGGGAATTTTAAATTTCGGTTTTGAAGTTGCATTATTTTCAGCGTGTAAAAATATCTGTTACCTATAACAAGATGGCTAAAATTTTTTTAAAAACGGTTTTTAACGGTCATTTTAAGTTTTTCGGTCGGTAATTGTATATCATTATTCCATTTAAAAATTCCCTTTTTCAAATTTCATCAGAAAGGTGATAAATAAGGTCATAAAACTTCGAATGCCCCGTGTTTCCCAGTTGTCCCTCTAGCTCTGCCATTTGGTGGCGATCCCACGACTCCCCTTTTCCGCCAAATCAGAAAAGATTGTATTTTGTCGTTTTTAGGGGGGACGTGTTGTTTAAAGGTTTTTTCGGCATAAATAAAAATGTCGTAGAAACTGTCCAAAGACCCTGTTATGGGAGTGTCCTTAGGTTCGATGTTTCCCGTGCAATGTCCAACGGCCTTGATGAAAAGCAGAGGAAAAAGAGTCTTTGAAACCGTTAAAGTTTTTTAACGGTTTTTTTCGGTTTTCTTTTTTTAGAATTAGTCCAAAGCTCCTTGGGTCACACAGACGACCCGCAAATTTAAGAAGATCGGGTTCTAAACAGTTTCTTTGATAGGGTTTGGTTTTTTTAAAGGTTTTTAATGTTTTAAAAAACCCCTTATGTGGGTTGGCAGTCAGCGAGGAGGCGCCCGGCTTTTGGAGCTCCCGTTTTTTTTTTCATTTTTAATCTTTTTTCGTCTTTACATTTTTTTAAACTTTACCATACAGTAAAATTGTTTTTTAAAAGATCAACTATTGGTAGTTTAATGCTAAATTTTTTTTTTTACTTAACGAAATTTTGTTTAAAACCCCTTAAAGGTAGTCTTTCTTTTTTGGGTTTTCAAGATGGCTACCGGCGTGTTTTCCTCGGGTTCGTTAAAAAGTTTTCTATTTTTTTTTTGTTTTTTCCAAATGGACAGGGCAACAAATTCCTAGCCTCGTTTAATTTTGAAATTTTAGATGTTGATGTAGACGTTTAGTTCCTTTTTTGCATTTTTAAAACTTTGGCAACCTAACCTGTTGTTCCTGTGGCCCTGTGCCGAGTATGTTTTTACGTCTATTTTCAGGCCAGATTTGAACCCCCGATTTCAAATTTAAAATCAGAATTTGTACGTATAAGGAATTGTTTGATTAAAAAAGTTAGACACGAGGAGTTAAATTTGGTTTTTAAGCCCCCTTTCCCATCAGGAGCATTGAAACCAAACCCGGTCCCTCCCCAAGTAAAATATCCCCGCGGGGTTTGCAATTTGAGAGTCACATGGAAACATAAAAAAGTTGCCCGTGAGTCTGCAATTCATGGTATCAACTAAATGTATGTTTAAAGAAAAAAAGTTTATGAAAATTTGCAATAGTGGGTATAAGGATTGTTTTACCGGGGGGCTTCCAAACTTTTGTTCAAAACTTTTTGAAAATTTTTTTAAAAAAACAGTCAGAAAGCAACGTTTTGACCCTATCTCACCGACCGATCCCAAAAAAAACTTGAAAATTTTTTCCTAAGTTTGCATCCCCCCTGATTCTAAAATGAAAAAATCCCCAAAAATAAAGTGCAACTGAACCTAAATCATTAAAAGAAAAAGATAAACTTAAATCATAGTCGTAAATTTTTATCTCTTATTAAGAAAAAGGAAGAACTCAGTAAATTTTGTCACTGGAAAAACTTTTATGTTTTAAATTGGAACAGAAACTTGGCTAAACTGGAAATCCCCCAGGAACTTCTAATGGGGATTTTGTTTTATAAAAGGACAGACTTTGGAAAAAAAAGGTGGGGGGGGTCCTGATGCCCTTGGAAGAAATTAGCCAGTGTAACAATACGAAAAAAAATTTACTCAGTTTTTGTGCCACCAAAGCTTTGGTTGTACAGTCATTGAAACACCACTCGTGGTAAGGGATTCCCGGATTTATTTTTTTCCAATTTTTTCCAGGGGCCTTTTGGCAAAGGAATTAAATTGCAGGCCTGGGTGATCTGACTGTTTTTCTTTGAGAGTAACTTTACCCTTTTGAAGAAAACCCCTAAACGTACCATCAGCTCTGGAACCAAAAAGGGTTTACCAAATTGGCAGGGATACTCATAATTTTAGTCGTCTTTTTTTGGGTCCCATGTGTTAAAAATAATGTAGTGTCTTTGGGAAATGTTAAAAAACTAACTTGAATTTATTATGGATGACAAATCCCCAAAAATAACTTCAAGCAGAACCACCCCGCCATGGATTACTACTAAAACTAAAGTTTTTTGAGAAGGAAACTCGTTTTTTTAAGAATTGAAACTACTCCTAATTCGAAAGATTATGGTTGGGTAAAAAACATATTAAAGAAAGGGGGTCAGAGAGAATGTAGATTGCTCACTCCAATTTTTTAATTCGAGATTTCGGAAGGTGATCATCAGAACAAGAAATTTTTGGTCTTACATAAGAAGTAAGAGACAGGAAAATTGGATTTCCGACCCGAGAAACACCAGAATAACCTAAAAAAGGACCCCGAAGGGGGAAACAAACTTATAAACAAGCATTTTGTTCTTTTTTCAAAACTAAACCTTTAATTAAGTTAGCTAAAGGGTGATGATAAACTCCCGAAAGCAAAATCAAAGTAAACAAAGCAGAGTTTTAAGTTACGACCCAATTTAAAGAAAACAAAGTACGGTCCCCTGGCGTTCCTGGAAGCTTTTTAAAATTTTTGTGCAATGAATTGAGTGGGTAACCATTATTTCCCAAACTTACTGGACCAGGGAGTATATGATGAGGGCGTATGGAGCATTGTTCCCCATTTAAAAGGGTGACAAAAAAAAAGGAGAATAAGACTGTATCTCTTACCTCCATTCAGCTTAATTACTTTAAAACAAAAATGTAGCTAAGGAATTTTGACAAATTGATTTCTTTAAAAAACGCCCAGCAGGTTTTAGAACGAAGGAGTTTTTGGGGACTCAAATTTAACAACTTCAAGTTTTGTAAATGCTTTCAAAGAAGCAAATAATGCAATTTTATTAGTTTTTTTAAAGCCTTTGATTAAGGTTGACCCTGAGGGCCGTGCTTAATTAGAACACTTGGCATTGGCGGTTCTTTGTAAAATGGGGTAGATCATTTCCTCGTTGGGAGAACGCAGAAAATTGTTGTGGAAGGGTCGTATCCCCTTGTAAAAAAGCTTGTCAGGTGTACCACAGGGAAATGTTTTGGGGCCCTTGTTTTTCTTAATTTTATAAAATGACATAAGTGAAAATCTCTCTCCGGAATAAAAGGCTTTTTGCAGATGACAGTTTTGTATACAATATTAGAAAAATCAGAAGCAAGAAGATACACCATTTACAAGAAGAGCTAAACGGTTTTTCAAAAGGGGAAAAACTTGGAAAAAGGGTTTTCACCCTCAAAAGTGCCGGTTGCGTTATGAACAACGCTCCAATTAGATCAAAAAAATTTTTTCCATAAAACTATTTTTAAAGAAACTAATGCTGCAAAATATTTAGGCGTGATTATAGTAGTCGTTCAAAGGAAGAAAATTACAATTTAGTATTAAGAAAACAAAAAACTTTAGCTTTCTTACACAGGGTATCAATGATGCCCCCAAAAGGTTAAAAAGGGGCGCACAAAAAAACCGGTTAGACCAGTACGGGAAAAATGGTTGCTCATTTGGGATCCCTTACCATCTAAAGGACTTGATAACCTTTAAAAGATTGAAAAGAGCCCGGTTGTAACAGGGAACCACATCAGAGAAAAGGGGGAATTTTAGGAAAACTGAGGAAAATTTGAATGGAACCCTTGAAGGAAAGAGCTTTTATTAAAAATTTAAAACCTTTTTTTAAAGGGAGAGCTAAAATAATTTATTCCCCAAAGGAACAAATTGAGTCATAGGACACAGAACACACACACACCAACAACGCAGACGAATTTTCTTTTTTATTTTTTTTTTTTAAAATATATATATATTATTTAAAAAATATATATATTATATATTTATTTCCCCCTTTGCTGGCTGCTTTGGGGGGGCTGTTGGTTTTTTTTTGAACCCCTTTGGGGGTGAAAACAGCACAGAAATTTTGGACTGTGGGGGTGTCTCTATTTGACACCAAGAGCACAGACACAACATCAGCCGGTCTCCCTGATGGTCCCCATCCAACGGGCGAAAGGCCAGGAGCAGGCAATACAAATAAATGTGCCTTCGAAGGGGATTAGATGGTCCTCAGGGAGTATGAAGGGTTCTATTTTAAATATATTCTCCCCATTTCATCTCTTTTTTTTCTTTTTTTAAAAAAAAGTTCAAAACTTTGCCAAATCATTACAGTTTCTATAGACAGAAAAAATTGGTAACCCGCACTTGTTTTCTCCCATACTTAATTGTTCGCATTTTATAAATATTTTATATATATAAATTTTTATTTTTATATATATATATATATTATACTTTTCCAGGTTCTTTGTAATTTCGATCGCCAAAAGGACAAAAGGATCTAAACCTTTGTTACACTTGCCCTGCTGTAAATTTTTCGTCTTTACCTCTGTACTGCCTGGCACGGACTGTGTATATATTCTCTCTGTTACGAAGTGTGCAGGAGTATTGTGTGGGTGTGTGTGTGTGTTGTTGTGTTTTGGGTGGTGGTGTGTGGCGCGCGCGCCGCGCGCGCACCCTTTCACGCGTGGTGTTGTGTTCTTTCATGAATGCCCCCCCCCCTCCTCTCTTTTCGGTATCTTTTCCTTTTCTCCCCCCCCTCTCCCCTCCCCCCTTCTCCTCCTTCCTCTCTTGTTTTTGTGCGCGGCAGTGGATTGTGTGTGTGTGTGTGTGTGTGTGGTGTGTGGTGTTTTGCGGCGCGGAGCGTGTGTTTTTATGGTTGTGTGTTGTGTGTGTGTGTGTGTGTGTGTGTGTTATTAACTGATCCACGTCTGTTTCCGACGGACCACTGAACGGTTGAGCACGCCCCCTACGTGATGACCACGCAGGATATGGATGTGGTTGATCTGTCCCCAAAAAAATTGTGTCGCACAAGACGGCTTTGCTGCTCTCAGTCCAAAAAAACACCAAACCAAAAGATCAGTTATAACGGTGATTCTTTGGAATGTATCTCTCTCTTCTCTCTTACTCTCTCTCTTCTCTCTTCTCTCTCTCTCTCTTTCCTCTGTCTCACTGTCTCTGTCTTCCCCTCTTCCCTCTCTCCTCTCTCTCTTTTCTCAAAACGCCCAAAACCCTATACGCTTGCACCAACGAAAACCATCACACAAAACACACAGGGAGGACACTTTCACCCACACACAAACGAAATGCCGACACACCGACACAACAACGCACGCACGCACGCACGCACGCAGCACGCACAACAAACCTAAAAACCCCTGTACACACATCACACACACCACCACACACAACACACACACACACTACATGCACACACGCACGCACACACATACAACCCCAAGACAGACACCGACACCACCTCTCTTTTTATCGTCTCTTGTCTCCTCTGTCTCTCTCTGTCTCTCTCTCTCTCTCTCTCTCTTTCTCTTCTCTCTCTCTCTTCTCTTAAAAGACGTTAAATGCATACACGCTTGACACAAAAACACAGAGCCACGACCATGCGCGAGCGCACACACACACACACACAAACACATGCGCGCACGTGCACACAACACACACACACACACACACACACACACACACACACACCACACACACACACGCACACAAAATGCACACGCAACGCACGACACGAACACGGACACACACACACACACACACACACACACACACACACACACACACACACACACACACACACACACCAAGCTCGCGCTCGCGCGCACTTGTACATTTGCAGAGACACATACAATGATGCGCTAGAACATCCACTTCACCCATTCCATCCTCCACGTATATCTGCCTATCTATCTGTCTGTCTGTCTGTCTATTAATCTATCTGTCTGTCTGCCTGTCTGTCACACACATACATACACAACACCAACACACACACAAGCACACATACACAACACATGCATAGACATACATGCTGATACGTACGGAGAGAGACATGCAAGCACACAACATACGCGCGCGCGCACACACACGCACACAAGAACAATATTTATTCCTTTTGGTCCTTTGGGGGTATGGAGGAAGGGTGAGTTTAAAGCAATAACAGGAAAAGGAAACCAACAAGCCAAAATAAAACATACATTGCTAGTCAAGGCTGATATAGACCAACAATTTACAACACTTAAGATGATCTAATATACTTCGACAATAGAAGAATTTGTATTTGATCAGTAGAAGACATCATTTGACAAAAAGTTATAGACAGATTTTGGGAGAGAGAAATCTTTTTGGCAAATACGTGTTGCGCAAAGTAACGTATGATGAACATTCCATGATAACATGAAATTCATCACCAATTGCCAAACTAACATGTCAGCATTCACTACAAAACCATTCTTTCTTTGGGAATACAATTCATGGACTACTTCATTGTAATTTATGATTAAACATCTATTCATCTCCCTCCCTTCCCCTCTCTCGCTCTCGTCGCCGCACTCTCGTCTTTCTGCACATCTCTCTGTCTCTCCTCTCTCATACGTCTCTCGCTCGCTCACACTCACAACAACCCACACCACACACACACACTTCACGACCCACAGGCTCCACCGCTCACACTCACATACGCACGCGCACGCACACACATCAATCACACACACAAACACAACACACAACACACACATCACACACGAACACACACACCCACACACGAATCAGCCACATTCATTCCCGCATTCCTCCCAAGTGTATCGAGCCTTAGCTATCTATCTATGCTATCTATCTATCTCCTATCTTCCTTATCTGTCGATCTGTCAATTACACTGTCGGCCCTGCCTGGCTCGTTTCTGTCACACACCACAGAGCACACTACGACATGCACGCACACACAACATACACGCACACACACAAACACCGAACACACACATTGACACACATGCACGCACAGCACGTACGTCACACAAACATCTACACACACACACACAACTCACACACACACAACAGACACACACACACACCACACTCTCTCTCGCTCTCTCTTTCGCTCTCTCGCTTTCTCATCGCTCTCTCTCTTGGCTACCCTCCCGCGTCAAGCTTCTGAGCCCTGTGCCTCTGGCTCTTCTGTCGCACTCTCTCTGTTCTTTCCCAAAAGCACGCAACCAAAGTGCATGCACGCTGGCACACACAACAACACAGCATAGAACACTTGCACTCTTTGCATCACACATCAAACACAACACACTCTCATCACACACCAGACACACACACACACACATCATCACACCACTCATGAAACACACGCACACACACAACACACTCACACACACACACAGCACACCTCTATCGGCGCACAGCCAACGCACGCACGCTCGCACGCACGCACAGCAAGCACAACACTCTCAACACACACACCACACACACACACCCACACATCACACCACACACAATTCACAACGCGACACGCAGCGCCACAACGCATCAATAAAGCAAAGGCAAACCTTTACTACGCTAATCGGCCTATCCTGGAATTCCACTGCCCTACTCATGAACAAGATGTCAGAATCTTCAACTCAAAGGTGAAACCGTCCGTCTGGATGGGTCGATACGGGGCGAACAACATAGACAAACTCCGCACAAACTCCGTAAATCATTTATCAACTGTATCTTGGTCAACATTGTGAAGAAGCAGTCAGATGCGCCAGAGTTAATTGGCCATACGGCAGGAACGGTGGAAGTCATATACCCAGCAAGTATCAATAGAAATAGATATCAAAAACGGAAGTAGGGAGATGGATGGCAAACCCTCAAGTCTCCATCCTACATCACTAGACCAGCCCTTGAATGAACCCTCAGGGCATAAGAAGAGTTGGAGAAGACTTAGAGCAGACAGCGAAGGAGTATCCGACGGCGAAGATGAAGGCCGACCGGAATGACGTGTTCTGGCGACTATCTTCTGATACGGTACTAGGAACGACGCATCATTCTGAATACACGGACTATAATTTCAAATAAGATAGTATAATCTACTAACTTATGATATAGTATAGGAGTGATTTCAAGAGTAAGGTAGTAATAGTAACGGTTCAGAAGTAGTATTCCCTACTCCCCCCCCCCCTCCTACTTTGCTTCAGCGTTGTTGCAGACTATCTATGATAATGATCCCTGTGTGAAATGAGGTCCTCTTTCTTATATATAAAGGGGATAGAGGAGTATAAGATTGACTGGATCGTTGGCGTGGTTTAGTAAAATAATTCCTCTTGAGCAACAATGAGATCTTATGAGCGCATGCTGATTATGTCTGGAGAGGGAAACACGATCACAGCCAACCCCTTGTGATGGGAGCGACGATCCGATGAAAGGGTTCCAATAACTGATTTTTTGGGAGAAAGTTAGAACACAGAGCATCCAGGCCCAAAGATCCCGCACCGAAGGTCGGGAGGAGCAGAACTCGCTCATGCGCCAGATCTGTCAGTGCTGCCAGCGGGGGCAAGTGCGGCGGAGTTACCCACTGGGAAAAGCAACACGTTTCACTGGTGTTCTGTTAGTTTCTAATTGTACCGTTAAAGAACGTTGAAGACATGTGAATATCAAATAAAGTTGAGAACCATAAATGTCTATGTACATTACTGTGTATAGCAGGAAAAATACATATATATAGACTGATGTGGTTGCAATAGATTCTATAGGGTGCAAAAGTATCACACCGGGTCTTGGCCATGCACGCTAGTGCGAAACGGCTTGTGCTAGAGGCGGGTTTTTGTGTTTTTTTTTTTTCTGTCTTCCTTCGGTCTCTTCCCCGTGATGGCTTGGTTGTCATGTCATTCTTGAGTACTGATTTACGTCTTTTTGAAAATCATGTTTCAGCGCATGTGAAGCGGCTTTCTGCATAATGCAAGCGATTTACTGGCTTCGAAACAACCTTTGCACCCACGGGGTGGGTGGAGAGTTACAGTAGGTGTTTGGATTCCATTTTATATCCTTGTAAGGTGTTTAAGGATGACTAATCGGGGTTATATAATTGAGAAATATGCATGGTGTGTCGCGGACAGTAAAGACTGCATCAGCAGAAGTTCCCAAAGCGATCTTGGATTGTTAACATTGACTCTGCCATGGCGGGTTCGTTGTCTCACAATTGCCACAGTGTCTGATGTACAAGAACAATCATCAAGTATAACCCGTCATCACTGATCACGTGGATAACCCACTATTGGGGTATGTGTTGTGTTTCTATAAACACATAGTCGTTGGGAGTAGACCGTATACCTCTCACATCAAACAAAAATCATTGAAGAGAAGATAAAGCTATTTTAGGAGGTAAAGCATAGAAATCCACGAGAGTGCGCCGAAAACTGGGGTGCAAAATACATTCATCACCGCATGCCCATCCCGGTGTCACTGTCCTGCTAGTGACGAACAGCAGTGGAAAGCTTCAGTTGTGTTGTTTATCTTGTCCACGTTTGTCCGATGGCCTGGGAATCCCTCTCTGTTGAAACGCGGTCGGTTTCGGAGGTTTGCGATCGTGAACGTGTGTGCAAAATCCAGTTTTAAACTAGACGTGTCAAAACCGGATCTTTTCCCTATCCACATCTTTGCCCGCTTGATGGTCTACCAACCTCTGCTTTTTTCTCTGTGCCCCATGACGGCCATAATTTGAATCTGACTGACATCCCCCCTCCACATCAGTCTTTCCGTCTTTCTCACTCTTTTCTGACCTGTCTCTTGTCCTCCGTTGTCAGGCGCATCAGCAACAGTCCAGTGTCATTGACAAAAGGGGTTGGAGTCAGTGTCAGATGTGTGTCCAACCTTGTAACGGTGGCCAGAGGGTCCCAAACGGCAGCAATGTCGTGCCTCACTTCGGCTTCTGAATCTCACAGACGGGATCCCTAGCCGTTGACCGGGTAGGCGACAGGCTCTGCAGGAACCACAGTTTTTTCCTGACATCTTGCCGTGGCCCAGTGACCCAGTGTTCAGCAACGATTACACGGGGTTACCCTAGTATCTCTTTTGGCTGTGTCCTTGGATACGGGTATCCATAAATCCTCCAACCCTTTCACAGATCTATCAATAGTTTGTCTGGGATGTCTATGAAAATAAATCGCCTTCCAGTTAGAATCGCGTCAATTTTCCGTCGTATGCCTCGTTTTCCCCTCCAAATCAAGGGAAGCGTATGACAGCTCCAGACTGACAAGAGCTGCTCCGAGGTCTGCCCGTCGCAAGAGAAGTAGGATATTAGAAATCCACACCGTTGTAGCAGAATGTTCCAGTGTCGGCCTGTCCTCTGATCAAAAACGAAGCACAACCAACCACCAAAGTGACAAACCCTCAAGTAGCATCTTGCTGCGTGCAGCCCGCGTCGATGGGAAAGTCTCCTCAGTCCCCAAATTTGTCTTGAGCTCCCCACCAGACTTTCTCTACCACAAATGTCGAGCGCTTGGAAAAGATCGCTCGTGTTCATTTTGCAAAAGAGATGGTAAGTCTTCCTCGTTTCACAAGAACATCGGGTTTTCAACGTGAAGTCGCCATTTTAAAAGACCAGATTCAATGTTGAGAAAGAAAATAAATAAAAATACCACAAATAGAGCGAAAATTTCCGTCCACCAAGACACACAGAAATTCAAACATACCTTTATCACCGAAAACTATCCCGACAGAAACACCGCCCAATAGAACAGGCGCAGAAAATAGCGACGGTAGCACACAAGAAATAAGGGCAGGCTGTCGACTTCGAATCCGCTCTCGAATCACTCGTATGTACTTCTATTAGAGCAGTCCGTCAAATTGGGGGCAAAATGACCACTTGTCAATGAACACTGACGGACCACTGGTCAACCACATCGTAAATTGTCAACATGAACTCGTACACTATATACTCAAACAGTGACAGTGGGGAATGGCCACTGGTCAATGACACGGACCCCCCCCACTGGTCAGAACGTCCAATTATGTTCACATGAAGTCGTCTTAACACTAATTAGCAGCCAAACTGTGAAATTAAGGCCAAAAATGACCATTGAGTCAGTCAAAATTGGGCCAAAATGGCGCACGTGTCAATGGACACAGACCACGGGTCCAAAACCCACATCGAAATTTGTTAACCATGAACTCGTCACTAAATCTGTCCAACAGAGTGACATTGGGTAATGGCCACTGGGCATGACACGGACCACTGGGCAGCAACGTCCAATTCTGGTTCACATGAAATCGATCTACACTAATAAGCCGTCCAAACTGTGAAAGAAATGGCCAAATTGACTCATGGTCAAGGACACTGACCACAGGTCAGCAACGTCCATAAATGTACACATGAACTCGTTCTTCACTAAACTGGCAGTCAAAACAGTGAAATTAGGCAAAAATACCACGGGTCAAGGACACTGACCCAGTGGTCAGCAACGTCATAAAGTTGTGTCACATAAACTCGTTCTACACTAAAAAGGCCGAAATGACCATCGATCAGTGACCCTGGATATTAAATAATACTAAGAAAGAGGACATAATTCACGCAGGATCAGTTCACTAGATAGTCCAACGCGAAGCGACTAATCTCTGAAACGTTACTGTTACTGACTATCTTCTGAAATTCACTACAATAATTTTCATAAGTTAGTAGTATTAACTACTAATCTTCTTGATGAAAATTAAGAGTAAGTTTTTCAGAAATAGTAGTACGATACGTTTCAGAAGAAGTCGACGTGGGGCCAAGCTCTGAAGAGATCTCCCAAAACCGGTGTCCCGCGGGAAAGTGTGGTTGCGGGCCCAATGTTGCCCCAGGGAATTTCAAGACTAAGTCAAGTAAGTCAAGTCCGCGAACGCCACGCACCAACACGAACACAGACAGACAGACCACAACAGACAGACAGACCAGACAGACAGACCAGACAGACAGACACACACACACACACACACCCCACTACACGCCCGCACGCACCGTGCACCAGTGCATTTGTAAGACATCATACACAATGCATTAGAACAGCCACTTCACACCCCATTCCACCCCCACATATTATTGCCTATCTATCTATCTATCTATATGTCGAGCTATCAATCGATCTATCATCGAATCCTAATCTATCGATCTGTCTATCCGATCTATCTATCCCTATCTGTCTATCTATTCTATGATTTTCATGCTGTCAACCCTGTCGGTCACACAGCATACATACACATACCAACACACCATGCTATACATACGGAGAGAGAACACATCAAGCCACACACGCACACACACACACAAAGTACGGGCTCGCAACCTCACATGTACGCGCGCGCCGCGCGCACACACACAAACACATAGATATTTACTTCTGGACCTAGATACACACACCGACATGCAGGAACGAACACACACGCACGCACCCACCACACTCACTCACAACGGATACTTGCATATTCACATGCTTCAAAAACACACACACCTACATGCGAACTTATTTGCTTTCATGCACACAACCGCGTCACGCTTACCACCCACACACACTCACGCGGTTTTTCGCATCTTTTATGCGCGCAACAACACATATATAAGTCAATTATAACAAGCTTGCGCTAGGCCATAGATTGAAGAACTAAGGGGAGATAAGCATTCCATAGTCTGCAGTGGCAGTTAATACTGCCCCTAACTAACATATGTCTCAAGTGGGTGATGGGGAAAAAATAAAAGAACATGCTTCTCACAATGACCTTCAGCAAGCCTAAAATCTCCATAGGGAGAATACTCACTAACACATAACTCCTGGTCATATACCGATATTTCAGAAACCTGGTTGTTTCTCCTCAGGCAACCGCGGAAAGGGGTAATTTGTCTCATGGTTCCTTCTTAAGACGGTCCTCCGGCCTGCACCAGCAGGACATATTGGGACATGTATTTTTTGCTTTAGATAGATAATCAGCGTGGGGGGGGGGTTTTGGGACCGCCGAGCAGTCGTCTAAAAGACATTCGGCGGAGGTTGAGGATGTTTTTAGAGTCGGCCGTCGTGGTGGTTCCTCCAAGGCTTCCCTCAGGCCACCAGTGGCGTCGCAGGCCGAGTGGCGACGGGCCCTGGCCGCGTGAGGCCGACTCGGGAAGACGTACGAAGGCACAAGCAGCAAGTCCGCCGTGGCCCGCTGCTCGTATAGGTCCTATGCCCACTCTGCGCCCAATGAGGAACGGACCACCCACCCACCCCTCCGCGCCCAGGAGAGCCCTGCTAGATGGCAGGCCACGGGGTAAGTTTTTCGCAGAAGGGCAGCGCTCGTCGCCAATGTCAACGAGACGCGCCGCCTCGTAGCCGTCCCCCGGCGACACAGGCTAGTCCCGTCGATCACTCGTAGTGCGAGAAAAGGAAATCTGGGCCGCCCTACACCCAGCTGCCCACCTGGATGCCTTCTGCTGATCTCTGCCACCGACCAGCAGGCGAACGAATCGACGTCCGATGTCCGCCGACGACGAACGTCCGATGACCAAAACGTCAAGTCTGGTAAGTACTTCAACTGCCTTTTCGATTTTAAGAACAATGCTATCCAGACAGGCTGGTGTGCAATACCGTAGTAAGAGGGTGTGAGTTGAGGTTTCAAAAAACCAACCAAAGGTGCCACCTAAGAAGCAAAAGAAAAATCGGGAAAGACAAAACAAGCTACATTTTGTGGGTGAAAAGTAGAAAATAGAAAAAGATAACCTCTTAAGACAACAAGTGCGTGAGGGCCAGTTACTTGGAATGAATTCTCCCCAGGTACTAAATTACCAAAAATAAAAAAAAAAAAAATTCCAAGGTGGCACCTTTGGGTGGTTTTTTGAAACCTGGAATTCCTGGAATGTGCTCGGTACTTATCCTTGAATTTATTAATTAGTTTGTTTTGTGTTTATATATATATATATATATATATAGATATATATATATATATAGAATAGTATAGAT
Source organism: Conus ventricosus (assembly GCA_018398815.1). Lineage (NCBI taxonomy): Eukaryota > Metazoa > Mollusca > Gastropoda > Neogastropoda > Conidae > Conus > Conus ventricosus. The sequence continues at coordinate 38,129,567 of CM031612.1, read as the reverse complement.
ATATAAATAGAAAGAGAGAGAGAGAGAGAGAGCGAGAGAGACGAGAGGTCATGTGGTTCCACTTGGTCCTCCCCCAGGACTTTGTCATACTGAGCTTCGCCCTTCTGGCTTGATGTACCGATGTATTAACACAATCCGTTTGTTTAATCATCTGAGAAACAAAAGAGTGGTATTTCGTTCTCATGATGTTTAACGTGAACACAAGTGCACACTCTGTAGTATTCGGGACTTTGTGTTTGCCCTGGATGGGTGCATGTGGAAATTAGAAAACGGATTACAGTCAGTACTACTCCGAATGCGGTTTGACTCAATACGAACGATGTAAAATTCACACCAATACAGTGTATGTGGTCAGGCAAAATACAACTAAACAAACAAAAACACTCAAGTTAAGATGGGTCTAATGCAAAATCTGACATAAAGCATAAAAGAAGTTTAAAGAAAATTACAGTTTCCCACTACATTGGTATAGAACCAGCACCATGAAGTAGGAAGAAAGTGGTGGTTCAGATAGTAGGACCCAAGACCCGAAGTGTGGCAACGTACTCACCACAATAGCATGAATGTTTTTTTGACATTTTTTGCAGTTGGACAGTACTGTGATGAAAATAGAGTGTTTGACTGAAGTCTGAGACCTGGTGGTAGGGCAACACTGGGAACAATGTCTGAAGAGGCTGAATCAAGTGAGGAATTTCTAACCGCACGTACATTTTAAATCAAGAGCTCAGAATTGAGTCTTTGTGTCTCATTGAAATACTATCACGATCTCATGTCCTCTTCACGTGCCCCTTAACAAACACCCGCCACCCTATCTTTCATATAACCATACACCCCACATCCTTGTGTTTGCCACCCCCTTCCTCCACCCTCTCGTCGACCGCCCCCCTCGCCCCTTTCTAAGCTAGTCACAAATAAAGTAAGGGACGCCCGTAGATTTTGGGTACTCTAAGTAATGGGGTCTGAATGCTCGGAAAAGCAAAGCCAGCGTGTTGTCCTTCTGAGGCTCATTCTGACAGCTCGCAACACATCATAGCGTAGGAACCGAAATAATCTTTCCAGACGACGGCATTTTTGTCGGTCGAGATTATGCGCTCAGCAAAACAAACCAAAAATCCGTGAATAATGCAATGAATTTGGCCAGGCGCAGATTACTCAGCAGTTTTGAATTGAGAATCGGCACATGCACGTGCAAAGGGCTGCCTAGGTTGAACACTTTTCAATGACTAGTTTTGCCTGCGGGGGAATCCAAATGACCGCCTAAGTCGGGGCGCATAACCAGGTCCTCCAAGACGAAAACTGTCCAACACTAGGTCGCGGCCAGGCCTGGATGGTCCAAGTGGCATGTCCTGGAAGAAAAGTGGCAAGACGGGCTGGAGGACCACTCAGTCATGTCAACGGGCCTTCTACCTCGATACCTAGACACTGGAAGAGCCCGAGGAACACCCATGCTCAGGGCGCCAAAATCACCAACGGGCAAGACGATCCGCTACTTGATGCTGAACAGCAGTCCGCAGCAGAAACATCAATGCAACCACTCTGAACAGGAACTGAGAAGAACGACGAACATCAACGTAAGTTGCCAGAAAACCGTCCGAGGTCGCCTTTCACAGTTTCAACCTCCGCTCCAAGAAGGCTCCGCCGTCCATCTCCCACAACACAGCACCAGCAACAGCCAGGAAGGATGTGGTGGCTTCGTCATCAGCGATGACGATGGCAGCAATAGGAGCACCATCCCTCTCCACCGCGAGGAGTCATGATTCTTCTCCCTGTCCCCGAAAGGATGGCCGGGTACGCGGCCTGGCGTCGTCCAGGGGAGAGGCTTGCTGATGGCTGTGTTTGTGAGCAAAACGAATCGCTATGGAGGCGGCTCCCGGAAGGATGGGGAGCAATTCCACCTTCATGGGCAGGACACCCTTTCCTTGTGCCAGGCAGACTTACTGGCGTAAGGGTACAAGAGAAATCGTGAGGCCGTTGATTATCCCCACGTCGCAAGCCATTGGACCCGGGCCACCCTCATGGACGACAACGCCACGTCTCCACAACCGTGCCCGTGTGGTGAAACGACTACCTGAGGCAGCACAGGTTCCATGATTGGACTTGGCCATCGCGTTCGGCCGTGATTGAACCCTATTGAGAACTTTGGGACCAGCTGGAACGCCGCGTCCCACGACAACGACCCTCCTCCTGTTGCACCTCACCCAACTGGTCCAATGTTCTGCTAGCAAGGAGTGGGAACACCTTGCCTCCAACCGAACCCTTGTGACTCTGATACCAGTCCGTAGGCCTAGATGCTGGAATGGTGGGTGCAAATGGCGGACAAACGCACTACTGAAGTTTTCAATAAACTTCTTGTAAGTGTTCAATTTTGTGATTTTCAAAAAGAGGGGTTATGATGTTTGAATCCCTTGATTTTGTTCCAGAACAATTAAAGTGACACAATTGGCAATGGCATTGACCTGAAAGCTAAAGAAATGAAATAAAATACGGTATAAAGCTGTTTTCCTTCGGCCTGTCGTTTCGTTTTTTTTGTTTGTGAGAGTTTTTCTGTCCTGGCCCTGAACTTTTTTGTGACTAGCTTATATACCCCGCTCCCCCTGTCCAAAGACCTTTTGTAACGCCACGCCCCCCCCCCCCCCCCCCTCCCCTTTTCTTGTTTTAAAGTCGTCCTTTTTCTATTCCATTTCTTATACCACCCCACATTCAGTTACCCCCGACACTAAATGTTAAGTAAAATGTTTTTGATGACCACCCCCTTTCTCATCCTTCCCTCCCCACCCCCACCCCCCACGCCCCTCCCCTGCCACCCGCCCCCCAGTCCTCCCCCCCCCCCCCCCCGCCCCCATTGCTCCGCCCATGTTGTTCAAGTCATTCATTGATCTCCTCAACCCAGCACCTGCCGTTTCGTGTTGACCGCTATGTGTCAAGCCTACCAACTGTAGCCTCTCCTCTTCTCCTCCCCTCCTCCTGCCCCCCGCGCCCCCCCTCCCACACTGCCCCCAAGCCCTTACCTCGCCCCCGTGCCCGTCTCTTAGGGTCAGTAAAGACTTCCTGTGTAATCTTCGAAAGAGAGGAGGGCTCTTTACCTGCTCTCTTCCCTCCACTGTGGTCTATAATTTTGTTTGAGTCTTTTGTGAGGTGATCACCATGAAGAACGTAATGCAGCTCTGTTTTCTGTTATATAGGATAAGTAAACAAAAGGCGATATGGTAATTCTGGTATGTAAATGAATGTTATCTTCTGTTTTCTTAGGATAAGTAAACAAAAGATTAAGTTAATTCTGGGCATGTAAATGAATTTATAGAACATCTAGATATATGACGTAGGTTTAAACAGACTGTTCAGAGTTTTTCAATCATAGTCTGTTTTATTCTACTGTTGTCAAATGTAACAATTACTGTTCCAACTACCACGGCGTTTCGCAACACCACTCCCCCCCGCCCCCCCGCCATCTCTCTGCTCTGTCTCGGTCTCTGTCTCTCGCTCTCTCTGCTCTCTCTCTCGCTCTCCTCTCTCTCGTTCACCTCACTCTCTCTCTGTCGTTGTTTGCTGTTGATGTTATCATAATGCTAGTGGTGATGAGCATATTTCAATTCCCCCCCCCCCTGTCCTTGTCGCCCTTCCCTTGTGCTCATCAGATGTCAGTTTGGTAGAGCCATGCACATATGTTTCTGGCGTTTAGGATGCAGTTGTTTGGTCATGCATGGTGAGTAAGGGGTACTGAAATGTAGAGTGAGTATGTGAGCATGTTGTTTGTGTGTGTGTGTGTTGTGGGGTGTGTGTTGTGTGTGTGTGTGTGTGTGTGTGTGAGTGTGTTTTTGTGTGGTGTGAGGTGTGTGTGGGTTGTGTGTGTGTGTGTGTGTGTAGAGTAAATTTTTTCAAATACAGACAGTTTTGTTATGATATTCCTACTGAAACATCTATAAAGACATGAAATGGAAGTAGCTAAAGGACATGCGGGATGGTATGATACATCTGATTACCCTAAAGATTCGCCTTTTGCATTCAATTACTAACAAGAAGGTTTTAGGAAAGATGAAGGATGAATTATCTGGAAAGGTGATCAAGGAGTTTGTTGGTTTAAGGTCAAAAATGTACAGTATTTCGAGCCAGGAGAAAATCATTAAGAAAGCAAAGGGAATATCTCGCAGTGTTGTGCAGTCAAACATATCACATGACAACTACAAAGAAGCATTGTTTGCAATAAGACTTTTCATCATGACAACGTAAAACTGCGATCTAATCTACATGAGATCAACACAACAGTTGTAACAAAGAAGTCGTTAGATAGAACAAACACAAAACGAGTATTGTTAATCCAGAGTTTCATATGCAATCGGGCACTGGAGGACCGCATAAACAGGGGTTTATATTTTTCATCAACTTTTGTTATAAGACAATCATAAGCTTCATCCAATTCATTAAATCTTTTCTCATGTTTGCTTGATGCGTTCGAATTTTTTTTATTATTTCAAGATATTCTTTTTCCCAATTTGGGGGTTTGAGTTGTAGGTGATCTGGATGATTTAGCATGCATTGATTAATCCCCGAAAATGTTTCCTTAATAGCATTACACGCATGAAATGATTCCCGTATCATTTTCATGGTCTCTTCCTTTACCATTCTTGTTTCGTTCTGCACTTCCTTCTGAGCTTCCATTTTAAACTCAAATATATTTACGTAAATTAATTAAAGCGGAACAGTGTCTGGTGGGATTATCTGCAGTTCTTCTTTCGCAAAAGATCTTTGAGGAGCTGGTTTTTTGTTGTGTCAGTTTCTCGTAAATAATACACGGGCGGATTTCATCTTTACAATTCTTTTTATTTCATACGGGTCAACACTCCAAACTGGATCGGTTGCCCTGATGCGAGTGTCCCCTTCTGCTTCTCCCGGTAAATAAAGGTACCTTACTTTAAACCAAACGGTAATAGTTTGCTGGGTGTACTGGAGTCTTCAACAACATTTATTGTTTGTTTTTTTGATTGCTTGTACTGGTTTTAAACCCTTTAAATTCTTCATTATTCATTGCGCGCAAAACTGAGGGCAGTCTTCTAACCCATTCTGTGTTGCGAGAATTGTCAATCAGCTCTCTGTGATACTGGTAGGAGAAAAGTCTTTATCGCTAACTGTTTGTTAAAGTTTTCAACTAAAGCCTGTGATCTGTGAACTCCTGGAATGCCTCTTTTAATGGTAACTCTAATGTTTCAACAATAATTGATTCACTTGGCCTTTAAATTCTTTTCCATCATCAACTTGAATCATGCGAGGGAAAGTTAGTGGGCCTCGTTGATATATCAGTTGTATGGCAACAGCAACAGCAGAAGCACTCTTTTGTGTTAATGGTTCCGCATCTTTGTATCTTGAAGCTATGTCAATGACTGTGAGTGCGTACTTAAATCTTTTTCGTCTAATCGTATCAGAGGGTAAATATAGAAGATCCATTTGATGGTGTCGTTCGGTATTGTATTCACAAAGTGCGGTCTCTGTATTCGTTTGGGCGCAGGTAAATAAATTGCCAAATCGCTTGTTTAGATAACCATTCTTTTGCTGTTTGTTCACTGACTCCAACTGCTTGGCTTAGCTTTTTAATTGCTGTTATTCCCTTCCAATATCCTTTGGGCGAATAATAGATTTGTTCATTTTTTATTCAGCCAATATTATGTGCAACAAAATACACGACGGTCATACCAACGACAATAAACCCGATTTCTTGCATCTTTTGTTTTTCTGATGGTTGATAAAAGTCACTGAATTTTGGTGGGGCAATGTCTCGATTGGTTTGCCTGTTACTAGATAATATTGTTTTATTGCTTGATCAACATTTTTAAATGTGTAAGCTGCATGCCCCTGTCTTTTCAGTGTGTCATTAATAAAATCTAACTGCTCAAGTCTCTGCCTTTCATAGGCGTCTTGTGCAGCTGCTAGTTGCTCCATAGCTTTGTTATGTCTTTTTCTCTCGCCGTCATTCCCCAGTTTACTAAATGCGAAATTACTTCCGCTAAAAGCAAGCGCATTCACCACAGCGCCGCCTATCATTATTGCGAGTGAAGCCATTTTTTATAAATGTATTTTTTTTCTTACATATTTATATTGTCTGGAATTATTCCTTGCTTAACTAGAAAATCTTTCGTAGCAACCGAAGCTGCAATGATAGCAATCAGCTTTGCTGAATCCTCAAAGTCTAGTTTGCCAAGATCTGCTGTTTAATTCTTAACAGGCTTTTACCAAGCATTGAGTCCTACACTTAGTCCTCCAATAACAGCAGAATGGTATACAAGGTTAGCAACAGTTTTTTCGGTGCTCATTTTTATAAAATAAAAATAATTATAATTATTAAAAAACATGAACAGTGATGATCTACTACAGCTACAAGGCGGCCTAAACCTGCCTGAACTTATGAATGACCAAGTTGATGATCAAGCTATTATGCCCAAAAAGGAGAGGTTGTATTCTTTGGCAGCGTGTGGAAAAACAAAACAGTTCCTCGGAACTGAATTCAAGCATTGAACAAATTCAACAGATGTCGCCACAAGACATTTTAAAGTATCATAACAGGTATGAAGCGCAGCTGGGGTCTAGAATGGTGAAAAGTGTGGGGCAAAACGGTTCTTAGTTTGTACACTAAACTAGTTAGTAGATTTGCGCCCATTGATTCTGAACAGGATTTTATGTATGATTTAACGCAGGATCCAGTTTAACAAAGTCATTAGAGTCTCTAGGGTGTGATCTGTATTACAGATTTGGAACATTGTTTATCGCCATTAATCATGGGATTAATAACTTTTAATCATATAGATTTTATTTCCCTTCAAAATGACCGAGCCAGAAAATCAGCAGAATCAGAAAACACTGAATCAGGTGGAGAAAGTAACCAAGCCAGAAAAATCAGCAGAAAACGCTGAACCAGGTGGAGCCATTAAAAATCCTGGCGTGTTGAAGCAGGAAAAAATTAAGCAGAGTGGAACAGACAAAAAAATTAATGTTACAGAATATAACTCAATCATGAAAACATAACACCGCCAACGCCAGAACAAGTTGATTCAATGCCAGCTATAAAAAACTCCATGTGATTCAAGGGCCCCAAAGTCTTCATGGAATATTGAACTTAAAACTGTTGCCATTTTTGGCGCCCTTGCTGCTGCTGGGGCAGTTATTATGGTTATAAAATATATAACCAATGGCAACAAAAACAAAAGAAGTTAAAACAACCTGAACCGTTAAATACAGAAAAGAACAACTGCACGCCAAAACCGTCAACAACAAAAGATCATTTTGATCCATTTATAATGCAATAATATTTTAAATTTTTAATAAAAATAAATCATGGCGTATTATAAAATGATAAAGTCAATAAATAAAGACATGGAGTCTATAAAAGACATTTCCATAGACCAGAATTGTAATCAATGCGGTTGCTTCGGATGTAAGACCTTCCTTAAGATCTATGCTGGCCAATTTCACACCAAGGGCGTTAAGCAAGACATCCTCAACGATGACGCGTTTTTTGAGGCGTGTGTGTACTAATATTAGACATCTACTATTTAAGATAAAAACATAGCTTGTATTTTTTGATAATTATAAGAATAACTTGAATACAAACTTGGTTGTACTTAGAGGATGACTTAATCAAGAACTTATTAAGAACTTGATCAAGAACTTAATTAAAAACTTAATCAAGAACTTATTAAGACTTGGGCGACTTAATTAAAAACTTAATTAATAACTTGGGGTGACTTGGGGTGGAGTGTGTGTGGTGTACACAGAGCTTTATTATTTGTCATGTGTAACACCACTTGGCGCAAGACGTCTGAATAGACACCTTTGTATGTGAAGTGGAGCGTAGACAGCAAAGCGACGAAGCAGCAAAAAAAAAAAGTCTAATCTTCTCACTGCTGATACCTTTGACCGCTCTAGGTGGAGCGCTAGATCTACTCAAACGGCTTGCCACTGTAACCTTGAGCGCTCTAGGGTGGAGCGCTGGAAAACGGCTTGCTACTGTGACCTTTGACCGCTCTAGGGTGGAGCGTTGAAGAAACGGCTTGCCACTGTGACCTTTGACCGCTCTAGGTGGAGCGCTGAAGAAACGGCTTGCTACTGTGACCTTTGACCGCTCTAGGTGGAGCGCTAGTTCTCTCTCACTGCTGCGGACTTTGAGAGGAGTGTGTTTGGAGTTGCATTGGTTCTTGTACAGAAGCAGTCCAATAATTTCTATCTCCTCACTGCTGAAAACATTAAATACAAATCCTTCCTCATAGAGTAGACTTCTATGAAAGAAAGACCAACTGTAAAAAACCTTTTAGCATATGGATTCAACAAACGAGCAATCTCTCTTAGTTTGCGAGAATATGAAGGGCCTGCGCTCTCAACTCATCCAAAGCACTAACAAATTGTGCATGGTACTCAACATTGCTGCAAGTATTGTCAGCTATAGAAATCTCCCACTGTCTTGTTCTGCATGACAAAATATTATATAAACAAAACCAACCTGCACAAAACCCGGTAAATATCTTCTCACTACACCACACACCTCAATGACAATACAACCCGTCTTTGCTAACGTGGCGTCCACAAAGTGGAGTGACACGTAACAGTCTAGAACATTCGCTAACGACACCTGGCGCGCTGTCAACCTGAAATGAATACACCCCCCCACCCCCACCCCTCACCTGGCAACCCAGTCTCCCGCTTTATTGATTTTTTGGTCGCTTGCCGTGCGCTGTGTGAACGAGTGCGCGCGTCTCGCTAGCCGTAAATTAAGCGATTAGGTTTCGCCTCGTGTCAGCCTATCTGTACACATAGTTTTGTAGGTTGTAAGTACATCCGTCATTGTATATTTTGAAGCATTTATATAAGATAGTGCTGGCCACACACTACCCTCTCCATACTGGTAGATGTACTAAGGTCTGCCTAACCCTATCTAGTTTGTTTGCCAGAACATTCGAAATCGCCATTCAGTTGCATAAGGGCACACTTGAAGGCAGATGAACTAGTTAGAATTAAAAAAGTAGAAAAGTATAACACATCTTAATACACAGATCAGCTTGCCACATGAACACTGAATCTGTAGTTAACAATCAATCAAGTCTAATACAAACTGAGAACATTTTTACTATGGGAAGAACAGCAAAAATGTTTCAAATATAAGTTTTTTTAGCAATACGCCTTAAGAAATGAATGCCATGTTTTTTAAACATGGCTTTAGCTGTCTCAAGCCAGCCCCCAACAATCAACGCGTGATGGTTTGTTTTGCTTCGCCGACTTTCAACGCAGCGCCATTTATTAGATAAGGAGCCATCTCATCAATAGTCAAACACGTATTAAAACTGGCTACATCTTGTTTCATTTCCTTGAACCAACAAACCTTTAAGATAGTCGTTCATTCTAAAGCATTAGTTCACTTTTTTCGTTTTCTAAAAAACAATCTCTCCGGTTTCACAACATGCAGTTAAAGTAAAACTTATGGCCTCGAATAACAAACCTGTTCTTCAATAACGTTTTAGCCATTTTAAAATAACACAAGTAAAACACAGTGGTCACAACAGAGCGCAAACAAAACACAGCCTTCTTGTTCAATAGTCCAAGCAACAAAGGCGACCCCAGTCGTGTCACGCGACAGCCTCGATTCGGTGTGTCGACGTGGCAATCATTTCTGATGCAATGGGTTGCAACCCGGCCAGGTGTTTCGTTTACACAGCACAGGCTAGGCTAGTTGCAAACTGCCGCGAGCCGTAAATTAAGTGATCGGGTTTTAGCCCCGTGTACAAAGTTTGTAGGTGGAAATTAGTCAAAGAAGTGTGCGGATTTATGTCATTTAATTAAGAGAGAGAAAGAGTGTGTGTGTTGTGTGTGGGTGGTCTGTCTGCCCGCCTCTCTGTCTGTCTGTCTGTCTCTCTCTCTGTCTCTCTCTTCTCTGTCTGTCTGTCTGTCTGCCGGTGATTCTCTCTCTTCCTTTTCCCCGCCACAGGAAAAAGGCGGCTTTTAGGCCACTTTCGCCCAAAAATCGGTGGTGAAGCAAGGAGTTAGAATTGAAGGTTTTCCTGTTCTCTTTGTGTCTCATTGAAATACTATACACGATCTCATTTCCCCCTTCA
>CM031612.1:38109479-38114479 GCA_018398815.1 Conus ventricosus | reverse complement strand
TATGCTCCATTGGTAACTGGTGGATGCTTTTGTTTGAAGAAGAAAGAAGCCTGTGTATTAACTAACGCTGCAATGTTTCCAGCCATTCGAATGGATCACAAAAGTGCATGTGTGCGGCATGCGTGCGTGCGTGCGTGCGTGCGTGGTTGGTGGGGTGCGTGCGTGCGTGGGGTGCGTGCGTGTGTGCGTGGTGTGTGTGTGTGTGTGTGTGTGTGGGTGTGTGTGTGTGTGTGCGTGTGTGTGTGTGTGTTGTGTGTGTGTGTGTGTGTGGGGTGTGTGTGTGCGTGTGTTGTGTGTGTGTGTGTGCGTGCGTGCGTGCGTGCGTGTGTGCGTGTGTGTGTGTGTGTGTGTTGTGTGTGTGTGGGGTCATTCTGAAAGATGAGACGTCTTTTTTGACAAAATTGTTGATGACGTTTTGGATCTGAAAGTCGAATTCGTCAATTAGCTCATCACGTTAGTCTGACGTGGGAGTATTACGGTGATGCTGAACGGTTTTGTGTACGCAGGCGGATGGGCATGATCCTGCTAGAAAAAAAGGGCAGCGTTTCAGTGCAGTGTTCCTGATGTTCTTGTAGGGGTGGTGACAGGTAGGGTTTCCCTGGAGGGGCGCGTTTTGTGTTCCACGGCTGTGGGTTTTTAGGGAGGGAGAGGGAGGTGAATGATGGTGCTATGTCTGTTTGTCCACTGATTGGCTGAATTGTGGATAGTGCCCCTCCCTCCCCTCTCCCATGTCCCTACACCGTCCCTATTTAAATTTTATCTGACGACAATTTAAATGTATTTGTCTCTTTTACATACTATTTTTTTCATCATCATCTCATCATCATCATCATCGTCGTCGTCGTCGTCGCGTCGTTATCATCATCATCATCATCGTCATCGTCATCATCATCATCATCATCATCATCTCATCATCATCGTCCCTCATCTTTATCATCATCATCATCATCATCATCATCATCATCATCATCATCGTCATCATCATCATCATCATCATTTTTGTTGTTGTTATTATTATGATTTGAAATTTTTGATAAATGAGAAACATGTAATCTGATGGACAGCTGTTTCTCTACGAATCATAAAAAGTACACACACACACACACGCACGCACGCACGCACGCCACGCACGCACGGCACGCACGCACGCACCCCACGCAAAGCACGCACGCACGCACGCACGCACGCACACACACACACACCCCACACACCAAATTTTATAACATTTTATGAAGTGCAGGAATGTATATCTAAACTGGGGACTAAGAAAAAAGTCTGTAGGGCTAGATGGGGTGTCCAATGACATGCTACGACATCTTCCATCTAATGTCTTATGTTTTCTTCATTGTTTTCTTCATAAGTGCTGGAGTGATGGCAAATTGCCCCAAGTATGGAAAAGTTCAATCATAGTTCCCATTCACAAACATGGAAAAAGCCGGAGTGACATTAATAATTATCGACCCATTGCTCTTACGTCCCACACAGGTAAACTAATGGAACGCATCGTATTAAACAGACTAACCCATTACTGTAATAAGCATCAAATCATTCCAAAAAACCAAGCTGGGTTTCAACAGATAGAACTACAATAGAACACTTAGTGAAACTAACAACTCATGTCAAACAACAATTTGCACGCCGAAAAAATGTCCTAGCAACCTTTTTTGATTTAAGGAAAGCGTACGAACGTGTGAGACATAAAAGACTGTTGTATAAACTAAATAATATTGGTATAAACGGTAACATGTATAATTACATTGAAACTTTTTAGAAAAAAGATCAATTCAAACAAGAATTGAACACACATATTCAACCCCAAGGATATTAGAAATGGGATTACCCAAGGATCTGTGATTTCGCCAATCTTGTTTAATATTCTAATGGCTGATTTACCAAAAGATTTATCTAAAGATGTTGTATTGGCGCAATTCGCGGACGACATTTGTTTATGGATGAATGTTACCATGAAGCGAAAAACCCCTGCACGATCACTTAATTATATACGCATCAAATATCAACATGAACTAAATAAAATCAACAGTTTTCTACTAGAAAATGAACTATCTCTTTCTGTTGAAAAAACAAATATTATACTATTCAATTCAGGTACGACCCAGAGAAGCTTCCTGTGTTTACTATAAATGGTTCTATCTGACAGTATGTGAAATCTGTCAAGTTTTTAGGTGTATATATAAATTCTAAACTTTCTTGGAATCATCACATTGACTATATTACAAACAAAGCAAGAAAAAGTTTAAACTTTCTGAAGATCGTAACTAAGCAAAAGTGGGGACAAGATACAACAACTTTAACTGCTCTGGCAACGGCTCTCGTGCGTTCACGGCTTACTTATGCCCAAGAAGTCTTTTTTAGCGCGCCACAGTATCTTTTGAATAAATTACAAAGTATTGACTGCAAGGCTTATAAACTTGCTCTAGGTGTCCCCACACATGCGTCTAACTTAGGAACTTATAGTGAAGCTGGAATACTACCTCTTGAAGAGTTAAGAAAAGCATCTGCCTCAAAATTTACTTTAAAGAGTCTTACCTTGAATAATTTCTGTACAAACGAGGTATCTTTAAAATCTGAAGTAGATTTTGCTAAACGAGCGCGAGAAATCCAATCATTAAAAACTATTAAGTCTTATATTTCCAATCAAAACATAGACTCTGAAATCCCTAACATTGCTTCTAAACCATCCTTTTCACCAATTCCCAGGTGGGTGCAAAAAAAGTCTATTTTGATATCAGTTCCAATGAACTATCAAAAAAAGAGATCCCCCATATATTAAAAGAATTTGTCAATATTCATCTGGATGAAAATTACAGAAATCACATGAAGATTTTCACTGATGGCTCAATTTTAGACGACAATGAAGCAGGCGCTGCTTTTATTATTCCAGATTTGAATGTAGAGAAACTCTATAATCTTGGTAAAAATCTTTCCATATTTAGTGCAGAGCTCATCGCCATTTTGATGTCTTTGGAATTTTTGTTACATTTCCCCCTAAATTCTTGTCGAATTCTTGTGTGTACCGATAGCAGATCGGTGCTGGGTGCCCTCCAGTCCCAAAATTCAAAAATTCGACTTGAGATTATATTAGAAATTAACCATGTCATTCATCATTTATCACTTAAAGGGATCACTGTTACGTTTTATTGGGTACCATCTCACAGTGGAATTGTATCAAATGAAAAGGTTGATCACGCAGCAAAAAGAGCAGCTAGAAATATGGAAAGCACAACTTCACTTAATATACCTTTAGATCTTTCAGAATGTTATTCCTTAATTGACAAACAGACTGAGATAAGCTTCCAACAATCCTTAAAGAACTCGGAATCTCAGTACTATCATAACTGTATTGCATACAGCTCTGGAACACAGAATAAAACGGCAAAAACGTATCTAACTCATATACCTAGAGTCTTACCTTGAATAATTTCTGTACAAACGAGGTATCTTTAAAATCTGAAGTAGATTTTGCTCTGAGGAAAGCTGCAAGCTCGGCTTGGACAGAGCGCGTCACAGTTACCCATTTATTCCCCACTGTTACCCCCCCCCCCCCCAATGTGTGCACTTATTGGCGTGTATATGAGTGCGTACGTGTTTGTTCATGCGCGCGCGCGCACTTGTATGTGTGTGTGTGTGTGTGTGTGTGTGTGTGTGTGTGTGTGTGTGTGTGTGTGTGTGGCTTTGCCCGCGGGCAAGGTTTTTTTTTTTTTTTTTTTTTTTTTTTTTTTTTTTTTTTTTTTTTTTTTTTGTTGTGGTGTGGTGGTGGGGGGGGGGGGGGGGGGGGGGGGGGTGAGCCTTGCAGCTCTTAGCTGCGTCTGGCTAGTGGGTTTTTTTCTCGGGGTCCTCCCGTTTTCTCCCTCTCACCCCTTGGTGCTTGGGTAGGGCAACCTACCCTTGGGTCAGACTTGGGTCGGATGCTTTAGGCGGCTGACCTCCTTCCCCTCCCCCCCCCCCCCCCTTGTCATTTAAAATGCTTTTTCGAGTTTATTGTATCTTATTTATTGTGCTTTCTCTTGTTCATTTCATTCATATGCAACACACCCACTACATACCATCACACCCTCCCCCTCCACTCACTCTCCTTCCCCTCCTCTTCTCTCTCTCATTCTTCCACTCTTCCTCCACTTCCATTTCTCTCTCTCCGTCTCTCCCCTCTCTTTTCCCCCTCCACCCCCTTGTCATTAAAATGCTTTTTCGAGTATATTGTATCTTATTTATTGTGCCTTCTCTTGTTCATTTCATTCATTTGCTACACACCCACTACATACCATCACACCCTCCCCCTCCACTCTCTCTTTCCCCTCCTCTTCTCTCTCTCATTCTCCACTCTTCCTCTCCTTCCACTTTCTCTCTCTGTCTCTCCCCTCTTTTCCCCCCCACCCCCCTCTCCTTCTCTCTCTCTCTCCCTTTCTCCTTTTCCTCCTCTTACTTTACTCTACCCTCTTTCCTCGTGCCCTATTCCTTGAACTCTACTCACACTCTCTTCCACTGTCCCTCTGTCTACTTCACTCACCACTTTGACTTCACAAGGGGAGTATTGTGCATGTTTATGTCTGTACTTTTTTTTTGTTTGTCGCTGAGGAAGGCATTTTGCCGAAAATTTCTTGTCCTGTTTTGTGTCGTGCAATAAATCGTCGTTACTTCACACTTTGTTTTGTGTGCTCTTCTGCTTTTTTGTCGTGTTTCAGTAACGCCGCAGTTTGTTTCATTTGCCGTCATATACCTAGAGACGTAAGAAGCTTAATCCACAGATTACGTTTAAATTCACTGAAAACAAAATCAGCAGAAATGTTAGATGTATGTGTGGAAACGCACTAAGTGTTTCACATTTGTTAATTCATTGCCCCAAAACAAAGAACTTGATTATCATGGCTGGTGGTGATACTTCCGATAGATCGACGTCATCACTCTCTAAAATGTTGAATGATTATTCGTTTCTCAGATTAGTTAGTCAAAGTTTCTTACAGAGTCCAGTTGGCATTTTACTT
>CM031612.1:38099479-38104479 GCA_018398815.1 Conus ventricosus | reverse complement strand
GACAACGTGGAGAGACTGGTAGAAGCCAGATAGGTAGACGGCCGGTCCCTGCGTAACATCTCCTCCGCGGAGAATTTCAGCCAGGAGGCAACAGGTGACGTGACACCGGTGTCATCGCCGGGTGTGCTTGTGAGTGACACGAAGCCCGCACGTGATTTTGTGAATGACAACGTGAACTGTGATTCTGTCGTTGAGGGGGCGTGCTGTGGTTTGCCGTGTGCTGAACTGATTCGTGGAGGAGAGCCTGTTTCAGTGGCTGGAAAAGATGAAACGTTGCCGAGTGATCGATTGCATAATAATGTTTTGAATTCTGTTACTGGCAATAAAGAAAAACGCGCCGTTTCCTTTCTGCACTGGAACGTTAATGGTCTGTTATCTAAACTTAATGATAAGGATTTTGTTTCGTATGTTTGCTCTTTTGATTTTATATGTTTGGTAGAAACATTTCTTGAGGAATTTAATTCCAACATATTTGCTGGATTTTCAACAGTTTGTGTTCCTGCAGTAAAATTTACGACTCAGGGGAGGCGATCTGGTGGTTTAGTATGTCTGATTAGAAATGACTTTTTACCATATGTTGAACAAGTTCATATCAAATCTCGAAACTGTGGTGCATTTCGTATTAAAAAGGACTTGTTTGATCTGGACAAAGATGTTCTATATATTTATTCCTATGTACCTCCTGAGGGTTCGCCGTATTATGTTTATTTCGAGACTGAAAATGGTATAGCGCTTCTGGAGGATTACATAACTGATTGTATATTGACTTATAATGACGTGTATGTGTTGTTGTGTGGAGATATGAACAGCAGAACTTCTAACATTTCACATGTTTGTCAGAGAGTAGATAATGATAATATTTTCGAGTTGCAATGTGCGAGTCATCCATTAAATGTTGGTAGATGTTCCCAGGATAAATCGTTGAATAATTATGGTAAGTTGTTGTTGAATATGTGTACTGCTGTAGATTTGTGTATACTTAATGGATTGTGTCATGGCGACCTTGAAGGTCGCTACACATACGTGTCAGAAAATGGTTGCAGTGTTAATGATTATTTTATGATGTCTTGTGAATTATTTGCGTGTTTAAGTGATTCGTGTGTGCTGAACGTGTGTGAACGTATTGAATCAGACCATTTGCCTGTTGAATTTCATGTCAATCGTGAAGCTAACCCAAATACTAGTTTAGATACGAATAGCTTTATCATGGAAAAATATGTGTGGAATGATGATTATATAGGTGTATTCTGTGATAATATAACGTCAAAACATTTGCAGGATAAAATGGCATTTGCAATCAGCTTAATTGATTTTGACATTAACGAAGCACTGTGTCACTTTAACATATGTATAAGGGAAGCTGGGGAATGCATGAAAAAACAAGTAAGATGTATGAAAAGTGACAGACCTAAAGACTGGTTTGATGCAGAGTGCAGAGCCTGTAAATCACATGTTCGTGGATTGCTGAATAAATCGCTGCGTTCGCATGACCCTGAAGATCGTCACGAGTATTGTAAGGCAAGACGTGAATATAAGCATTTACAAAAGAGAAAGAGGAAACAGTTTAATGAAAATTTAATGTCGGAATTATTATCATCTGTAAATAGTCAAAAACAGTTTGGGGACACTGTGAAAAAGATTTCTTTAAAACAAAATCAGCCTCCAAATAGCATCAGTATAGATACTTGGTCCGACCATTTTAAAACACTACTGACTAATAACACAAGTGTTGATGGTATATTACGATGTGAACACAATGAAGAAACTGAAATGTATTTTAATCGCCCAATTTCCAAAGAAGAAGTTTTGTATGCCATGAGGAAAATCAAACACCATAAAGCTGCTGGACCGGATGGTATTGTTGGAGAGTTCTTGAAATACTGTAGTAAATCTGATCCTATTTTGCATTTTTTAGTAACGTTTTTCAACTCTCTATTTGATAAAGGAATTTATCCCGAGAATTGGTCAGAATCCATTATTATACCCCTGTACAAGAAAGGAAATGCAAACAATCCCAATAACTACCGAGGCATTTCTCTTTGTGATGCTTCTAGTAAGTTGTATAGCACTATCATTAACCGTAGGTTACAGGAATGGGTAGAGGAAAATAATCTTACGGGAGAATACCAAGCTGGATTTAACGTAATTATTCTACTGTTGATCATATGTTTACCCTGATGGCGTTTATTCAAAAGCAATTCTCTTTCAATCGTAAACTATATGTTGCTTTCATTGATTTTGAAAAAGCTTTCGATTCTATTAATAGAAGCATTTTATGGCCTATTCTGTTAAAAAATGGTATTCATGGTAAATTATTTAAATGTATAGTAAGTATGTATAACTGTGTAAAATCTAGAGTAAGAAGTGGAGGGAAATTGACAGATTATATTATGTGCACTAGTGGTGTTAAACAAGGTGACGTATGTAGTCCTATTCTTTTTTCTTTGTTTATTAACGAATTAACATCTGAAGTTATAAATAATGGTAGACATGGAGCCCAATTTACGGATGACCTTTTAGAACTGTTTATACTTCTTCTAGCAGACGATGTTGTTTTGTTATCTGAAACAGTTATTGGTTTACAAACACAGTTGAATAATTTAGGGCGCGCTGCTGCTTCTCTACAACTGAAAGTAAATATGCAGAAGAGTAATATAATTGTATTCAGAAAGGGTGGCTATCTGGGAGCAAGAGAACACTGGAATTATAACGGAATAACTATGCCAGTCGTAAATGTATACAAATATTTAGGAATCTATTTTTCAACCCGATTAAGCTTTAACTTTGCTTGTAAAGATCTTGCAAGTAAAGCAAAGCACGCTGTTTTGTGTATAATGAGGAAACTATCAAGTTTGGGAAATCAGTCATTCGAAGTATTTGTGAAATTATTTGACTCCCAAATACAACCCATTGTTCAATACGGTGCTGAAATTTGGGGTTTGGATAAAGCTGCAGTCGATTGTGAGAAAGTCCATTTATTTGCCCTGAAGAGGTTTCTTGGTGTTTCAATACAAACGCCCAATGATTTGGTTTACGGGGAAACTAACAGATACCCAATATACTTGAATTCCACAGTTAGATGTGTTAGGTACTGGTTAAAATGTTACAAATGAATGATTGTAGATTACCGAAGAAAGCTTACAACATGCTGCGTAATCTAGATGCCAGGGGAAAATAAACTGGGCCACAAAAATGAGAATTAGACTACAAGAACTGGGTTTCGGTTATGCCTGGTTAAATCAGGGAGTAGGAGATGAACCGACCTTTATTCGAACGCTCCGTACCAGGCTGGTTGATATCAGATGGCAAGAATGGAATTCTCACATGAATGATAGTACTAGATTTGATTTGTATAGACAATATAACTCCTCACACTGTATTCCGACTTACTTGTCAATGAAAATGGACAGACATCTGAAATTTATAGTGACAAGGTTTAGATTTGGAATATCGGATATCTTAGGTCATCATTTTCGTTACAGGCAACATTCCAATTCTGATCTTACCTGTCCATTATGTAAAAAACGCGTGTGAAAATGAAGTTCATTTTGTACTGCAGTGTACTGCCTTGAGTGATCTTAGAGATGAATTCATCCCTCCTAGTTATTATCGACAACCATCCTTGTTTAGACTCATCTTACTCATATCTTGCACAAAAGAAAATGTTGTAAAAAAGCTTGCATTGTACTTATATAAAGCTTATAAACGCCGGAACTTAGCATGTTCTTGATTAATTTACTGTTTTTCATTCCTTTTTTCCTGATATGTTTATGTTATCACTTTTTGTACATGTTTATTCCACCCCTTCATAAGCGCCGTGGCCTATATTGAATAAATCATCCGTATCCGTATCCGTCTCTCTCTCTCTCTCTCTCTCTCTCTCTCTACTCTCTCTCTCTCTCTCTCTCTCTCTCTCCCCTCTCTCTCTCTCTCTCTCTCTGTGTGTGTGT
The DNA here is from genome assembly GCA_018398815.1 of Conus ventricosus. Lineage (NCBI taxonomy): Eukaryota > Metazoa > Mollusca > Gastropoda > Neogastropoda > Conidae > Conus > Conus ventricosus. Next base: position 38,100,529 of record CM031612.1, on the reverse strand, counting down.
GTGTGTGTGTGTGTGTGTGTGCGTGTGTGTGTGGTTGTACCGCACAGTTGTGTGTGTGTGTGTGTGTGTGTGTGTGTGTGTGAGAGAGAGAGGGGAGAGAGAGAGAGAGAGAGAGAGAGAGAGAGAGAGAGAGAGAGAGAAGAGAGAGAGAGAGAGATTCAGATTCAGATTCAGATGTTTTAATCATATATAGGCCATTGCCCCTCATGATGGGGAGTAAATGAACAATCATTTCACACAATGTTTTCTTTTATATATACAAATGATAAGGTTAATAAATATAACGTTTTACGAGATAGCAACTTGACGCAGATGAAACGCTTTATACAAGAAAATTGATAGATTCTGATGGTTCTATCATGTTTGCATGCCAAAAGTAAACTTAATCGAAACAGGTTTGGAAATTTATGAAATTTTGCAGGAATATATTGCTGTCTTAAGCTACTCAGTGCTGGGGCAACACAAAACAAAATGGACCTCATCCTCTTTACTGTTTTTACACAGTGGGCAAATTAAATCGTTGTCATTGTGAGATCGATATTGGTAGTAATGCACAGCGATTTCTGAGACGCCAAGTCTGAATCTTGTCAACATAATTTTCAAATGTCTATCTAAATTCAGTAACAGATGAGTTTTTACTTCGGGAACTGTACAAAACGTTCTGTACATACTAAATCTATCACTATTCTTAATATGGAAACCCCATTCCTGCCACCTACATAAATCAATCTTTCCTTGAAATCAAGTAAGAAAACATTTATTTTCCTCTACACCTTGATTTGTCCAAACAAATCCATATCCAAACGTATACAACTTACAGCGGATATTTGTAGCCCAAGTTCTTTTATCACGTGCATACTAAATCGAGCAGCATCCTATAGGCTTTACGTGGTAGCCCTTGACTCATCCATTCGAGTTAGTTTTAGCCAGAATCGAATACAGTTGACTACTGAGTTGATAAATATTGGATATCGATTCGTTTCCCCATATATTAAATCATTTGGCGTTCTCATTTCAATCCCTAAAAGCTTTTTAAGGGCAAACAGATGT
>CM031612.1:38091979-38094479 GCA_018398815.1 Conus ventricosus | reverse complement strand
AGAGGATGGATGGCACAGAACACGAGCACAGGCTGCTGAAGCTGAAGTAACAGTGTACACGTTTGAGCATATGTGTATGCACATGCATGTGTTTTAGGAGAATGTGTGGGTGTGGTGGGGTGTGTTGTGTTGTGGTGCGGTTTGTGATGCGGTGTGGTGTGGTGTGGTGTGGTGTGTGTGTGTGTGTGTGTGTGTGTGTGTGTGTGTGTGTGTGTGTGTGTGTGTGTGTGTGTGTGTCTGTGTGTGTGTGTGTGTGTGAGAGAGAGAGAGAGGAGAGAGAGAGAGGAGAGAGAGAGAGAGAGGAGAGAGAGAGAGAGAGAGAGAAGATGATTCATTCACACAAAAGCCATAGCCCCATACGAACGAGGGGCAACAACATAGATTTATAAATGACTGGGACTGTACCAGACACCGATCACGTACATAAAATATTTTTTCCCTCAGAAACTTATGACGAATTTGAGATATAATTATCTCCCTTAAACGAAAAGCATGATATAAACACGGAATCAAATCACGAATTACTTCGATGCCATCAATAAACGAAAGGGAAATAAACATGGATGTAGTTGCAAAGCGAGACGACTGCAGGCGGAAATCCAAACAAATCTTAAATAAATGCAGCGAACCGCCCAGAGAACGTGGACAAACGAGTTACAAGACAAAACACGACGCGTTTCGACCTCTTAGGTCTTCGTCTGGTGATGAAAACAACGAAAATTCACTTAGCTTTGGTCGCTTCAGATCGCATCAGGGTTCAGCGCAAGGAGAAGGCGTTGAATGAGAACGAGGCTGTTGGAAGGGAAATAGTGAGCGAGTCAAAGCCGTAATGATGATAATAATATTACTGATAGGAATACTATTAATGGTCAAAATATTGGGGGGGGGGGGGGGGGAAGGGACAAGATCAATCTTGGTGTCAATAAGTATGTGTATGGGAGAAAGGAGAGTGGGTTAGAGGATTCTTAAGCAGCAGGGTTCCCGTGGCAACAGTCCCAGAGGCGAAAGCGATGGTGATGTCAATGCTAGGGGTAGTATCAATAATAGCAATAGTATTACTGAATGATACTGCTAACAACGATAGTGAAGGTTAAGGTAACGAAGGCATGATACAGAAATATATTTAGAAAAATACATTTTTATAATAATCAAATAAATAGATAAAAGAAACATAAAAAAAAAAAAAAATTAAAAATAAAAATAAAAAAATAAAAAAATTAATCATAATAAATGCATTAAATAAGATAGCTATAAGTTATGTGTGAGGTGAATAGTGGGAGAAAAAGGTAGTATGTGTGTGTGTAGTGGGAGGATATTGTGGGCTGAGATTGATATATATATATATGTCTTTTTTTTTTTCACGACCAACGATAAAGGAGCTAGCATTCTATTCATTATGTGTGTGTGTATGTGTGTGTGTGTGTGAGTGTGAGTGTGTGTGTGTGTGTGTGTGTGTGTGTGTGTGTGTGTGTGTGTGTGTGTGTGTGTGTGTGTGTGTGTTCCATTTGTAATATCAGCCTTATTCATTGGTTACCCCCACCTCCACCCCGACAACCGCCATGCCCACCAACATCCCTGCACACATCATTACTAGGGCAGGGGGGGGGGGGGGGTAAGTCGATTGATGTAGCAAATGGAGATACTCAGAGAGTGTAGGAAAAGGGAAGGGGAAGATAGCTGCAACCTATGTCTGAGGTAAACAGAGGTAGGGTGTGTATAGGTGGAGGATATTTCAGGTGGAGCTGCAGAGATGGAATGGCACATACTACTTTTGGACGTTGATGCCGTGAGGGTGCACGGTGCCCAGTTTGGCAATGAGATGAGATTCCTGCATAAGGCGTTCCAAGTTGTCACTCTTAGATTGCCAAAGTGCCAAGACTTTGACATGGTGATGTTGTGTTGGGCTGGTTGAAGTGTAGAGCGACTGGTTTGGGCCGTTGGTGGCGGATGTCGGCAGGTGTTCAGAGATGCGCGTCTCAAGTGTGCGAGATGTCTCACTACATAGATCTTACCGCACAGCTGACAGTGGATGGCATACACAATGTGGTGGCTCTGGCAGGAGAAAGTGCGTTGATAGTGAAAGAGCCTGTGGGGCCATGTAGGATGGTGTCTGGTTTGGTGAGAGAGCAGATTTTGCAGTTGGGTTTTGAGCAGGGGAAAGTACCTGGTGGCTTAGGTGTGAAGATTTTGTTCAGCTTAGAGCGCACCAGTAGGTCGTTGAGGTTTTTGTCACGTTTGAAGTGATCATTGGTTTCGTCTCAAAGGCAGGTTTATGATTTTCTACCATGTGCCAGTTAGACTTCAGGATCTGCAGATGGGCAGATTTTGAGGATGGAAGAGAAGGCAGGCAGTGGGTCTGTCTGTCTCTTTGGGAGGTTTAGTTTCCAGAGTAGATGTTCTGGGTTTAGCTGCAGTGCGGCTGAGAGCATCATTGATGACGGCACTAGGGTATCCCGGTTGGTGAAAAAATCAGACATTTTGGCTGCTTGTATAGTGAAAT
>CM031612.1:38081979-38086979 GCA_018398815.1 Conus ventricosus | reverse complement strand
CACGCAGATGACTCTTCCTTTGTTGCCTAAATAATGAAATTACAGTTCTTCAAATCCAGATTTCAGACTGTACCGCAAGACATATGAAACCAGCGTCTAGCTAGAACCTTGCTGCATCCATCAACACAGTTCTACAACGGCGTATTCTCTCCTAGTCCTTCGAGGACTCCCATTCTTGACTGCGACAAATACATGCACCACGTGCTATACATGCATACAGGGAACACTGTCGCTATGCTTTGTATGTTAAATATGTTACATATAGGAAGCTGTCTAACTGCTAGCGAGCACAAATGCCAGTCAGTTCTCTTTTCACTTCGGCAAAACCTCGGTAAGGTGGTGGTGCTTAAGGTGGCTCATCATTGTGCGAGACAAGCATGTTAACAGCTTATCTGTCGTATGAAAATTCTTGTTTATTCTGTTGACATTTGTGTTTGTTATTTGGTAATTTTTCAGGTGTGAACCTTCTTTCCCGGTTTGGTGACAGTCCTGGCAGTGTCATATGGGACGACAGTATGAGGATTCACTACTTCTTACATGCACGATGCTGCGCACCTGCTACGTTCATTCTTACTGCTGTTGCTGGCCCTACTGCTCATGCTACGGCCTCTACAACTACTGCTCCCATTATTGCTGCTGCTGCTGCTCCTGCTCTCGCTGCAACTTCAACAGATTGTGATAGCGTCTACAATCATATCTTTGGGGAAAAAAGGGAGGGAAGATAAATTACCAGATTAGTGTGTCCAATGTGAATCCTTTGAACTCGAATATGGGCAAGAAAATGACTTGAACGAACTCAGGTTCGAGCTTTTAATCATCTAGTGAAATAGAAAAAAAAAAAGCATCCACAACTCTTCCCTCGGTCTTCGTGATTACTGCGAGCTTTTATCTGATCTCGTTTGCACCTCCCTCCTCCTTTGGCATTCATTGAAATTCGGGCCTCTTCCACCGCGAAAAAGAGATGGATCATGGGGAGAGGGAGTGGTGGGGGGGGGGGGGGGGGGGAGGGAAGGGGGAGACGGGAGGTTGGGGGTGTGGGGGGGGGGGGGGGGAAGCAGTGATGGTCGGTCTTTCAAGGTGCTTGCCAACTCCGATCAATATTTCCCCCGCGTACCTTGGCTTTGCAAAATGAACAAGCTTCCGGCTATCAGCGGAAACGATCAGGGACGGGGCACGGGCTGGGCGCGTCATCCTTGACACATTCATTCTTGGGCAAGAAACAGTGGAGGGGAGTGTGAGGCATTTCGCGCAGGAGGCAATGTGAAAGAGGGGTCCTTTCGCTCAGCTTCTGCACGACAATGCCATGATGGTAAATGCGGACATCTGGTTCGTTTCGTTCTCTGCATGATGTATTTCATCCTGTCGAATCTCTCTGTCTCTGTCTGTCTGTCTGTATGTCTGTCTGTCTGTCTTTCTCTGTCTGTCTGTCGTCTGTCTGTCTGTCTTCTTTTCTCTCTCTCTCTCTCTCTCTCTCTCTCTCTCTCTCTCTCTCTCTCTCTCTCTCTCTCTCATCATTGAATAGAAGTCGTGTGTTCTTTTTGCGTTGGAATGTTAATGGATTGTCGTAAGGCAGCTCACCTAATTTCAATCTCATATATATGTTTGATTTGATAATGTTCTTTCAGAAATTTTTGTCGTGAACTTTCAGCTAACTGTCTTTAATTGTTATGACATGTTTTGTAAATCTGCAGTACGATTTACAACTCAGAGAAGATGATAGAAGAATAATCTGCCGTATAAAAAATGACTTTTTTATGTTATGTACAAGAAATATGCAATGACTGCAATAAGAATATAACCATGGCTGTGATTTGTGAACCCTTTCTAGATCAACCATTAGTGTTCTCCATGGTGGTACTTACATAACTCTGGAGTATTCACCATGCTATATTGTCCTATAAGTTAATGACATCAGAGAACACTCAAAAACAAAATGGTGGATACAAAATGTTCGAGCTTCCAGATAATCGACTTCTAAATGGATGTGGATCGGCGATTGACTACCAGCCGCTGATGTTTCCCCAGCCATATATTTGGACAGAAATAACAACAATTTTCATCCTAAAAGTAGCTCATGCTATAACAACAACAACAACAACATAACAACAACAACAATGATGATGATGGTGATAATAATGATGATGATTATAACAATAACAACAGCAGCAGCAGCAACAACAAGAATAATGCTGATGATAACAACAACAACAACAACAACAGCAGCAACAACAACAACAACAACAACAACAACACAACATCAACATCAACATCAACAACAACAACATTTATAAGATGATGACAACAACAACTACTACAATGTTAATAATGGTGATAGTGTTCACGCGCATACACAAACATCCACAGACACACACATACAGACACACGCGTCCTCTCTCTCTCTCACACACACGCACGCAGCACACACTCATTCACCCACACACACAAACATTCACGCACACATTCACTCACACACACACACACACACACACACACCACACACACACACACATATAATATATATATAATAATAATATTTATATATATATATATTATATATTTAATATAATATTATATGAATATTATATATATATATTATATATAATTAATTAATATAGATATATAAATATAATACACGCACGCGCGCGCAGTGCACGTAACGCAAAATCACCACACAACACATCAGCACACCAACAACACAACACACACACCACACACGAATCTGTGTAACCCATACTTTGATTACTTTGAAAGTCCCAGCAGTAGCTGTATGTGGAGAACTACACTTGCTTGCAGCTTCATGATACTCGCTACATTGAAGCTCATAGATGTAAGTGAAATGCTACATGTCGTTTCCGTGTCTTAAAAACACAAATGCAATGATATTTTCTGATGCCGCACAAGAGATACAGGACATTGTCCAAAACTGGAACACACTAGATGTGACATAAAATCTTGTAAGTAAGTCAATATTGAAAATCAATGTTACAAACTTACCTGGGTGCATGTCAATGGGTGCACCTCTGAAGCATCTGAATGCCATTCAAGATTTAAACAGAACTGCACGTATTTACATGTAGGGAAAACACGAGAAAACAACTTCAGCAATGAAACCAAAAACTGTAACAGTTGGCACACATCTAGCGTCTCAAGAAAAAAAAAAAAAAGGGGGGGGGGGGGGGGGCGAGAATGGGTGAGAGGAAAAAAAATCATTATGACAAAATGTCGTCAACAAACATAACATGATAGAAAATTGTGCACAAGAGGCATTGTGAACACCCCTACCCTTCAAACCAAGTCCATCTTCCTCTTCATATCAACTCTCTTTTGCATTGTTCTTGATCTGATACATGACAAGAAAACTACCCCACCCTCCTTCACAAATTATAAAGAAACTGGCGCCCCATCTCCTCATAGTCCAGTTGCTCTTCCTCTGGGAATCCATATATTGTGATGGGAAAAGTCACTCGCTACCAGCCGATGTGGCATGATTTTCACAACATTTGTACAGCGAATGTAAAGGTACATGCAATAGAGGCATCAGTCTAGAGACCAAGCTGAAGGTGTACAGAGCAGTTGTACTCCCCACACCCCTGTACGCATGAGAAGCGTGGACAGTGTACCAATGGCATTCCAAGAACTGAATCACTTCCTCCACACAGCCTGCATCAGAAGATTGTTAAACGTGAACTGGCAGGATCAAATCCACGACACAGAGGTACTTGACCAAGCAGGCATGCCCAGCATCCACACCACCCTGATGCTGTCTCAGCTTCGATGAGCGGGTCATGCAGCTCGCATGCCAGACCACCGGCAACCCAAGAGACTTCCGTGGTGAGCTGCAACAATGCGTGCGTTCTCAAGGAGATCAGAAGAAACGCTTCAAAGACACTCTCGAAACATGTTTGAAAGCGTTTAACATCAATCCTGACACATGGGAACGAATTGCTATGGATCGAGCTAGAAGACGCCACTCTATCTACAAAGGCACCGGCTTATGTGAAAAAAGGAAGGCAGCTCAATGCAACAAATAGAGATAGGCAAGGAAATCGCGCACCGGCAGTCAAGAGGAGGTCTCCCTCATTCCCCGTCCAAGGTGTCACTGTACGTTCCGTGAACGCATCGACTTGATTACTCACCTGTGTATCCACAAAGCATCTTATTCCCCTTGACCCCAAGATGACTGAAGTGGTCCTCGTCGACTCGACGGGCGAAAAGAAACATCCACTAACATTTGCAACACAAACAGAAGTATTAAACATAACGACGGCTGCTCTTACATCAGTCTTCTCCGACCTGACTGATGGTGGCCGGTCTAGCAGAGAAATGAAAACCCACGTGATAAAAAATACCACACTGGCCATAGGGGTCGGGTCTCAGAGACTTCCACTTTGACTGGAGACCTGAAAGCCAGCATTTGATCTGTTGCATTATTGCTCTTTTGACGTTTTTTTTCTTTTATTTTCAATATTGCTGGCAATTGCTTGATCAGAAGTGCTTTTCAGGATCGGGAGGAGATAGACTTAGTGTGTCTTACTTCTCTTCTAAAATGATAATTTTCATTCAATAGTAAATTTCATCAGAGAGTTATTAACTCAAATACGTAGAGCTATGAAAGCAACCAGTTACATGTAGGCCTATGCACAGCTGAAATACATTAAGTTACACAAAATCATCTGGGTGCATAAACCCAGTTTTGTCAGGTGGAAACAACCCAGCCATATGGCGACGATCGATGATGATATACGTGTATCAACAGGGTCTATACGTCAGTGACTGAGTGATTGATGCTACTTTTAGCCCTGCCGACCACAAAGGGCCGTATCAGGGCTGTCATTTTGTCAAAAACAATTTTCAAATGAGAAAAAAAAATTATTAAGGCACTGTTGTCTTACTGCTTATGTCTAAGCGCTGCCAAAGTCAATACAATAACATCGCAATGACTACAGTTTCTTTGTTCCAGTCGCAGGCATGGGCGATTTCAAGATAGCGTTTGCTGCACA
>CM031612.1:38064479-38066979 GCA_018398815.1 Conus ventricosus | reverse complement strand
CCAGTTGTCTTTCTAACGTCATACCCAGTTGTCTTTCTGACGTCATACCCAGTTGTCTTTCTGACGTCATACCCAGTTGTCTTTCTGACGTCATACCCAGTTGTCTTTCTAACGTCATACCCAGTTGTCTTTCTAACGTCATACCCAGTTGTCTTTCTAACGCCATACCCAGTTGTCTTTCTAACGTCATACCCAGTTGTCTTTCTAACGTCATACCCAGTTGTCTTTCTAACGTCATACCCAGTTGTCTTTCTAACGTCATACCCAGTTGTCTTTCTAACGTCATACCCAGTTGTCTTTCTCGTTTTAACCAGCCTCGTCTTCGCTGGTCTGTCCGCCAGATGACTCCAAACCAGAGACTGATATTTATCGGCATTATCTGGTGTGTACAGATCACAACAGGGATTTTCATGGGGATCCCATGGTGCAAAACAGATGGAATAACAGAGAACAACCTTCAACCAGTGCGTTAAGACATCATCAGAAAGGGGACATCCTTTCCATCAGTACAGCGCAGAAAATGAATGAAGTGGCAGGGGTTGCACTTCGCTCTGTAATGTTACGTTCATTGATATGACATCTTTTTCCTGTTCCTGCATCTTCTTCTTCTCCTCCTCCTCCTCCACCTTCTCCTCCTCATCATCATCCTCTTCCCCCTCCTCCTCCCCCTCCTCCTCCCTCCTTCTCTTTCTTCTTCTTTTTCTCTTTCTCCTCCTCTTCCTCCTCCACCACCACCACCTCCTCCTCCTCCTCCTCCTCCTCCTCCTCCTCCTCCTCCTCCTCCTCCTCCTTCTTCTTCTTCTTCTTCTTCTTCTCTTCCTACCTCCTCCTCCTCCTCCTCCTCCTCCTCCTCCTCCTCCTCCTCCTCCTCCTCCTTCTTCTTCTTCTTCTTCTTCTTCTTCTTCTCTTCCTCCTCCTCCTCCTCCTCCTTCCTCTCATTAACTCTAAGGGGAAATCACCGGGCACCACACCGAAGAACAGTTCACCAGGTTCCTCCAGTTCTGTCAGTTGTGGGCCAAGGCCGGGGCTCTGCCAATGAATTCCGTGTCAGTCTGCAAGGCTGTCAGTCCATCGGCATTTTCCCCCTGTCTTCTCTCATGTCTCCCCTGCAATGCTGTCAGTCCATCGGCATTTTTCCCCTGTCTTCTCTCATGTCTCCCCTGCAATGCTGTCAGTCCATCGGCATTTTCCCCCTGTCTTCTCTCATGTCTCCCCTGCAATGCAATGCTGTCAGTCCATCGCATTTTTTCCCCTGTCTTCTCTCTATGTCTCCCCTGCAATGCAATGCTGTCAGTCCATCGGTATTTTTCCCCTGTCTTCTCTCATGTCTCCCTGCAATGCAATGCTGTCAGTCCATCGGTATTTTTCCCCCTGTCTTCTCTCATGTCTCCCATCTTCAGAGGTTCCCTGGAGGATTGATTCAGCGAGGCCACTGAATCTTGTTATATGGCCAGTATACCAGTATATCTTCATTTGGTCCGATGCACTCCTCGTCAGTTTGACGCATTTGTTCATTGGTAATTTGATCTGTGTATCTTGCGTTAACGTCTCATTTCTATGGCTTGGATTCTTCGTCCCAGATCCGTTGTGGGGTTCCATGTCTCCCGTGCATACAAGGAGATGCATCATGCCAGTACGTGCAGGATCCCGCTCTTGTCGTCCTTCCAAACAGACTTTGATCTGGACAGTGCTGATGCTGCCTGTGCTGCCCTGGAGAGGACTTGTGGACTGGGTCCCTCATTGCTGCTGCTGATGATGAAGAAGGTAAGTGAATCGCTGAACAGTTGCTAGCTTTTGTCTACAGACCGTTACATCGGTACGGCTGCTGGGTGTAAACTTGGTTTTCTCGGCGCTGTCTTTCCGTGCCATGTCTTGTTGATGTTTCATCCAGTCTTCTTTTCTCGGCGCTATCGTCCGTGCCATGTCCTGTTGATGTTTCATCCAGTCTTCTTTTTCGGCGCTGTCTTCCGTGCCATGTCCTGTTGATGTTTCATCCAGTCTTCTTTTCTCGGCGCTGTCTTCCGTGCCATGTCCTGTTGATGTTTCATCCAGTCTTCAACAGGCATGCCTCGTAAGTTACCGATGTCGTCTGCTAATCGAAGGTTCATGATGGTTCTTTCTTTCTCCACTGCTGACAGTGGTGTGCATGATCTTCATGAGCACCGGTAACAATGCGTTCGAAGAACATGTTCAAACGTGTGGGGCTGTGCCAAGAAGCTCTGACCAAGTCAAACTGAAAGATGGAATCACTCCCCTATACAACGCTGTTTGAGTAATGCATCTTGGCGTACAGTAGCTCGATGGTGTTGATCATAAGTCGTGCCCGATGTTAAACTTCTTCATTGCGGCCCGTAGCGCTTCTTGCCAGATACTGCTGAGTGCATTCTTGAAGTGTATGAAGATGGGAGAGAGCTCTGTTGGTGTTGGAGATGCATTTCGTGAAAGCTATGCATCTCATAGTACTTCAATGTTTGCAGAATTCAGCCTGTTCATCAGCAGT
>CM031612.1:38036979-38054479 GCA_018398815.1 Conus ventricosus | reverse complement strand
TGTTTGTATGTGTGTGGCAATGTATGTGTGTGCGCGCGCGCGCACGTGCGTGTGTGTGTGTGTGTGTGTGTGTGTGTGTGTGTGTGTGTGTGTGTGTGTGTGTGTGTGTGTGTGTGTGTGTGTGTAGTCTTCTTCTTCTTCTGCGTACGCAGGCTGATACTCCTGCGGACACTCCCTATACGGACAGACAAGTAATAATCCCATCTACCCAACAAAGGGAGTGGAATTTTGTGTGTATGGCCGTTTTTCATCCCGCCATGAAGGCAGCCATACTCATCTTCCGGGAGTGTGTGAAGTCAAGTTGCTGTCTGGCCTAAGTCCAAGGTGTTAGGAGTTGATGACCATGGTAGGGTCTCCCATGTCAGACAGGTTAAGGGTGAGGGCCCAGACGAATCGGAACCTGCCTTTTCCCTATTCTATCGTCGGCCTTTCTTAATGGATCTTTTCTATCTTCTTCTCCCCTTCAAGCCTTCTTTTCCACATTCTTCTTTTCTCTGTGGTCTTCTTAAGATCCGCCACGTTTTCCGTACAGTGCGGCCTGTGGTGGAGGGGAATGAGATCCTGGTGATTGAGAAGGCAGGTGGTTTCAACGCATCTCTTTGGCTTGAGCCTCATCTATACAGGAGGTACACTCTGACCCAGGTATATCGATCGGCCACTCCTGCATTGGGCTGGGTCAAGACAGGCAGTTTCCTGGCCAGACAAGGTAACCCTTGTAGTGCTGAGCTCTCTGTCCCCAGGAGTTGGGCACGATGAGGGGGAAAAGGGTTGGTAGGCATCTGTTTGTCGTATATCACTCCCGAAGCCTGGAAGAGGTCAAGACAGTGACTTCTTGATCTTGGCCCTGTATTGGACTCCATGGTGGGTGGGTAAAGGAGAGATGAAAAACAAAAAATAACAAAAATGGCTTGATCACTAAAAAGTCCCCCGCCTCCCAAAAACAAACTGTCACGGTCGCTAAGCCGGACGGCCCTACCCACTCCTATCACACACTAGGTCAGACAACACAGCACACTAACAGTTTTACAATCATGCACACTTCTTTATTTCAACATACACACCATGGCGCCACCACCAGCAACTACCCCACACGTAACCCCCAACCACACACAGGTATCCCACTTTCCCGCTGGCCCGCCCTACCCTGCTACAATGACCTGGGGAACCCTACCCTATGCTAAAGTACCAGTTGCAGTATATCACTGTGACCTGGGAACTCAGCGATAGCCCGCACACGTGGTGGCTAACTACTGGGGACAAGCTCCAACCCAAAGGACTCAACTACTACCACCCACCCCTGTCCCCGGGACCCACCCTTCCTTTTTGACCTGGGACCACTACCACACCGGTCGCTGCATCCCTAAGGGAGGTAACGACAGGTACCCTATGCCGTGCTGGCCACTACGTCCCTAAAGGAGGCAGCAGCTAACACCCCTAACCCTACTACCTAATTGCTACACCCCCTTCCTACAACAAAAAAAATTGTACACCCTTCCTCTCCGGAAAACACTGCTCCACGGCGCTGTCCGTGGCCCCTCGCAGGCTAACTCCTCCCCAGAAGACCCTGCTCCTCGGCGCTGTCCGTGGCCTCACGCAAGACGACTCCTTCCCGCGGAACACAACACACACACACACACACACACACACACACACACACACACACACACACACACACACACACACACACACACACACACACACACACACCCGACTCTTGAAGGAACCCCTCCTCCACTGAAGGCTCCGCCGGAACTGAGGGTGAAGGAAGGCCTGGCGCAGCACCCCCTTACAAGGCGCCTGAACAGGGCGGTCCTTCCCTCCTAGGAAAGAGGAACAGGTGGCTGGAGAACTGCCTCGCAGACGGCAGACGGCCTGGGTAGACTCCCCCTCCCGGAAGAGCAGTAGGTAACGGGAAGCCGCCGCTCACCTGCCAGCACGCGGCAGCATGCTGCGGTGATCCGGCCCCAGCCTCAACACGGAAGCAGGACACCTGCTGAAACAACTGTAGGCCACTACTGTAGTGTTGCTACTACCTGAGTCATCTAGGCACATAGCCTACTTAGTAAGGCTTAACTCTCCATCTCCCGTACCTACTTCCCACTTGGACATGAGAGTGACTCCTTATATTTCGAATACACTCCAGCCAATTACTCCCTTTGGGGTTATCAGACCCATTTCCTGCCAACCCTTACCACAGCAGTAAAGCCGTATTTCTCCTTGAGCCAATCCACGTTATTACATATGAAATTAGGTATCACACCCAAATCTCGGAAAAAGAAAACAATCCAACCGACCCCAACGCAGCCTCAATGGGCCTCCTTAGGAAATACAAAGTAGTCCAGGAAATGGGCAACTTCACAAGGAGATGTCCTCACACAAAACGTAATAAAGAGCATCTCTCTACAAAACTTAACTTTAAACTGAGTTCATGTTCACACAAGAGAATCGGCTCGCAGCCACAATCCCTCACATTCTTACCCCTCTTTGCACTGTCAAGTATAATCATATTTATATATAAAGAAAACAACAACATGATCTGCTCACCAAAATTTCCATCCAGCACCCCACTCTCATGTCATCTCTTGTCAGTTAACCCAGTTCTTAATCCTTATTGCCAAGACAACCACACGTCATACAATATTACATGCTGCACACCATCCATTATCTATCCTACCGACTACTAGCCACTCGCCTAAACTTTACCTCACCCTTCTTCCTGACTACTAAAATTCATAATGGGGCTGCCTCCCCACAACCTAAGGTATCTTTCTCCAACCCTGTTTTGTCACAATTTCATATATCCCCGTACGTGTGATGACTGTCACTTGCTCTACAGAAAACTTCCAACCATATGGACTCACTGTCCTGTACAAAATGCGTACGTCACAATGTGCACACAACACCTATCATTGCGCCAGTCTCCTTGAAGGGTGTCATAAAAGACTTGCCTTCACGCGCATATCGCTCTCAACAAAACCTGGTGCGCGTGTTCACACACACACACACACACACACACACGTCAAAGATACAGTCTGCACGCGCACGACACTCGCGTCGAGAACCATGACTCTAATGAAAGTGAAAGGACACCTAAATAACTTGGATGGTCACGACCGTACCCCGGTATAAACCACTCACCACAAATCGGCCTCGGCCCTACTACACAGTTAACCGATTCCAATGCTGTGCAGAGCAACTCCGAAATCGTTACTAAACGTCGACGCATTACTACTATTTACAACTGAAATTGAGCACAATCATCACACCTCTTTATGATTCACGCAGACACAGCTGCACCTGACTCATATTATGATCTTATACCAAATGCAACTACTCTTATCACTATCTTCTTGAAACAACTGAAATCAGCACCAGCTAGCCACCATCGATATCGTGCCTCACCGTCAACCAATGGTTGTTATATTGGCCCCAAGTTGTCTAGCCAAACTGCCCCGTGACAATCGAACTCAGGAACCGCTATATACACTACTCACATGATAGAAAGAGGTGACAACACAAACCGGCTGACAACAAATTTCAACCACGAAACCAAGACGACATCATACCAGACAACCAGTATACGCAACGAACACAATACCAACTAATCACAACATGAGACAACCACAGTACAACTCGACCATAATACAAGACAACACGACGAACCACAACACCACGAATATAACAGATCACCAACCTGGACAGACGATCAACCACACCAGTTCTGCAACTGGCTGAAAGTGGCTGCCAACAAGGACAACACGGAAACTCGGCACAGACCAAGGGCACACCCAACCCGACGAGGACCTGGCTCTAACTATGACTCGAAGTCACTCAGTACGAACTAACGGCGCTCCCGCCGCAACTACAAGGAGCACGTCCACTCGACGAACACCAGGGACCGAAGTGAAGCTAGCCCAACGCATTCCGCCCTGGTCGGAATCAAGTGACCTTCACTCACAAACACAAAGCAACCATTGGTCAGAACAGTGTATCCCTCCGCAGAGCTGACACACCCGACCAACGGACTAGTTGTTGCTCGTGCAACACGACAATTTACAACAACAACAACAACAACAACAACAGCCGATATCCTGCCCCGCCCTCACTCGCGTAGAACCAAAGCAACAAAGGGTAACCGTCGGAAACGAAACCAACTTCCTCTTACCACTCCCTCAATAAATGAAGACTGGAAGGCAAGAATACTATATGTCCTACTTTCCCCGCCCCCCATACCTAGCCTAACCTTCCCACCTAACCCAGAGGAACTTAGCCTAACCCCCACCTAACTAAAACCCCAACCTTACACACGCGCGCGCGCGCACACACACACACACACACACACACACACACACACACACACACACACACACACACACACACACACACACACACATACACATATATATGCACACACACACACACACACACACACACACACACACACACACACACACACACACACACACACACACACACACACACACACACACACGCACGCACGCACGCACGCACGCACGCACGCTCGCCAGCATACGCGCACACGCTCTCCATCTTGAGCTGCCACTCTAAACACACGGACGTGCTGGTTAGTACTCCCGATCGGCGACACAAACAAACAAACAAACAACAACAACAACAACAAGAAAAACAAACCTAAAACAAACGAAAGGTGATTTCAAATTTTAGAAGAATATGACAGGAATCTGAGATGGTCAGTGATTCAGAAAAAGAAACGAGGAAAATGGAAGGTTTGGGGGCTTCATGGCTGATAGTCGAAGGAGCAAAACAGGACAAACCTATTTCTGCATTGAGTCCATTTGCTTTTCAGAGGATTTCAGGGGATTGCAGGTGACCCTCAGTCTTGAAACCACCATCCGAAACGCCTTAATTAATCAACATGTGGTTGCTATCTTTTTTTTAATCTGTAGAAAGCTTATGATGCCACTTGAAAATATGGAGCTCTTATGGACCTTCATAAACTTAGTTTTCTTGGTCACCTGCCTTTGTTTATTCAAAACGTTCTTGCTGATCCGCTGTTCAAAGTCCTTATTGGCACCACGCTGCCTGACATCCATGGGCAGGAGTTGGGTGTGCTTCAAGGTAGCATTCTTTATCCTGCTCCGTTCAGTCTCAAAATTAACGAGATTGTCAACTCAGTAAACCGGGGTTCCGAGTCCTCTCTGTTTGTTGATGACTTCGCATTCTGTGCACTTTGAGCCTCTTGTGCCAGCGTACAGATTTGACTCCAAATTTGTGTGGATAAATTCGACAGTGGGCTGAGGGAAAAACGGGTTTACCTTTTCAAGCACCAAAACGCAGTGTATCCATTTTCACAATTTCGGTCAGTTCTTTGCCGATCCTGAAATTCGTCAAGACAAATCCACTATTCTGCTGTGAAAGAAGCCAAATTTGTGGATGCTACATTTGTTAAAAAAGTAAACTTTAAAAGTCCATCCGAAATTTTAAAACTGCTTGTCAAGGCACTGAACATTCTGAGAGTTGCGGCACAGACGGATTGAGGCGCTGATAAAAAAGAACAAAAACTCTTCTCGAGCTTTACAGGACTCTGATTCCGCTCCAAATGGACTATGGGTGTGTAGTCTACGGCTCGGCCAGACCTTCCTACCTGAAAAGTCTAGATCCCATCTACCATCAAGGGCTTCGACTTGGGTGCATTCCACACACACCCCCTTTATAGCCTTTATGCTGAAGCAGGGGACCATCCCACTCGACCCGTCGGCTGAAAGTAGTTTGAACTACTGTTTGAATCTCTCTTCTGAACCCCCCCAAAACCCTATGACTGTGTTTTTGACCCCAAGTTCCAAAAGAAATTCGATGACCACCCCAGCTCCATTCCACCCCTGGGAATTCGTATGCTTCCTCATTTGAACAATGCAGATATAGACCTTGGAGTTGTGTGTGATTTGTCCAAGTTTCCTGACGACCTACCATGGACTTTCTCCACTCCAGAGATAAGGTCTGATTTAGCCTCGTACTGTAAAGATACCACTAGCTCTTTGGCGTGCAAGTCCTTTTTCGACAAACTGTGTTTGAAGTTTCCATCGTTCGGAAGAATTTTTCACCGACGGTTCCAAATTGAGGAGGGGGTTGCCTTTGCTGTGTATTGTGCAACTGGTCCTTCTCAGAGATGTTTTAAATACATTTCTACCGACAGCTCCATCTACACTGCTGAGCTGACAGCCTTGGTCTGGCTCTTGAAATGGTGTCCAAATCAAAGCATAAAGATTTCCTCATTTTGTTGGACTCATTTTCTGATTTGGAGTCCATTGCCAGCCGTAACCTCAAGCACCCACAACTGCTGAATGATTCGAACTGTATGCCTTCTTGAAATCAGATAAATACAACTTAATTTTTGCTCGGGTTTCCAGTCATATGGGCATTCGAGGCAACGAATTGATCAACTTGCCAAGAGTGCCACAAGGAAAACATTAAGCAGAGTTTTCTATCCTTCACACTGATGTGAAACCCCAAGCCAAGGCTTATGTCAAAGACGTCTGGCAAGATGAATGGAACGTGCAGGTGGATAACAAACTAAAGTCCGCCACAACCTGAAAGAGTTTTTACCATGTTCCCAAGGCGGCCATAAAGAAGAAACAGTTTTGTGCTGTCTGCGTACAGGCCACTCCTTTTACACCCATTTTTACCGTTTAGGAGGTGAAGAAGCTCCATGGTGTATTCCATGTCATATACCACTCACAGTGAAACATAATTCATTTGGAGTGTTGGGACTTGCATGATGTGAGACATAAACACTTGGCAATAGATTCCATGAAAACCTTGTTCAGAGATGTCCCACCTGATATGATCTTTGAATTTCTGAAAGAGATTAACATTTTTTTTTAATCTGTTCTAAGATTTTACAGAAGAAAAATTTTTGACCAATTTTCAGGTGTGTTTTTAGAAGGTGTATTTCAAGGAGTTGTGTGAATGAGCATTATGTATCTATTTTTTTTTAAAATTGTTTTACTTGTAAGTTGAATTCATGGCGGCGACAGCTCTGAGGTTGCCCTTGGCGGTAGGATGGGCTCGAAGCAACATCACCTTACCTTACCTCACTTGCTCGTATGTACGCGCTCATTCTAGCATAAATACAGATACTGAGACATACGTGCATGCAGACATTGGCAGGCTTACAATTACATGCAGATATGCAAAGAAAAGGCGAACGATGGGGACAAAGTAAAAGCTTCGTTTTGCTGAGAGTTTTGTTTGTTGTAAAAAAAAGAAGAAAAATGAAATATGACGCCTTTGTTCATTAAATGAGGGAAGGAAGAAGTGTGTGTGTGTGTGTGTGTGTGTGTGTGTGTGTGTGTGTGTGTGTGTGTGTGTGTGTGTGTGTGTGTGTGTGTGTGTGTGTGTGAGTGTGTGTGTGTGGGTGCGCGCGCGCGCGCGCGCATGCACGCACGCGCACATGTTTATATATGCGGAGACGGTGGTGGTTGTTGTGGAGGGGGGGAGGGGTAACGGCTAATACATGTCATATTGAAGTCATTGGTTAGTATCAGATTTACAGCAGTATCAACGTTAACTGGAGTCGTGTATACTGTATGTGTAGGTAGTGAACGTGTAGCCAAGCTGCTGTCATGAACGAAAACAAGTGCAGGCAATTACACCGGCCAGACTACTGATAGGACCGTGCAAGGAAAATGTGGGTTGGGAGGGATGCGGGGGAGGGGATACATTATTTTAATATTAGGCTTCGTGAGATTATAGTTGGGGGATATTGACACGGAGTTATGACGGGACAGAGAGAGAGAGAGAGAGAGAGAGAGAGAGAGAGAGAGAGAGAGAGAGAGAGGAGAGAGAGAGAGAGAGAGAGAAGTGGGGCTCAGAAATATACGCAGTATGGGTAAAGGTATGCACGACAGTCAAATAATGCAACGCAAATGTCATTAAATGTAGGTGACACGGGGATTAGGGATTAAGACAGAAAGAGAGAGAGAGAGAGAGAGAGAGAGAGAGAGAGAGAGAGAGAGAGAGAGAGAGAGAGAGAGAGAGAGAGAGAGAGAGAGAGAGAAGGCTCGGGAAAAGTAAAGGGAACGAGGAAAAAAACCGCTGCACCGTTGGCAGTATGATGGAATTTATACACTCAAGTAGGAGAATCTCAAGAGAGAGCTTGAGTAGAAAGTATTCAGAGAAGAACCTCCGAGCTAATTCATGATATCATGGTTGACGAGCCTAAAAACGTCTTGTTTTTAACGTCTGTGACAAATGATTTTGGCTTGGAAGCAAAATAATTCCCTCATGTTTCTTTTCTCTCTCTCTTTTTTTGTGGCATCAATTGTCGGATCAATGGAGAACCTAAGGCGGTGACTTCTTTTTCCCCCCTCATAAAGCCGAAATCCACTTCTTCAGTTCTTGGTGCTTCACACTGTCCTCTTCATTTGCAAAAAACAACAACAACAACACACACACACACACACACACACACACACACACACACACACACACACACACACACACACACTAAAACAACAACAAAAAGAACGAAAAAACAAAAACGAAAGCAATTTCCACTACTACATGGAGCTGCAAGGAGGACGTGAGGAAAGACCGGTAGCGAGACAAGTAGGCCTATCCGTGTGTGTGTGTGAGTGTGTGTGTGTGTGTGTGTGTGTGTGTGTGTGTGTGTGTGTGTGTGTGTGTGTGTGTGTGTGTGTGTGTGTGTGCGTGTGCGTGCGCGTGCGTGTGTGTGCGAGTGCGCGCGTGTACAAATCTGCGAGCGTACGAAATCATGCGTCAATAATCAAAAGCTTTTATAAGTTAATAAATCTCTGCGCAAATATACGTAGTTATAGAAAGAATAAGCAAAGATACAGTGAATCACGATCTTCCCCCACCCCCACCCCACCCCACGAAAGGAAATGAAATAGGTTAATAAATGAAAGAATGAATGAAATAATTGATTTAAGCTTGGAAACACGAACTAAAAGTGATAATAAATAACTATATAAGAGAGAGCCAGCTACTGATGAACTGACACAGGCCAAAAGAGAAAAAATGGGCAGAGAAAGAGGAGAACGGGCGAAGAAATGACAGTAAACAGGCCACTTTGACAACCCGAAAAACCTAAAACGTCTGAAGAAGCAGATAGTGAAATGAAGCTTAAAGAAGCAGACAGCAATACATGAAAAGAAGAAAACAAAATAAAAACTGAAAGGAAACCGAACGATAGGTATCCTACTCATAACTTGATCAAATCGTATGAGCTTTCAAAAGTAGTTTTCATATGAGATCCATCTGACTCGTTTTACCTCCTCAAAAGGAAGCAACAAAATCAACAACAACAAAATAGAATTTTTCAGTGCACCCCTCCACTCGCCTGCCTGCGTCGTCCATGATCTATCCCACATTTTCAAGCCACCCCTGACCTATCTTCTCTTCTCTCTGTGACATTTAACATGAATCCGTTAATGATTACTCTAGCTAATTTAAAAAAAAAGCATTGCTCGCCCGACTCTCGTCCGCTTCACCACAACTGTGGCAGATGATTCAAGCTAATTCCCTCAATCTGCATTAACATACCCCACCCACATTCAGGGTATACACACACACACACACACACACACACACACACACACACACACACACACACACACACACAACACACACACACACACACACACACACACACACACACACACACACACACACACACACACACACAACACACACACACACACACACACACAGCGGCGCACACACACACACACACACACACACACACACACACACACACACACACACACACACACACACACACACTGACTAACCATTTATTGTCAGTTTAACCATAGGTTGTACTGACATTTTAAACAAAATAAATAACAAATAAAAAAAAGAATTTAATGTAAATATGAAAAAAGAAAAAAAACAGAGAATTGAATGTAAATAAGAAAAAAAGAAAATAAGACACTGTCAATTAGATCTGTTATTTCAGAGATGAGAAAACTGTAAATAAATGATATACGATGCTTAAATAGAATTGCGAGGTGACCAAAGGCCAACGAACATACAAATATCACCACTCTTTTCCTCTCTCTCATCCTCCTGCTTACCCCCCCCCCCCCCACCCGCACACACACACACAAAAGCGAAGGATGTTAGTTCGCTTGATTGCTTAAAGCTTTATATACAAACTGAGGTACTTTGGTGTTGATTTTCAAAGATGGATACATGTGCTGACTAACAACAACCAAAGCATGAATTATGGTGGCTGGTTGTCTGAGCCGTTTTGATGTAAACTGTGGCATTAGACAAGGGTGTCCTTTTCCTCCTTTGGCATTCGTCCTGGCCATTAGAACTATCAGCAATAAAAATCAGGAATAGTGAAAGATCTGGCATTGAAGCAAAAACCATAAACCGAGAAAAAAAATAAGCGTATAAAAATAAAACGCATGGCATATGATACCACATTATTTATTAGAAGTAGAGAAGATTTGAGTAGGTCCTACAATATCTTGAAAACATTTGAAAACTTCGCTGATCTGAAACTGGACATCAATAAAACTAAAAGTATTAAGAATGGGCAGACAGCTAAACGAATAAAATATTTATTTCTCAATGGTTGATAAAACTAAAATTTAAGGGGCATATTTTCAAAGAGATAAGTTGGCTACATTTATTGAAGAAAATTGGAAGCAGAAAGTTGCAAACATTCAAAGAATGATACGACATAAGAGTAAAAGGATCTTAGCATTAATGAAAAAGTTTTGGTAATCAAAACATTTCTAATCAGTCAACTGACACATGTTATGCAATCAATTGGTACTCCAGAAAACGGTGTAAAGGAAATTAATAAAAATGTGGTATAAATTTGTTTGGCAATAAAAATGTAACAATGATAGGGCTTTCGATAAAGTGAAAAGAAAAGTGATGGAATCGGAATATGGAAGGGATGGTTTGAATTTAGTTAACATTATTGGTCTCTAATGGTGTTTCTATTTGCAATGGCTGGAAATCTATTCTCCTCAGTAGAACAGAACTGGAGCAACATACCGAAATGGCACATGAATAAGATACTAAGCAATGATATTGTATTCATGATTAACTGTCGATCAAAACATGTAGAATGCACAGACCATTTGGAAAATGAATTCTGGAAAGCGGTGGTTATTATATATCTAGACATTAAGAAAGAAATAAAAATCGAAGTAAAACCATCCAGTGCGTGTGATCAGTTATTATTCTGCAATGATTTAATTTAGTATAGAGGAAAGGTGCTGTACTACCAGAAGTGGAAAGGAAGGGGTACAGAAAATGTAGGAAATCTTATATGCCATCCACTGCTAGCTGTGTGGTAAGATCTATGTAGGTGAGACATCTTGCACGCTTGAGACGCGCATCTTTGAACACTTGGCCGACATCCGCCACCATCGCCCCAAACCAGTCGCTCTACACTTCAACCACGCCCAACACAACATCAGCCATGTCAAAGTCCTGGCACTTTGGCAATCAAAGAGTGACAACTTGGAACGCCTTATGCAGGAATCTCATCTTATTGCCAAACTGGACACCCTCCATCCTCATGGCATCAACATCCAAAAGTAGTATGTACCATTCCACCTCTGCAGCTCCAGCCTGCAATATCCTCCACCTACACACACCCGTACTACCATACCTCCCACTGTTTACCTCAGACATAAGTTACAGCCATCATCACTTTCCCTTTTCCTACACTCTCCGAGTCTCTCCACCTGTTACATCAATCTACTTACTCCCCCCTCCCCTCCTCTAGTAATGATGGGTGTAGTTGTGTTGGTGGGGATGGCGGTGGCTGGGGGTGGAGGTGGAGGGAGGGCAGTGAGTTAGGCTGACATTACAAATGGAACACACACACACACACACACACACACACACACACACACACACACACACACATATATATATATATACACACACACACACACTCTCTCTCTCTCTCTCTCTCTCTCTCTCTCTCTCTCTGAATAGAATGGAGTTCGCAGCAAGATGGCGGATGATAAACAGTGAGTGGTTGGCGCTCCATTGCAAACTGAATTAATGAAGTGGTTTGTGCTGACAAGGTGTTAACAGAGTAATAGAAATCAGTGCGTTGTGGTCACAAAGGTGTAGGAAATCAGCTATGGTAGATTTGTGTTTCTGGAGAACCAGAATCGGACTTTTCCGCGGGGTCGAGGGGGAAAGGAAGGAAATGCAAGAGAAAGAAAAATGGCGGAGGGGTCGACGTGGCGGAGGTGAAGGATGTACTAATCTGGTTTGTGCTGTTGTGGGGATTCGCGATAACGCTTGTGAGTGCCTGCGAGATGACAAAAACAGCCTTCGGCCCTGGAGTCTGCAGCAAAATCGGCGGAGAATCGCGATTCAGGCACGCTGACATCACTGGCAACGACGAAAACAAATGTGACCGTAAAGATGAATGGAGGTGAACACACATACGCATTCCGGTGGCCCAGTAGTAGTATAGTGTGTTGTTTTCACTCCGGACCCTGGCCCCAGATTAGCTGAACTGAGAGGGGCACGATGAGTGGAGGGCGCTGTTGGACTGACAAAGTCAAGATGTGTTCGGACATTCACTTCGGCAACAGCGTGACTCCCATGGCGATGTTGCTCCTGAAGCTCAACCTAGCCTACGTACGTAGACGGCTGCTACTAAGCAACGATGTCGAGGCCAACCCGGGCCCAGATGCAAACGCAGGTCAGAACGTGAATATAAATGAGAAAATTGAACAAGAAAACAGAAAGTTAGAACAGAAACTAGAAACGAAATTCGATAGTTTAGATGCAAAGTTAGACACGAAGATGACACAATTATTCACAGCCATAACAAAACTCAGATTCATTCAAAGCACAGACAGACACTATAAATAAGATTGAACAGAAGCAGACAGACATGGCAGACACACTGAACAAACTAAGCAAGGACGTAGCAGACACAAAACACGACATACAAGCAAACAAAACGGCAGTTAGACACATAGGGGCAACACAAGACCATATGTCACGAAGGCTGATCAAAATGGAAGAAGAGCTGGACAGGATGGAAAGCTATTCACGGAGGAATAATGTGAAGTTCTTCGGAATAAAGGAGGAAATCACGGACAGCAGAAAAGAGAACTGCGAGGAGGTGATCAAACAAGTACTTGACAAACACATGACGGATGGACCGTGGGCGGACGACGCGATTGAAAATGCACATCGGCTGGAGAAACCCGATCCACCTCACAGAGACCCAGACCCTTAATTGTGCGCTTTCTCAGGTGGAGGGATGCGATGAGGGTAATAAGGAACCACGAGGCGCGAGAGAAGCTGAAGAGAGAAGGAATAAGTCTAACACAGGACAGAACAAAAGGCAAGCGGAACAGTTAAAAGACTTAAGATCACAAGGCAAGTCTGGTTATTTTGTGGGGGGAAAACTATACGTGAGGGAAGAATACAGGCCACGAACGGAATCAAAGGACTTCAACAAGAACAATATGGACAGTACAGAAGACAAGAGCAATACGGATATGAAAATACCTACCAAAAACAGACGTATATGAACGGCCAAGGGACACAGAGAGAAGAAGGAAGTGAAAGTGACTATGGCGCAAGTGGAAAAACAGGAAATTTTGTTTTCAATCTTTCCTCCATAAAATCTTAGAACAGATGAAAAATGTTTCAGAAATTCAAAGATTACATCAGCATTGCATAGCATTGATTGAACAAGGTTTTCATGGAGTCTTCTGTAAAGTGTTTATGTCATGTATGATGCAAGTCCCAACGCTCTAAAAGAATGTTTCACTGTGAGTGGTACATGTCATGGAAAGCACCATGGAGATTCTTCACCTTTTAAAAGATTAGATTGGGTGTGAAAGGAGTGGCCTGTATGTAAACATCACAAAACTGTTTCTTCTTCTACGACCGCCTCGGGAACATGGTAAACACTATTTCAGGTTTGAACGGATTTAAAATAGTTTGTTATTCGTCTGCGAGTTCCATTCATCTTGCCAGAGATCTATGATATAAGCCTGGGTTTTGGGTTTGAGATCAGAGTGAGGGACAGACAATCAGCTCAACTCTTTTTTTTTGTGGCACTCTTGGCAAGTTGATCAACCAACCCGTTGCCTCGAATGCCCACATGGCTGAGAATCCAAGCAAAAACTATGTTGTATCCATCTGATTTCAGAGAGGTGTATGTACAGTTTGAATAACTTCAGCAGTTGAGGGTGCTTGGGGTTACGGCCGGAATAGCCTCCAAAGCAGAAAGTGAACTCGACAAAATGAGGAAATCTTTGTTTTACATCTCTGAGAATACACAGCGGAGGCAGCAGATTTGGAACCGTTGGTGAAAATTCTTCGAAGGATGGAAACTTTGAACACAGTTTTGCGAAAAAGGACTTGTATTCCAAAGAGCTAGTGGTATCTTTACGGTACGATACTAAATCAAACCGGATCTGTGGAGTGAACAAAGACCATGGTGGGTCATCAGGAAACTTGGATAAATCACACACGACTGCAAGGTCTATGTCTGCATTGGTCAAGTAGGGAAGAATACAAATTCCCAAGTGTAGGATGGAACTGGGGTGGTCATCGGAACTTGGGGTCAAAAACACAGTTATATGCAGGGTTTGGGGGTTCAGAAGAGAGATTCAAACAGTAGTTCAAGGTACGTTTCAGCTGACGGTTCGAGGGGGATGGTTCTCCTGCCTCAGCAGAGGCTATAAACTGGAGTGGTGCAGAATTCATCCAAACAGAGTTGAAGCCCTTGATTGTGGATGGGAACAGTAGTTCAAGGTAAGTTTCAGCCGACGGTTCGAGGGGGATGGTTCTCCTGCCTCAGCAGAGGCTATAAACTGGAGTGGTGCAGAATTCATCCAAACAGAGTTGAAGCCCTTGATTGTGGATGGGATCTAGACTTTTCAGGAAGGAAGGTCTGGTCGAGCCGTTAGACTCAGTCACACACCCGTATAAGTAGTCCAGTTTGGAGTGGATCAGAGCCCAGTAAAGATGGAGAAGAGCTTTCTTATCAGTGCCCCAATCGTGTGTGCCACAACTATCAGGATGTTCAGTGCTTTCTGACAAGCAGTTTTTAAGTGTTGGATACGAATTCAGTTCTTGATAAAAAAAGAACACTAGAAAAGTTGGCTTATTTCACAGCAGGTATAGTGGATTTGATCAAACGAATTTCAGATTCGGCAAAGACTGACGAAAATTGTGAAAATAAATCGACCGTGTTTTGGAGCTTGAAACGATAAACATGTTTTCCTCGGCCCGCTGTCGAATCTTATCCACACAAAGTTGAGTCGACGCTGTACACTGGCATAAGAGGCCTCAACTACGTAGAGTGCGAAGTCATCAACAAACAGAGAGGACTCGGAACCCCGGTTTACTGAATTGACAATGTCATTAATTTTGATACTGAAGAGAGCAGGAGAAAGAATGCTCCATCGAGATACACCCAACTCCTGCCCATGGATGGACAGCGTGGTGCCAACAAGAAATAGAAATGTTCATATCAACTATGGTTGGTAAAACACTAAAACTGTCATTGGTCGATGTAATGTTTGGTATTAAAAAAAATTGAGTAACATCGAAAGAACAGCAGTAAATCACATTCTTTTAAAAGCTAAAACGTGCAGTGGTATAACTCAAAAAACGAAAGCGCTGCATACTTTACAAGTTATACTGACTTCCATAAAAAACGCGAAAACAAAACAAGCTGAAGGTTGGGGGTGAATTTTATTGGTCACAATTGTACAGAGTTGAAGCGAGAATTCAACGTGATTTGATTCATTACACCGGTAATGTGTGAAAATGTCATCAGCAATATGTCTTTTGTGTGGAAAATCCAAGGTCACGTGACAAACCAGCTTGAAGTTCTTATACCGTGTGTGGCCACCATTTGCGTTGACAACTGCTTGACACCTGCGGCTCATTGAGTGGACCAGGTGGTTGATGCGTCCCCTTGGCACACCAGCCCACACATGGACGATGGCCTGGTGAAGTTGAGCCGCTGTTGCTGGTCGTGGACGCAGGAGGTCCAACCGTCTGCCAAGTTCATCCCAAAAATGTTCTATTGGGTTTAAATCGGGACTGAGGGCTGGCCAGGGCAGCACATTGACGTTGTTATGCTGAAGAAATTGCTGGATGGCCCTGGCGGTGTGTGGTCTTGCATTGTCCTGTTGGAATGTCCAGTTTGGGTGTTGCGCAAAAAAAGGATCGACATGGGGTCTGAGCACCTGGTTGATGTAGCGCTGTGCATCGACACCCTGTCCGCGACCAGGACCAATGTTCTGAAAGATGACTGGTCCTATGGCGTGGTTAATGCCAATTGCACCCCATATCATAACGTTCGGGCCTCCCCAGGGGTTCCGCTCTACCACACAGGAGTCAGCATAGCGTTCACCAGGTCGACGCCATATTCTGACACGACCGTCAGCCATGTCAATACAAAAACGGCTCTCATCTGAGAACAGTATGCGTCCCCACTGCTGCCTGCGCCAGTTGATTCGGGCTTGTGCCCACTGCAGCCTGTCCTGCTGGTGTCTTGGTGTCAGTACCGGACCTCTGTGAGGACGCCTACATGCCAGCCCGTTCTCCTGAAGATGCCGCCGCATAGTGTTGAGGCTGATTCGTTGCTGGAGATTCCCAGGCACCTGTCGAGCAGTGTTAGCGGCTGTTTGCCGCCTGTCCCGCAGATGGGTTCGAACAAGATGGCGATCCTCTCTTTGTGTGGTGACCCAAGGGCGGCCTGGCCGGGGACGATCATCAGTGGTACCAGTGACTCGCATGCGGTGCTGCAGATGATAGATGGTTGAGATGTGGACGTTAAAGATGTTGGCGACCTGCCTGGCATCCACACCAGCCTCCAGATGGCCTAGGGCACGATTGCGTTCCTCTGCTCGTAGTCTTGGCATCTCTGTAGCGTTCAGACGGCAAGTCGTTACCTGAACCTTGTAGCGCGGCTTTATAAAGGCTGCATGCCTGCGTACTTGTCGCTGGTTAACTTTGTTCTGCATGGTGTGCACGTGCCTCACATGCAGCAACCAGTTTGCCATTTTTGTTGACCCTCCAATGCCGGGAATGATGTGTTGCTCACACATGGTTTTCACTGCACGTGAGTCTTGGACCCAAACAACTTGCCACAATGGTTCAATATTGTATATTCACCCCTTTTCACCCGAAAAATAGCCTTTCAATTTTTCGCGTTTTTTATGGAAGTCAGTATATATTTGAACAACATTTGCAACTTAGAAAAGAAGTATATGACGTTATTACATTTTTATTGAAATATGGTAAATAACTACAATGGCCAGTGTCACGTGGATAATGATGCTGTTATAAAGGCTATGTGCATAATGGATCCGGACCCGGACCCGGCCATGCAAAGCACGGCCGTGTCCCATCCAGTTGCACAACCGGCAAAATCACGGCTCTATTCACACGGGTCGGGCCGGGTGCACTATGCACGACTTTGGCCGTCGCCAGTAAGTTGGAAAAGAGATGAACCGCCCGGAGC
>CM031612.1:38026979-38031979 GCA_018398815.1 Conus ventricosus | reverse complement strand
GAAGAGCGCGTCCCGGGGGGGGGGGGGGGGGGGGGGGGGGGGGGGGGAAACGTGGCGTTGTTACTGGAGGTCCTGGACGGGGATCAGGGCCGGCCAGTCAAGCCGGCGGGCTTTTCTACCAGTCCGCGGTCCCGACCAGAGCGTGGCCTCAACCAGCACGTGGCACCATCCAGTCCGCGGTCCCAGCCAGAGCGTGGCCTCAACCAGCACGTGGCACCATCCAGTCCGCGGTCCCAGCCAGAGCGTGGCCTCAACCAGCACGTGGCACCAACCAGTCCGGACTCCAGGTGAAGCCCCCTGGAGGGGGGGAAAACGTAGCTGGGAGGAGAGAAGAAAGGGAGGGAAGGAAGAAGGAAGGGAGGAGGAAGGGTACTGGAACCCCGCCGTCAGTACAGTCTGACCCATGCTGTTAAATCCTAACAGCCACTCGCATGATGGGCGAGGGGAGGTCTACTAAATATACCAACAACCCCAGCTCAACACAGACCTGAGCATAACACAGTAAACCAATCAAATCAGGAATGGTCATTAGAGTCTTCTCACACGAAGCAGGTAAAAGACTGCATTAAATTAACAGGCTATAAAACAAATATGAATCATCTTCATCCTTCTCTCACTCATGCTTAACATTTTACTTCCTTAGGAAATAAATCAACACAGCGACCATCGCTTTATAACCGCCACCACATTTGCAAATAATAATTCAATGGCATAATTATCACACTTTATAGCCACATTTCAAAATAACACAAATCTCCAACCACGCATCCGAACGACAAATCATGCGTACGCACGCTCGCGAACATAAAACTCGTTCTCCTTGCACACACAAACAGACGGTGGCCGAAGGATAAGAGTCCGGCGAATGTGACAGGGGCGGACGAGCGAGACCAAGCAAGTACTAACCCTGAATCACCAGGTTCTCTCCCATCCCCACCGACTACCGCATCACCAGATGCATAAACAGGAGAAAGAATTTTGGAAATAATTTAGAATGGCCAGGTTAAAGATTGAATTAACCAGAGAAAAGGTCTCACACAATATTTCTCTTACAATTTTGAAAACAAAAGAAAATTGCGCAAAAGAGAAGAATAAGCCGGCTAACAACAACAAACCAAAACAAACAAACCACGAAACTGATGCTTACCAGCTACCCGTGGGTGACCCCGAAGAAGCGGGTCAAACGACTCTCTCTGCCCTCTGTCCAGTCGAGAGGACAGAGGCACAGATGCGGAAAAAGAAGAAGTGATGTCCCTCTCCTACAGGCCGACTGTAGGAATTGAAAGTACCGACTGTACTTTCGATGATACGGTGAAGAACCAAGACCGGAGCAGGCGCTCCCAGAGACATCTTCCGCTCGAGTGAAGAGCTAACCTCCCTCAGCGATGGCGGCCAACATGCCACGCTACGTCACAGAGTGAGCATACTTCAAACTAAAAGAAATGAAGCACGTGCGACAGGTAAAAAGACAGGCGAGAGGCCGATAGACAGCCAGTACAAGAAAAAGATACCCACCACCCGTGAACCTGCAGGATGAATGCACGGGCAGTGGAATTAGAGAGAGAGAGAGAGAGAAAGTAAACCTAACCTGAACTAAACCACACCAAAGGTGCAACCACACCACAAGCCACATTAAGGGACGGATACACGACAACAGCAACGACAATAAATAAATGAGTAATTCCGCCACCCTAGATGGGTCAAACGTCGTAGGCCTCGTGACAAACTCGTGACAGAGAGAGAGAGAGAGAGAGAGAGGACTCACCCAAGATATTGCTAGAATATGAATGGAAACTTAGCAGTGCAATCCGTCGTCAGCGATTGTTAGAACTAGGTTATTAGCGCGTTTGTATTTTCTAGTGTATAAATACGACGATGATTGTGTATGAACACATGCGTGCAAGTGTGTGTGTGTGTGTGTGTGTGTGTGTGTGTGTGAGAGAGACAGAGAGAGAGAGAGAGAGAGAGAGAGAGAGAGAGGGAGAGAGCGAGAGAGAGAGACTCTGACTGACTAATTATCACGAGAGTGCTTGAGGGTCTATACTCATAAGATTGAAACTTTTAGCATTGAAACAAACCGCACGCGCACAAGTGCTCGGTAGTGTCGCTGGCCGTGTGTGGATCAGTGAAATGTTATGTTGTGATTGGATAGTCAGTTGCGCATGTGCAGGAGTCTGGAGTGTTGTATCGTAATTGGATGGTGTCGTTGTGCCTACGTGGACAGGCTGAGCCGATAAATTGCGATATGGAAGACCGCCACCGTCATTTCGCATCTGAAGTCTACAGCACGAGTTTTCTTCACGACTCAAGACTGCAAGTTGACAAGGTTGGTTTTCCCTCCTTTACAGTCTATCAGCTTGTCAGCCAGGGTTTCTCTCTGAACAAAGTATCGCATGTTAAGTTGTGTGTGGACTTGCACATCTGTGTCGTGAGTAGAGCACAGTTTCCTGTTTGCACCTGTGCTCAGCCTCTGCTTGCTTTCCTCCTAATGTCAATCTTTGGTACAGCTGGTGAGTTTCTGTCTCATACACTCACACCTTTCTGTTGTGCGAAGGACTTCATTCTGAGGTGTGTTCGTGTTTGAATATAGAAATGAGGAGAGGTAATTTATAGTTTCTTTTTCGTTCATTCCATTCGTGAGCTTGTTGAAATTTTCATTTAAGTTATAGTACATGGGGTATTTGATAATTTTCTTTCTCATTTTGCATATAGACAAAAAGTCTGTCCATTCCTGCGTGAAATCAATGGAGATTATTTAAAACGGTTTTCAGCGTTAATAATAATAATAATAATAATAATAATGAATACTTATATAGCGCCTATTCTCGGCTAGAGACCAAGCTCTAAGCGCTTTACAATCCACACTCGTTTACACAACGGGCTGCCTACCTGGGTAGTGCCGACTAAAGAGCTGCCAGCTGGCGCTTCATTCAGTCGTTTCCCGTGTCATCCATTCAGTATCGTTCAATATCGATCACTCATTTTCCTTACTTCCTTCATTCTTTCCTCCATTTCTCACGCAGAGTGCATGCTATGTGTAACGTGTCATCCATACCAACGGCCAAACTGGCCTACTCTTCCGAAAGTTGGTGATGGGATTTTACGTGTGTGCAAGATGTTATGCATGCGTTCACACACGGAACCTCGGTTTATAGTCTCATTCGAAGGACTGTATGGGAAATGGAGTCAGAACCAATGTTAACATTTCATTTCATTTTTCTAAGTGTGTGGTCCCCACATTCCCATCCGTTTCCCAAAAACTGAGCACAGATTTTTGAGATATGAGAGAATCTAATTCAAAAGAGCTGTCATTGTGATCTAATAACTTTATACATCGGCCATAGTTTCTTTGGATAGTTTGTCTTTTTTTTTTTTTTTTTGCTGTCTTAACCTCTGCGCCACCTCAGAGGCAGTGCACCCACGCCGCTCATTCCGACACCTCGTCCATAGCCACAGCCCGGTCGGCCCCGCCGCAGCCCCGGCACCGGCAATTTACAGGGAGCAGTCAATGTCAAGTCGTCAAGAGGCAACCCACCGGAGGAGACACTGCACTGCTGCCGAGTCACTTCGGTGGTGTTCACTGGCGCCTGTTCTGATCTAACATACGCAGGACACCACCTACTAAGCCCCCTACTGACGACAATAATTACTTAGTCGCTGAGCCGGCGTGAGTGAGCTCTCCCTCCAGAGGGCGCCACCACGTCCGTCCAACGACAGCCCCCATGGACTCGCCGATACCGGTGACCCCGACGGAACCAAACCAAGGCCACAGACGCTGAGAGGACATCAAAATTGAGGTCAGCATGAGAGCAGGGCATGAAGGTCCACAGAATTTGAGACTTTAAAAAAAAAATGCTGATCGATGAGAATGAGGATGATTAAGATCATGCTACGGATTTCCATTTCGGTCTGAGACTACATGACAGGGCTGTACTCTATGCTTCCTTTCATAATATATCCTGGCATCAACCAGTCCCGAGAGATACAGGCACCCGCAGTGTTGGTCAGGAAATTTGAGCAACACTCTCGGAGACGCATCCATTAAGTGGATGAAACTCGACTGTGTGGTCCCAGTCTTCCCAACTGAGTCCGCAGCAAACTCAACTCTGGGTAGGAGCCGGTCGGAGCAGAAAAACCCACATGACTCTGATGGGATTCGAACCCACGACCTCCCAGCCGGGAGTCCGAGACGCTAACCACTTCGCCACGGCAGCTGGTGGATAGTTTGTCTTAAGCTGGACGTGTGTTTAGTTGCACAGTTAGAAAGGCTCAATAGAAAGTGACAGAAACCCTCATGATGCTGTACCCGAAGAAGGGAGGGAACTTGCCTACATTTGACTCGGATGTGATGAATGTACGTGACAGCTGCATGAAACGCACAGAGTAGATGGGGAAGAAGAGGGGTACATAGACACAAATCCAACAACAAATATAGAATATGTGGGTGGCATTCAGCACTAACACCAGCAGACGACTTAGCAAGTTTTCATTTCTTTGTCGACCACTTATTTCTTCAGCATTCTCGGGTACTGCCAACACATGGATCACCGCCACTCTCCTATCCTCCCACCTTTCTCTATTATCTTGCCACTGCTAGCCCCCTGTTTTCCTTCTCAACCCTTGCTTCCCGACTTCCCGACTTCTATTCCATTCCAACAACGGTACTTTGAAACGTCCTGTTCTTTATTATTGCAGTTTCTTTCTCATTTATGCAGTGACTCGCACGTGTACGTAGGATTCTATGCCCCTTGGAGAAAAAAAAATTCTGGCACAGATTGTCATGTTCCCTGCAATCTGACTTTTATTGCTGAACAAATATCACCACCGTTCTTTGCAATGTTGCATTCCATCTTTCTTCTGCCAGCCGTTTTAAAACCGTTACAGAGAAAAGATAACTTTGTTCTCTGTTTTGTGATTGTGTTTGGAGTTCCATCTCATTTGTGAATTTTTTTACCACAGGTTAGTACTGTTCCTGTATCCTTTCAAACTACTTGTTCTCT
>CM031612.1:38015930-38020930 GCA_018398815.1 Conus ventricosus | reverse complement strand
GCCCCATCATCCCTTACAGATCCTTTTTATCCACTCGAAGTCTTCACCCATGTCCCCATCCAGCGCAAAGATGCCTATGGCCTGTACAGATACAATGAACTGTTCCGATTTGCATTTGCATTCTCTTTCGAAAATAACCAGAATACAAAAAAGTCATATTGACAAATCTTTCAGTAATAATAAGCACATATATTTCTGGGATTTTCAACAACTAATCACCATTACGAAATGTCAGCTAACCAAAATAGGGACACAGACTAAACAGAAGCGGCGAGGAGTTAAAAATGGTGTAATGAATTAATAAATAATAAAACGCATTCAATGTCGTGTAATGAATTAACAAATAATAAAACACATTCAATGTGCACATTGCTCACATCCGATGACCGGTATTGCCAACCGTCTTTTTTTTTTTTAAACCGCTTATCAAGTGTCTAGCTGTCATAGTGGAAATCGTGCTTGAGCAGATCAAACCACCTATACAGAAGCGTACACAGGAGACAGACGCGCGTAAAATTTAACCCAGAAACAGTTCCATAGAATTATGCTTATGATATCATCATTTGTGCCATCAGCGATCTGGGGAGCATGTTGGGGGTCTTTTTTTCATACATCTGTTGTTTGTGACGTCAGAAGACGACATGTACAAGTCCTTTGTGTTTCACTTTCTATTAAATAAGCGTTATTTTTTCCTTTTGTTTTGCGCGTGTATTTCAGTCTTGGCTTCTCTAAACTGAATGACGCTCCCATTGACTGCGTGACGGACAGTGCTTTCCTAAGCCAGCAACCTCCAGCCCCACGAGAGCGATTCGAACTCACGACCGCCATCTCCGCAGCCGAACACTTCAACCATCTGAGCGCAGAACTCTATCACACCATTTCAGACAACTCCTGTCTCACTCCCATTCGCCTGTCCTTCCTCCGTACTTCCCACTGCCTCCTCCCCCAACGTCATCCCCATCCCATCCCTTCGCCATTCCGCGTGCGCGCGCGCACACGCAAGCATACATAAACACGTGCGGGCGCGTGCACTTCCTGCGACTCTTGTTCACCATCCTGCCCCGTCCCAAACTCCATCCTCCATTTGCTTAGAAAGAACGCTACAACAACCTTTACCTCCCCCCCCTCCGCCCCCCTCAAACACACGCACATACAGAGCGAGCGCGCATATATTCGAACCTTCCGTCAATAGCAAGCAATCTTCAGTGGCAAAAGCTCAAGTCATAAACAACACCCATTCCTGGTCTGGAGTTCTGGCCTGATTAATACAGTACGCAGCAGAGGCGAGGCGAGGTGTATGCGCCAATGACAATGAAACTCTCGCCCTGTCATAAAAAAGGGCTGGGGCGCATAGAACGTCTTCTGGTTGGAGACGGCATTCTTCAAGTTATGGACCGGCCACGTTACCAGCTTTTTCACCACCACCAGACAAAATGGAGCCCACATGTATTGCTTAACAATCGTTACTTTTTTGTTGTTGTCAAGAGCAATGGACTTTACATGTATTCCTTAATTAACAATCGTTACTTTTTTTGGTCAAAAGCACCTTTTCTTGTCCAATACGCTTTGCATACATATTTACAAAGCCTTAAAATTACTTGTTCAGAGAGAGACCAGCAAATTCATCATCACTGGATAAATCCTGTGCTGTTAGCACACACGGATCTCATGCACTCTTGTAAATTCAGAGCAATAGTCAGTCCACCTTTTAATGAAGTCTTCATCCTGCGTCAGACAGGTGCCGTCTTTGCATTATGGTGCTGACTTCACTTTTTCTTTCTTTCTTTTTAAAAAAAATTTTTTTTTAACCTCTTCACAATTTGTGTGTGTGTGTGTGTGTGTGTGTGTGTGTGTGTGTGTGTGTGTTTGAAATGGCCTTATGCCGTTGTTCGCTCCAGCTGTCGTTTGCCTTCTTCATTTCTTTATTGATTCAATCGAGTGTTCTGGAGCGGTTTTCAGGTCCTTTCTGTGCCACATATGTCTAAGATGTTGCTTGAAATACATGGTTTTCATTTCCATTGGCTTATTTTTAGGGCCTCAGCTGCTATTTCAGTGATCACTTGGTTGAAATTGCTTGTGAAGGTTTCAAGGTCTTCTTCGAAGAAAGGAAACAGAGCAAAATGACCTCCGAAGGCCGCTTGGAATGATCCAGCAATATCAGGATCTTTTGGTTTGTCAAGATTTAATTTCAGACGGCTGTTTTTCTCTCGGCTTTTCGTTTTCAAACGTACTTCAAAGTTCAGACAAGATGTGACAAACATACACTAAGCAAAAAGCAGTGGTCTGTCCAGTGACCAAGCCAAAACGCGAGAAGATTTGAAATGAAGTCTCTAGATGGAGGAACCAGTGAAACAAGTGAGTCGTGTTTTATATATATATATATATATATGTATACACATATAGATATATGTATGCATACATGTACGTATGTATGTATGTATGTATGTATGTATGTATGTATGTATGTATGTATGTATGTATGTATGTATGTATGTATGCCATCAGTATTCTAGCGTCAGTTTCTACTAAGAAAGCCCTCATTAAAACAGAGTCAAGATGGCATGCTGAACAGTAAAAACACTATGGCATATACACTCCAAACTTCGGCCGTCCTTGATCCCTAATGAATTACGTGAAAACCTGAAAGTCAGGCTTGAAGTAGGGTAGGTCAGCATGAAAGTCTGAAAGTCAAGCTTGAAATAGGTGTGTGTGTGTGTGTGTGTGTGTGTGTGTGTGTGTGTGTGTGTGTGTGTGTGTGTGTGTGTGTGTGTGTGTGTGAGGGAGGGAGACAGGTGATGGTGGTGGTGAAAGAGCAGAGGGGAAAAGCTACCCATGCACAAGACTAGCTTAAACCAGTAAAACGTATCTGTCACACCCCTTCACTCCCCCACTTTGCCATCAGCCACTGAGAGGAAAGACAATCACAAAGAGCAGACAGCATGTTTTGTGGGGCGGGAGGTGTGTGTGTGTGTGTTTGAGGGGGGGGGGGGTCGTTCTCTCTCTCCCATTAACAGCCACATTGTCGACCGTCTGCCCATCCTCTGATCCCTGCTTTGATGGAAGTCGGCGACTGTGACAGCGTAGATCAGATAGCCAGACTGCACCGGGGGAAAGTCAACAAACACATTAGCGTCCAGTCCAGAGACCTTTTAAACAATTTGCACAGGTAATTGTCTTCGCTCTACTGTCATGTCGCAGGCAAGCCCGCGATAGAGAGATAGTATTCTGTCTTCTTCGATTCTTTGGTTGTTGTTGTTGTTGTTGTTGTTGTTTTCCCTTTACATGATTGACAACTTAAATGTGTGTGTGTGTGTGTGTGTGTGTGTGTGTGTGTGTGTGTGTGTGTGTGTGTGTGCGTGCGTGCGTGCGTGCGTGTGTGTGTGTGTGTGTGTGTGTGTGTGTGCGTGCGTGCGTGCGTGCGTGCGTGCGTGTGTGTGTGTGTGTGTGTGTGTGTGTGTGTGTGTGTGTGTGTGTGCGTGCGTGTGTGCGCGCGTATATATATATATATATATATATATATATATATATATATATATATATATATATATATATATATATATATATATATATATGTGTGTGTGTGTGTGTGTGTGTGTGTGTGTGTGTGTGTGTGCGCGTGTGTGTGTGTGTGAGTGGCGCGCGCGCCGCACTAACAATCCTTTCACAATAATAACCAAAGATGACCTTTTGGGATGTGTGGTATTTGTATCCACTTTCTATTTCAGAAGAACTACCTCATCGCGGCTTTAGCCAGCAACTATTCTATCACCCAATTTGACCCTCTCTCTCTTTGTGTCTGTGTCTGTGTGTCTGTGTGTGCACGTGCGTCTGTCTGTCTGTCTGTCCTTCTGTCTGTCTGTCTGTCTGTCTCTCTCTCTCCGCCCCCCCCCCCCCGTGTGTGTGTGTGTGTGTGTGTGTGTGTGTGTGTGTGTGTGTGTGTGTGTGTGTGTGTGTGTGTTGTTGTTGTTGTTGTTGTTTTCGACGCTGAGCAGCTCAGAGTTTTGGTATAGATCTCAAACTGCTTTCTTCGAATTTGTTCAGCCTGAGACAAACACTGTGCTTAACTCACTGATGCAAAAGTATCTGCAAATAATTCAGCCTTTTCCTCGTTAGTTCTGTAAGTTTTATTGTTAACGTGTAAATCAGGCTTAGGGAGATGGTATGTAGACTCGATTTTTAAGCATTTCTATCCATAAGATTCAAAACGGAGTGACTGAGGGAGGAAAATGAAGCAAAAGTGAGAAAGAGAGGGGGGTTAGTTACCGCCAAGGACATAGAGAAACAAAGTATAGAACTTAAGTGTCTTGTGCTGTCCTTTGTTTGTCTATGTCCTTGGCGGTAACCGACCCCTCTCTTTCTAAATTTTGCTTCAATTTGTGTCTTGTCCTGTGCTCTGTTTGTCCATGTCCTTGGCGGTAACTAACCCCCTCTCTTTCTAAATTTTGCTTCAAATGTCTTGTCCTGTACTCTGTTTGTCCATGTCCTTGGTGGTAACTAACCCCCTCTCTTTCTAAATTTCTGTCTATAGTTTAGAAACGTCATCTCGAATTTTTCTAATACGCCAAATCAAATTATCATGATTTTTTTTTTACCCGAGTTACTGCTTTATTACGGTTATTATCAGCAATTTTCGTTTTACTGTGTAGTTCTGTTTCAATTTTTACGGCAAATTCACGTGAGGAGTTCCACCAAGTGTCTTTAAGTTCTCTTCGGATGGTCTTTAAACCTTGCCTCACGAATTGTAGTCTCCTGCTGCCAGTATCAGATTTCTTAACCTTACATAGGCTTTTTTCTTTCAAGATCTTCTGCTGATTCTATATCATGGTTAAAAACTGACCTCATGAGAACCATCAACTAAAGTTTGGACAAAAATGTCTCAGTTAGGTTTATCTCCGTTGCATTTTGTATCTCCGGAGCTGAGCTCAGTTTTCTCGAGATTCGCTAAGATCTGAATACTTCCTACTGAAGGATGATCACTACCCAGTGGTGACTGAACAACA
>CM031612.1:37985930-37993430 GCA_018398815.1 Conus ventricosus | reverse complement strand
AAAAAGACGGAATATAGCAGTTGTCTTTCTTTCCTGCTTTCTTTCTTTTTTTTTAAATACATTGTGTGTAATGGCTTTTCTTTGAATTAGGTGGTAATGGATTTTCTTTTACATTTCATTTCAGTTTATACCATAACACTCATACTCTTTATATCGAAAACTATCACACATACTCGCACACCTCTTCCACTCTCTCTCTCTCTTCTCTCTCTCTCTCTCTCTCCTCTCTCTCTCTCTCTCTCTCTCTCTCTATATGTGTGTGTGTGTGTGTGTGTGTGTGTGTGTGTGTATGTGTGTGTGTGTGTGTGTGTGTGTGTGTGTGTGTGTGTGTGTGTGTGTTCCAAGGAATAAAGTGCTTACTATCTGCCTTTGGTCTTATTATCTGCCGTTTCTTCTCTTTTCTCATAGTGCAATCATATTTTGGTTTCTTACTTTCCAATATTCTCATACTTTTCCTTTCATCTGTCTTTGTCTTCCTTTTCATCTCGGTCGCAGTGTCTGTCCTTCCTTTCATCTGTCCTTTGTCTTCTTTTCATCTCGTGTCGCAGTGTCTGATCCTCCTTTCATCTGTCCTTGTCTTCCTTTTCATCTCGTGTCGCAGTGTCGATCCTTTTCTTGTGACTTTTTATACCAGCACAGACTATCGTTCTTGATCTTATTTCATAAGTAAAAAAAAAAATCAAGAAAAAGTCTATCTGCAATTTTCAGTTTAATCTGAGCATGGGGAATAAAGCTTTAGTTCTGATGTTTAGTACTAAACCGATGCATACTCCACCATTGCCTGATAAATTTTTTGTGTATTTTCTCAACATTTTGTTTGCCAGTCAACAAGGACTGATATAGTTTCCAGAATGAATTACGTTTTCTCTCTTTTTGATCTTAGTTTCAGTTCACCATGGAAAGGTCAGATCCATAGCCTGGCAGAATATCTCTGACCTCATATTACCATGGGCGCTCTGGAAGAAATAAAAAAAAAGGTCAAGGTGACTGCTTTAACGGACTTGTTTATCGACACGTACATCTTCTTATTATGGGTATGTTCCCATGTGTCAGTCAGTTCTAAGTCTGCTATCATATCTTCTGTCTCAGTGCTGTCGGGTTACTGACATGTTTGTAATTAAAAAGATATCAAGTTCTAGTCCTAGAACAAAATTTATTTCATTTGTTCGTTCATTTGAATTTATTTGCCTTGTTAAAACATTTGCTGGCGACTTTCAGTGTCTGCTGGTGCTTTTTCTTAAATCAAAAGTATATATATTATTATTATATATTATTATTATTTATTATTATTTATTATTATTATTATTATTATCATCATTATGATTATTACTATTATTATCATCATCAAAGGGAGGGGATCACGAGGGGATTGTTTCATTAAAAGAATGTGTATGTGTCATATGTGAAACAGATGCCTTTTCAGTCTGGTAATTTCTGTTCATTTATCATCGTCAAAAAGGTATTGGGTTTTGTCAGAGACGTGTTGTTGTATGTATGTTTTTTGTGTGCCTCATAGAGGTTTGCCCTGTCACGCACACTTCAATCGTCAACATGGAGTTGCGTTACTGGAAGCTTTTTTTCAGGTATGAATTTGAATTTATAAATGGTTCGTAATGCACTCATTGACTGCGATGGCAGAATGGTCGAGTCATGTTCAAGACAATAACAGACTTAATTTGTGTATGCAAAACTAGTTCGACTCATCTTATTCCGATTTATTTATAACTGAGTACTGATAAACATCTAAATACCTTATGACGAGGTGTAGATTAGGAATTTCTTATTTTTGTCGGTGCATTATGATAGTTTCAGACGACACACTGATCGACACCGTATTTGTCCTTTGTAGAAAAAAGTGCCAAGAAAAACACATTTCACTCGCGTTGTATAGTCTGTATCATGTTTCTTAGATATCAGTTATACCTTCAAAAGTCTTTTAGGAAACTGTTCTTCGTTAGACAGTTAATGCTCATCTCATGAAACAATAAGCACGTTACAAGGTGGTTGGCAGATTTTAATCAGAAATACATTATGCATAAATTGATTGTGGTCTTTTCAATGCCTTTTACATTGTGTTATCAGTTTACTTATCATTTGATATCATATCAAGAACTGATTGTTTACAACACCCTGTTCATGAAGGGCTAGGACCTATTTGATTCAAGTATTGTATCCCTGTCTTGTTCTCGTGGTATCCTTCTACCCTTTTCTTTATGAAATATGTCCTTCGGTGTCACTTAATTGTTTGTCTCTCTTGTACCCACAGATCAGGTTTTATGACAGTCACAAAATTCAACATACGCTCAGTCTATTCAATTACTCAGTGAATGAATTAATCAGTCAAAACAATCAGCCAGTATGTCTATTCAATTACTCAATGGATGACTCAATCAATCAAACAATCAGCAGTTATGTCTATTCAATCACTCAATGGTGACTCAATCAATCAAACAATCAGCCAGTGTGTCTATTCAATTACGCCATGAATGACTCAATCAGTCAGTCAATTAATCAGCATATGCCTTGTGAATCCCCAAATGCTATCCCTTAGAGCACTGCTACGGAAGATCTCACTAACAGGCTGTCACTGGCGTCCTTGCCCACTGTCTCCAACTGTGCATTGCACAGTTTTCACGAGATTCCATTCGGAATTCAAGTGAAAATTTAATTAATTGTGATCAAAAAGGAAAGGCGCTTGGTAGGGGGGGGGGGGGGGGGGGATGAAAGGATGACAAAAAAGGAAAGGAAAAAAAGAGAGAAGGAAATGGATTGAGACTGAGGAGGAGAGGAAAAAGTTCGATGCAATTCCACAGACTCGAGAGGCGAGAGAGGGTTTTCCATCAGCAGGAGCAGCCAGCCTCAGCCGATGCCCTCGCT
Source organism: Conus ventricosus (assembly GCA_018398815.1). Taxonomy (NCBI): domain Eukaryota; kingdom Metazoa; phylum Mollusca; class Gastropoda; order Neogastropoda; family Conidae; genus Conus; species Conus ventricosus. The sequence continues at coordinate 37,990,553 of CM031612.1, read as the reverse complement.
CGATCTCAGCAGTGGCTACTCCAGCATCAAGATCCGTCCTCCAAAATGAAAAGGGAACAAAGGAGAAGGAGGAAGAGGACAGGAACTAGGGCTTGGGGGGGGGGGGGGGGGGCACTAGAGGTATAGGAGATGACAGGGGCCGGGGGGGGGGGGTGGGGGGGTGGGGAGTGAGGTGGAGGGTGAAACGGGTGTGATGAGAGTCCTGACAGTCACTGGAGCAGATTCTTGCCTTGCCAGAACTCGGAACGATTTTCTTTCCGTTCATTACGAATTATTCTATTGACCAACTTCTCCCCGGCATTTCCCCTTTTCTTAAGCTGTGGCACAAAAGTGGAGGGGAGATTATTTTTCGATTTCTTGCCGTTCTTGTCTGTGGCGTGATTTCGTTCGCAGCACTGGAGTAGCAGTGGCACAAAAAGAATTTTTTTTTTTTGGATGGGGGGATGGGGGTGGGGGTGGTGGTGGTGGTGGGGTGGTGGTTAAGCTTTCATCTCTTTGCTCGTAACTTCTTTTTTTTAATCGTTTGTATTTTTTGTCTGTCGTCAGGATAGGCATCAGTATGCCGCACTACGGTTTTGCCTGTTTGGTTGGTTGGTTCTCGCTCTATCCTTCACGCTTTCTATTTATTCAAAAGGTGCATAAATGCTGAATAAATCTTGAAAATCTCAAACCGTGTGTGTGTGTGTGTGTGTGTGTGTGTGTGTGTGTGTGTGTGTGTGTGTGTGTGTGTGTGTGTGTGTGTGTGTGTGTGTGTGTCTGTATGTGTGTGTGTGTGTGTGCGTGTGTGTGTGTACTCGCATAAAAAAACTACAGAAAGAATCCTCCACCCTCTCTCTTTGTTCCCTATTCCTCCATTTTCTCTGTATAAAGGTAGCATTTGTTGTCCCTCAGTCTCTCTTCATTTTCACACTTTTCCATTTGTCTACCCTGTTCTTCTCTTACTGACACTCACCCCCTCTCCCTCCCTCCCTCCCAAACACACACACACACACACACACACACACACACACACACACACACACACACTCACACACACACACACGCACGCACACACACACACACCACACACACACACACTACACACACACACACACACACACACACCACACACACTCACACACACACACACACACACACACACACACACACACATACACAATCGCGTGCGCGCGCACAGAACCTTAATGGATTATTGTTGGCAGACACTTGATATGCAGCGACACACATGAAAAAAAAAACTGTGGCGATTTTTTTACAGATTCTTTCAGTCATATCGATTGACCAATCTGCCTTCGGGGGAAGTGGAACCAACAGCCTATAACTTTTTAACGACAGTGCCTCTCTGCGGAACCGCTGTCAACACAATCTTTGTATCTTCGGAAAAACACTAGTGTAACATAAAGATGATACTGGTTCCGCGCTTTCATCTGAGGGTTTCTCGATGTCTCTGATTTACCGGTATTCTTTTTTTTCCTTTTATTCAAACATTGTTGATTTGTACTTGATAGTAAAAACTATCCATTTGAAGCATTTTCATAAACCCACACAGGAGGTATCAGTACACTAAATAAAAAGAGTAGAATTAAGCCATTACTCTTTCATTTATCAAGTGGCGTAGCCTGTGGCGACTAGAGTCAGAGAGAAACGTCCATACATACACAGTTGACCACGCTTACACATTTCCTCATAACAACTTGCGCATTGGAATGCCAGAATCTCATATACCAAATTTTTCGCTGATGGCGGAGAGTCTCATAAGTTCCTGGACATCACTGGAATTATAGTAACTTCCCCAATGAAAATCACTTTGATCATCTCGACAAGGGGTATCACAAAGGACTAGGAGTTATCTCAACATGTCGTTGATCTCAACGCCGTGATGTATCTACACACATATACATTTATCAATAGACGTTGCATTAACATGATGGAAAACTCCCGCGAGAACACACTTAAACCACTCATTCGCCTTATGACTTTAACAGTCATAATCTTTCTCACGACAATAGAAATAAAAAACTATTAAACATCTAATCCCTGTACACAGGTCAAAAACACAATGAGGGGCGTGTCATGTACATGACGGTAGGAATGTAATTCTGTTGATAACAACCACGTGTCCTCGAAATAACAGTATAAAACTACTATCAGAGTTTATTCAAATCAAACGTTCACTCAGAAAAGAAATCTTCTGCAATTCGTTATCTATGCACTGAAACAAAAAAATATTCTTTCTGTTGAAAAAAAAGCAAGGATGCTTGATGATTCGTTATTTTTTAAGTGTAGGACAAACACACACACACACACACACACACACACACACACACACACACACACACACACACACACACACACAATAATGTGTCTTTTCCTTTTTCTGCTTCACCGTATGTCTGTCACCATAACCCTTGACATCATTGATAACGGACGACATGGTGCTGAACTGTTTCCTGATCTCTATGGATGATTATATTGTTCTTGAGAATGATGTGTCATTGATGTCCTTTATCCCCTCAGTGCTCGACCACCAGTTACTCTTACTGGCGGGAATTGCAAACTTACGTGAATTTGGAGTAATGTAATCTTTTTGTCATCGGGAAAGGGGGCTATATCGCTCATCGGGAATACTGTTACATGAGGGTGCAGAAACAAAGATACGAAAAGCGCAATTTGGTTTAGTTCACGCGTTTCCGTTTCATATACTTTGAGTAAACAAAGAGCAAAAGCAAAGGCAGGCATCATCGAAGTATTTAAAATAGTGTGGATTCTAGGCGACTTAACCCTATCTATAATTTTTGAAATTATTTGATTTACAAAAAAAGCATATCCTTCTTTATGGTTTTGAAGTGTGGGGTTTTGCTTACTGATCTATAAGCTAAAAAAAACCGTACTAATTTACCTTGAAAAAATCCTGAATGTCTTCCAGATCTCCGAATTATATAATGTTTGAGGAAACAGGAAGAAAACCTTGTGGCAAAATGCAAATGAACATGTCATTCGTCACATTTTTACTAGCATGGAAACTGTTAGACTCCCATAAAAAGCTTACAAGTCGGTTCTTATTTTCAACAATACTATTAGAGAATGTTGGGTCTTAATTGTTCAGAAATGCTGAACATTATTCGGATTGGATTTTGAGGAAAAAATCAGGGTGACTGTTTTCTGTACAAGTATAAAAAACCGTTAGTCTAACTGCTGGCTTTCAGGATGGCATGAAAGAGTGAGAGAAATGGCAGATAATCACTGTACAGAACATTTAAACAAAACATCACCATTGAACCTGTTTTGACTGTATCAAAAAACAAACAAACAAAAAAAACCTTCAATATTTTTCAGTCAGTGAAGGTTAAGCATTTCTGACCCAAAATCACATAAATTACAGTTCTCTACTGACACTAGTGCTGATTTAACGTGCCCAGTGTGTAAGGTGTTAGATGGTGAATTACATTTCTTGTTTCAATGTTCAACGACAAAATATGATGATCTAAGACTAAAGTAATTCACATGTTGATTTGGGAAAATTGAAAAGCGGGACCCTATAGGTTCTATCCGAATTCAGGCCTTTTTAAAATCAGGTTGGAGGATTTATTTATCGTGGCCTGAGATTTAGAAAGGTGGCAAAAAATAGTTATTTATGTTATAATCAGCTACATGGAAAACTGCATGAGGTCTTCATCTGTTGATGGGAGCAGGGCAAATTACCGTAAGATCTCTGCAACTCTGTCATCATCACCCTGTACAAGAAAGAACAAAGGGGACAGATCTGACTGCTCTGACCACGGGGGATTACTCTGCTCTCCACACAGGAAAGAATCCTTGCAAGGATATTGCTGAAGAGACTAGTCCCGCCATTGCTGAAGACCGCCTCCCAGAGAGCCAGTGCGGCTTCAGATCGCCACAGACATGGTGTTTGTTCTGGGGCCCCATTACAAGAGAAGTGCCGGGAGCACAACAAACGACTGTTTTTTGTTACGTTCATCGACCTAACCCAAGCGTTCGACACTGAGCAGAGAGCCAGTGTGGCTTCAGATCGCCATTACAAGAGAAGTGCCGGGAGCACAACAAACGACTGTATTGTTAGGTTTTTATCGACCTAACCCAAGCGTTCGACACTGAGCAGAGAGCCAGTGTGGCTTCAGATCGCCATTACAAGAGAAGTGCCGGGAGCACAACAAACGACTGTATGTTACGTTCATCGACCTAACCCAAGCGTTCGACACTCTGAGCAGAGAGCCAGTGTGGCTTCAGATCGCCATTACAAGAGAAGTGCCGGGAGCACAACAAACGACTGTATGTTACGTTCATCGACCTAACCCAAGCGTTCGACACTCTGAGCAGAGAGCCAGTGTGGCTTCAGATCGCCATTACAAAAGAAGCGCCGGGAGCACAACAAACGACTGTATGTTACGTTCATCGACCTAACCCAAGCGCTCGACACTCTGAGCAGAAAAAAGAATGTGGCAGATCATATCTTGGAATCCTGCAATAAATAAATAAAAATAATTGAAAGCTGCTAAATTATTTCAAATAAAACGGTGACAAACTAGGTAGATGCCGTCTTTTTTTTTTATTTATTTTTAATATAATACTTCAAATTAGGTGCTGTGGTGATAGTAGTGGTGT
>CM031612.1:37960930-37980930 GCA_018398815.1 Conus ventricosus | reverse complement strand
TACTCTTGCAGTGATTTTAAAACACTTCAATCTGTGTATGGTTTACTCTTGCAGTGATTTTAAACACTTCAATCTGTGTATGGTTTACTCTTGCAGTGATTTTAAACACTTCAATCTGTGTATGGTTTTACTCTTGCAGTGATTTTAAACACTTCAATCTGTGTATGGTTTACTCTTGCAGTGATTTTAAACACTTCAATCTGTGTATGGTTTACTCTTGCAGTGATTTTAAACACTTCAATCTGTGTATGGTTTACTCTTGCAGTGATTTTAAACACTTCAATCTGTGTATGGTTTACTCTTGCAGTGATTTTAAACACTTCAATCTGTGTATGGTTTACTCTTGCAGTGATTTTAAACACTTCAATCTGTGTATGGTTTACTCTTGCAGTGATTTTAAACACTTCAATCTGTGTATGGTTTACTCTTGCAGTGATTTTAAACACTTCAATCTGTGTATGGTTTACTCTTGCAGTGATTTTAAACACTTCAATCTGTGTATGGTTTACTCTTGCAGTGATTTTAAACACTTCAATCTGTGTATGGTTTACTCTTGCAGTGATTTTAAACACTTCAATCTGTGTATGGTTTACTCTTGCAGTGATTTTAAACACTTCAATCTGTGTATGGTTTACTCTTGCAGTGATTTTAAACACTTCAATCTGTGTATGGTTTACTCTTGCAGTGATTTTAAACACTTCAATCTGTGTATGGTTTACTCTTGCAGTGATTTTAAACACTTCAATCTGTGTATGGTTTACTCTTGCAGTGATTTTAAACACTTCAATCTGTGTATGGTTTACTCTTGCAGTGATTTTAAACACTTCAATCTGTGTATGGTTTTACTCTTGCAGTGATTTTAAACACTTCAATCTGTGTATGGTTTACTCTTGCAGTGATTTTAAACACTTCAATCTGTGTATGGTTTACTCTTGCAGTGATTTTAAACACTTCAATCTGTGTATGGTTTACTCTTGCAGTGATTTTAAACACTTCAATCTGTGTATGGTTTACTCTTGCAGTGATTTTAAACACTTCAATCTGTGTATGGTTTACTCTTGCAGTGATTTTAAACACTTCAATCTGTGTATGGTTTACTCTTGCAGTGATTTTAAACACTTCAATCTGTGTATGGTTTACTCTTGCAGTGATTTTAAACACTTCAATCTGTGTATGGTTTACTCTTGCAGTGATTTTAAACACTTCAATCTGTGTATGGTTTACTCTTGCAGTGATTTTAAACACTTCAATCTGTGTATGGTTTACTCTTGCAGTGATTTTAAACACTTCAATCTGTGTATGGTTTACTCTTGCAGTGATTTTAAACACTTCAATCTGTGTATGGTTTACTCTTGCAGTGATTTTAAACACTTCAATCTGTGTATGGTTTACTCTTGCAGTGATTTTAAACACTCCAATCTGTGTATGGTTTACTCTTGCAGTGATTTTAAACACTTCAATCTGTGTATGGTTTACTCTTGCAGTGATTTTAAACACTTCAATCTGTGTATGGTTTACTCTTGCAGTGATTTTAAACACTTCAATCTGTGTATGGTTTACTCTTGCAGTGATTTTAAACACTTCAATCTGTGTATGGTTTACTCTTGCAGTGATTTTAAACACTTCAATCTGTGTATGGTTTACTCTTGCAGTGATTTTAAACACTTCAATCTGTGTATGGTTTACTCTTGCAGTGATTTTAAACACTTCAATCTGTGTATGGTTTACTCTTGCAGTGATTTTAAACACTTCAATCTGTGTATGGTTTACTCTTGCAGTGATTTTTAAACACTTCAATCTGTGTATGGTTTACTCTTGCAGTGATTTTAAACACTTCAATCTGTGTATGGTTTACTCTTGCAGTGATTTTAAACACTTCAATCTGTGTATGGTTTACTCTTGCAGTGATTTTAAACACTTCAATCTGTGTATGGTTTACTCTTGCAGTGATTTTAAACACTTCAATCTGTGTATGGTTTACTCTTGCAGTGATTTTAAACACTTCAATCTGTGTATGGTTTACTCTTGCAGTGATTTTAAACACTTCAATCTGTGTATGGTTTACTCTTGCAGTGATTTTAAACACTTCACACTGCCCTTTCCGGAGGAAAAGCAAAACAATGGTACTTCATTTATGAACAGCCACTTGTAATGAACAAAAAGGCTCGCATAAACTGTAAGATCCCTATTGGCAAGATTTCCGCCCCTTCCCCTCTGTGTGACTTATTGTCTCCAAAGGCAGGAAAACGAAATTAAGAAGAGAAAAAAAAAATCATGTTGGAAACATTTCGTTTTGTACCATCTTCCTTTATACAAGAGCTTCTTCCTGTTACATGTTAAAGCTGTTGTGTTGCATTCTTATGGCATTGTATGCTCCCATAGTATTTAAGAACGTTGTCAATATTTACTGCATCTCCATGTGCTCCGTGGATCTTTGATGCCATTAAGCTCTTTATTGTAGGGAGCACAGGAGTACAAAGGAAAATCTTGTGTGTTATCCTTTCCTTTCCGACCTTCGTCCTTTATTTTCTTAAAATGATGTCTTTTGTCTGTCTGTCTCTCTTTTTTATCTCGATGTTGCTGATTGTTGTTGCCTTCCTCGTGATGCTGTTATTTGTCTTCCTTGCCTTTCGTTATATCAGGGTTGTCCACTGTTTATACTTTTTTTAGATAGTTGCGCAGGCTAATTCAGACCTGTCTTCTTTTTTTTTTTTGGTGATAGTCATTGAGGTATGTACAGTGGCCAAATTAGGGTTATCTTTACTTATTATAGTTGTTTGGATAGGTGCATCCAGACGTAATGCCCACATGCACCATAACTTATGTGACCGATAAAAACAACCATTTCAGATTTCATGTGTGTGGGCAGGGAGGGTGGAGCATGAGAAAGGAGCAGAACAGCGCATTAAAACGGGCAGTGGACAGGACAATGTTTATGTCGGTCGGAACTTCACACTGCGAACGCGGTGCGTCACTGCTAGGTTAACCGGGCACCAGGTTCTTTTCGGTGTAGGATACCCGCTCATATCTGGCACCGTATCATTTTCGGTGTAGGATACCCGTTCATATCTGGCACCGTATCATTTTTCGGTGTAGGATACCCGTTCACATTTGGCACGGTGTTACTTACTCCGTTAGGTGTAGGCTATCCGTGCACACTGGGTACCATGTTACTTTCCGCGTAAACATGTAAACTATCCGTGCACACTTGGTACCATGCTCCTTTCGCCGTAAGTATGTACGCTGGCACCCACGATACTTCCCCGTAAGATGTGGGGTGTCCGTGCACGCCTTGCAACATGTTACTTAATCCGTGAGGTGCAGGATATCCGTGCGCACGTGGTATCATGTTACTTTCGCCGTAAGGTGTAGGATACCCAGTCCACACAAGCATTGTTACTTTCTCCGTAAGTGTAGGGTACCCGGTGCACGCCTGGCAGTGTTACTTTCTCCGGAAGTGTAGGGTACCCAGTCCACACAAGCATTGTTACTTTCTCCGTAAGTGTAGGGTACCCGGTGCACGCCCGGCAGGTTTACTTTCTCCGGAAGTGTAGGGTACCCGGTGCATGCCCGGCAGTGTTACTTTCTCCGGAAGTGTAGGGTACCCGGTGCACGCCCGGTATTACTTTCTCCGGAAGTGTAGGATACCGGGTGCACGCCTGGGAGTGTTACTTTCTCCGGAAGTGTAGGATACCCGGTGCACGCCTGGCAGTGTTACTTTCTCTATAAGATGTTGAATACCCGATGCACAGCTGACACTATGTTACTTTTGCTGTAAAGTGTAGGGATACTCGGTACACGCCTGACGTGTTTTGCCTTGAAGTATGGGATACCCGGTGCACGCATAGCAATTGTTAACTTGGCCGTGAAGTGTAGGATACCCGGCGCATTATGTTGCTTACTTCAGTAGGTGTGAAATATTTTTGCACACCTGGTACCAGAAACATGTCCTGTCTGTGGCAGTATATGTTTTCCCCGTCAGCTTGGAATCTTGGAGTACCTGGAGAAATAAACCGCAGATCAGTTGTCTGTGATGCCGATTCGTCACTGTCGTTTTTGTTGTGGTCCAGCCGACCACCTGGCGCCATTTCAGCGCTGTCACCATGCAGAGGACAGAAATTTCTGTCAACACACACACACACACACACACACACACACACACACACACACACACACACACACACACACAGACACACACTCAGACACACACACTCAGACACACACACTCAGACACACACACTCAGACACACACGCGCACACACACGCACGCACGTACACACACGCACGTACACACACGCACGTACACACACACACACACACACACCACACACACACACACACACACACACACACACATTCACATATGCGCGCGCGCGCGGGCTGGCACACAAATACAGAGAGAGAGAGAGAGAGAGAGAGAGAGAGAGAGAGAGAGAGAGAGAGAGAGAGGCATACTAAATGTAGTCATGTAAACTTGTGCATGTTATACAAGTTGGCCGATCGGCATCATAGGACAGATAAAACTAAGCCATGCTGAGTGCATTAGTCATTGGATCTGGTCACAAGTAAACATGAATTTCAACATTGGCTTGACGACTGCTTTCTCTCTACCTTTGTTCTGGGGTTTAGGCGGTTTGGACAGCGACTTCGGTTATTTTTCCAGCCTGCTTTCCATATTCCATGTCATTGTTTCTTCTTCATCGGTTCATGGAACTAATTGAATTAATGCTCATTGAGATCACCAGGATCTCAAGTCGTGACGGTCATTGTGTACGGAATAAAGAAATATTTGTATGTGAAAACTCTTTCATGGTAAAACTTGGCAGTCAGCTGGGGGGGCTGGGGGGGGGGGGGGGGGGGGGGGGGGGGGGGGGGGGGGGGGGGGGGGGGGGGGGGGGGGGGGGCTGGGGGGGGGGGGGGGGGGGCTAGGGGATGGAAAGCGGGGTTGCTTCTGTTTTCCATTCCTGCCTATCTGTGATCATTTCGTGCAGATTTCATGCACGCTCATTTTATTTCCTTAAAACAAGTTGTCTTTTGTCTTGCCTCGAAGTCGAATTCTATTCTCTCTGTCTCTTTGGTTTGTACTCTCCCCACGTGCCCCTCCGCTACCCCCCCCCTTCCCCACGTGCCCCTCCGCTACCCCCCCCCTTCCCCCACGTGCCCCTCCGCTACCCCCCCCCTTCCCCCACGTGCCCCTCCGCTACCCCCCCCCCCCTTCTTTTGCACAGAAATGTTTAACTCTTAAACCATGCAGTAGCTGTTTTTCTCTTATTTGACCATACTCGATTTGCGGTACAGGATGAGATGTTGAAGGATCTATCCAATGCACGTATTCATCAGACTTAGCAATGATCATGCCCTTCAGAAGCCCGTGTGAATCGTCTTTTGGGCCGCTTGTTCCTTTACATGGCGGCGCCTTATGACGGTCATCTCTTTTTTCTTTCTGTCTCCAGTGTCGGTTTTAAAACTGTCCCTCTTTTTTCTCTTCTCTTTCTTTCATTCTACATTATTTTCTGTCTTTCTTTCTTTCATAGATCTGTTCCTTTAGCATGCAAACAAGAAAAAAGACAAAAATTAGATGGTCTCGATGGGTGAGCAGTCTGGGTGTATTGGTGGACGAAACTCGTTTCAACAATTCTCTTTCCTTGCACGAATCGCACCTTCCACATCGAGCGCAGAAGAATCGGTTCCTCCCGTTACCATCTTAATGAAGAAGCTGTCCCTGCTTTTAGGCGCTCCTTTGTCCAATGTACACCAGGCAACGGAAAATCTTCTCTAGTCCTCAATAAAATCCAGAACAGGGCTGCACGATGTGTTTTTTGGATCCTCTTGCCATGCTGGTGTTGCACCCGTCTCTTTTGTTCCCCTTCGCCGGTCGCACGTTGGACAAAAGATTAGACCAGTCTCTCTGATCTGTCGTTTTAAACCGCTTGAAGACCAGGCTTCAATGTTTTACTCTGAACCCTTCAGTCCGTCTGCACCTATTCATTTTCATCTTCGTTCTGCTGCTGACATCCATATCAACAGACTCCCCTTCTTTTAGGCCCAAACCATACGTTTAACGTTCTTCTTTCTGACACACGCATGTACAGACTTCCTTTGTTTAGGCCTAAATCCTATTGCCAATGTTTTCTTTTATACAAGGATCCCTCCACTGGAACTAGCACCCTTTCTCTGTTCACCAAGCAGACCTGACCACAAGTTTTACATTCGATCGAAAACTGTTTCTTCGAAGAAGCGTTCTGACCCTTACCCAACACCAGTTTTATTTTAGTTTACGTCTTCTCTGACTGTTGGGCATGAAGTGTGTGTGTGTGTGTGTGTGTGTGTGTGTGTGTGTGTGTGTGTGTGTGTGTGTGGTGTGTGTGTGTGCGTGCGTGCGTGCGTTCATATGTGTTTGTGTGTGAGTATGTGTGTGTGTGTGTGTGGGGGGGGGGGGGGGGGGGTGCGCGTGCGCGCGCGCGCACGCTTGTGGGTGCGTATGCATTTGAAATGTACATGCTTAACGCCATTGTTGACAAAGTTTCGTCAGATCGTCTTGTCATGACTGACGTGATGTCCTAGGTATATTGCAGCAGCAAATAGTGGCAGTGGTAGTAGTAGTAGCACGAGTAGTGGCGTAGCACCACCAGCAGAAGTACTAATTGTAAAACGAAAAACAATACTGATAATTGCGATAGGTGTAATGTTGCTGGCAATTGCCGCCACTGTTGTCATTTTCGAACAATTTTTTTTTCATGTCACTCTGTGCTATGATTCACGTAAAATCCGTTTTCTTCTTCTTCTTCTTCTTCTCCTTCTCCTTCTCCTCCTTTTTTACTGATCCTCGTCCGGCTTCCCACCACCACCCCTCCCCGATATCTCTTTCTGCCGTCTTCCTCCTTTTTAATAACTGCACTAATTGGGAAACATGTTTAGTTTGCTGCTTTCTTTTTCTTGCTCACAAAATGTGAAGCGGTGGTGTCGGGTATGGAATGAGTTATTCAGCATTTTAAACAAACCTATGCAAACGAATGGCGTTTCACCAAGTATTCATGAAAGTCCATGTCACAATTTAATTTGAACCCTTTCCCTTCGTTTAGAGTTTCAAATTCGATTCTGACAGACAAAACGTATATTTAAGAGTCGGGTTAAGCTCAATAAGGGAGAAAAAGATCACGCTTCTTCCACTTCCCTTTGTTTCCATTTATAGGGCATAGCATCGAATGCAGAAAGGCTGCTGTCATTTTGAAACTCAGGTATTTCAAGAGTTCTCTTACACACACACACACACACACCACCACGCCCCCGACGCACACACACACACACACACACACACCACAACACACACACACACACACACACACACAGAGAAAGAGAGGACAGACGGACAGCGAGAGAGGAGAGAGAGGTGAGAAGGAGTGACGAGAGAGAGACAGACCGACAGACAGGAAAGAACGGCCCGACGGACGGACGGGAGGATTGTGGAGGATCACCCCCGTCACTTAATTGATTATACCTCTTTAAATTCTCACGATCCGTTTTCAAACCCGACTTCCTGCCTTTGAGACAAGTTTCAACTCAAAAAGTCCCACCGACGGACGTCCGCCGAACCTCGGGCCCCGGGATCACCCCAACGTCATCGAACGGTGTTCCAAGCACCTCCCTTTAAATGTCCCCTCTTTCGACTTTAGACCGGGATAACGAGAGGGTGCCATTCCTTGGGTTCTAGGCCCACAATGTATTTCCGCTGGCCAAAGAATGTCCTGGCACAGGTGCTAAAAAAGGCAAACAAATCCTCCACAGGTAACAGGGCCATTGACGCAGTCGATGGTATCAAACACGCCCAAAGACTCGTGAATGCCCTGTTACGTGGACTAAGGAAGTTATTGTTATCTTCGAATAAAGGGCGATGGGAAAGAGGAGGGAGGGTGGGGGACTTCACTAACGGGCCAATGGCGCAGTCAGATGGTATTAATACGCCTAATGACTCGTGAATGCTCTGTTGCGTGGACTATAAGATGCTTAATGCGATCATTGAATTAGAGGGAGAAAACCTCCGCAGTTAGCAGGGCCAATGGCGCAGTCAGATGGTATTGAATACGCCTAATGACTCGTGAATGCCCTGTTGCGTGGACTATAAGATGCTTAATGCGATCATTGAATAGAGGGAAAAAAACCCTCCCCCAGTTAGCAGGGCCAATGGCGCAGTCAGATGGTATTAAATACGCCTAATGACTCGTGAATGCTCTGTTGCGTGGACTATACTATAAGAAGGTTGATGCGATCATTGAATAGAGGGAGAAAAACCTCCGAGTTAGCAGGGCCAATGGCGCAGTCAGATGGTATAAATACGCCTAATGACTCGTGAAATGCCCTGTTGCGTGGACTATAAGAAGGTTGATGCGATCATTGAATAGAGGGAGAAAAAACTCCGCCGTTAGCAGGGCCAATGGCGCAGTCAGATGGGTATTAATGCCTATGACTCGTGAATGCTGTTGCGTGGACTCAAAAAGTTATATTATATCAGGAATAAAAAATAAAAAAAACGAGCTAAGGGGCCAGTGACGCAGTCAGATGGTATTAAATACGGCCTAATGACTCGTGAAAGCGTGTTACGTGGACGAAAAGGGTTGTTATCATTTAATCAGGGGTAAAAAAAAAAATGCTAACGGGGCTGTGCGCAGAGATGGTATTAAATAGCTAATGACTCGTGAGCCTTTGTGAACTATAAACAAATCAATGAATTGTCGAATGAGGGGGGGGGGGGGGGGGGGGGGGGGGGGGGGGTTAATCCAAAGCTAACAGTGCCAATGGCGTAATCAGTGGTATTGAATACGCCTAAGACTTCCCTGTGTTACGTGGACAAGGCTAAAGTTACCAGTTAACATAAAAGAAAATGATAACAGATATAACAGCCGGAAACACGCGTGTGGGTCAGATGACCATCGAAGCTTAGATCAGATCACGGATTTCTAGAACCCTGGAGAACCGGTTGCCTTGTGTTGATCCCGAGAGGAGGGGGGGGGGGGGGGGGGCCAAAGAGCCCGGAGAGGGCGGGTCGGCGGAAGCACTGTTTGATCGGCCGGTGGGGCGATCTGTCTGGTGCCGGGGTTCGGGGGTCGTCTGTCAAGGGGGGTTGTTTTGTTGGGAATCTGTCCCCAAGGGAGGATGAGGGTTTGAAGGCGGATCGGAGAATAACTGGGAGAAAATTTGGTGGGTCTGAAATAGAATCTGTGAGTGCATGTGCGTAGGTTAATCAGATAATATACATGAGCGTGCGTGCACCCAAAACACAGACACACACCAAAACGCACACACACGCGCATGCACACACACGCACGCTCACACACACACACACACACAAAACCACACACTCACACACACACACGCACACGCACGCGCAACGCACGCGCACGCACACCACACACACCACGCACACGCACACACACACACCACACGCACACACACATGCACACACATACACACAAAAGCACACGCACACGCACGCTCACACGCACGCACGCCTTACGTATACACCCCATACTCGCACACACAGATGCAAACACTACATATGCATTCACTCACTCTCCCCCCTCCCCCCTCTCTCTCTCTCTCACTACTCACTCACAAAACACACACCACACACACGCACACGCACACAATCGCATAACGCACAATGCCCTAAAACACATAATGTGCATGCATACACACATACAATACATGTACACCAAAACATACCCCGCACGCATTAATGCAAAGTGCACACACACGTGCAAACACTATCGCACACAAACACATTGCGCACCACCCTTTCCACACACACACACACACACACACGCATGCACGCACGCACGCCGCACGCACGCGCGCGCACACACACACATACACACACCACATCTGCATACACACCATACAGAGTTTATAGGAGAGATGAAAGACGACCAGACTGACAGGGCGTACCGCACGTGCACTGCCCAGAGTCTTGTAGACTGCTTTCCCCTCTTCCTCCCGTCCTCATTCCCCTTCTCCCTACACCCTCCTCATCCCTCCCTCCACGCTACACACACCACACACCACCCACACACACACCACACACACACACCACACACACTGCGCCGTGGGCACACACACACACCACCACACACAACACCCACCACACACACACCACGCCACGCACCGCACACACGTACACCACGCACGCCCCACCACGCACACACCACACACACACACACCACCCCACACACAACACACACACACACACACACCACCACACACACACACACACACACACACACACACACACACACTTGCGCGCGGACACGCACACACACACCACACCACACACACGCACGCACCACACACACACACACACACACCACACACACACACCACACAACATACACAACCCCCACGCACGCACATGCGCGCGCGCACGCACATGACACAACACACACGCACACTACAGCACACACAACACCACACACACACGTACACACCGCACGCCGCAATGGCGCGCGCACACACACACACACACACACACCACACACACACACAACACCACACACACAAACACACACACTTTTTCACACCATTTTGGAATCTTTTATATTCGATTTTTACTAGTACGATGCATTCAGTATATAAAATATTACATGTATTCCAAACCGCGTCAGTAGAAGTTTTATTTTCAATTGGAGAGACAGAGGAGAAGGATCCTACACAGCATAACTGCGTATACATACTACAATAACATGTTCAGCTTAGTTTTGGTCGGCTAAATTAATGGGACTGTGGTAAATCGCAGAGGAATGTACACATAGAATAGCTGCAGCTTACGTATTGCAACGCTGAATTATTTGTGGTATCATATAATACCAAGAAAAAGCTGTAGGCATACGTGTACATAGGTGAATCAGAGTTGACTACATACAGTGGGAGTAAAGCTATATGCCAATGAACTTTCAGAATGGTGGAGAACTAAAGGTATCATAACAGGACGCACTGTAGGTTCTGTTGTTATGATGAATCATTGGGATTGGATTACACGATCTAAAGTCACAGACCTGTGTGATATTATAGTGAATTATATTGGGGACAGTATATTGTTTGATAAAAACGCAGGACCTGCGTTTGCGACGGTGAATCGGGTGAAACATTACTTTTTCCGCTAGCTTGTTTCCCCTCTCCATCGCAGTTAGTCTGTATATTACTGGTGACCTGAGCTATAGAATGAATTCCTTCTTACCCCCCCCCCCCCCCCCCCTCCACCCCTGGACTCCTTCCCCCCGTCCCCTGCTTCAGATGTCCTTTTAAGTTTGAATATCTTGAACTCTTTACGAATGAGTGGCCAAATAGTCTTACATTCTTTCAGCTGTAGTTCTTGTCCGCTGCTTGAGAAAAGGTCGGAATTGGCGACTAATAATTTTCGCGTTTATCGAGGACTTAGATAGCAGCTGGAGAGGGGGGAAAAGGGGGGGGGGGGGTGGGGGGGGGAGGAGGCGGCTAGGGGCAGGGGAGGTGCCTGTAGTGGAGGGGAGATAATTTAATTCGAAAGTTTCCTTCAAGGTGTAAAAGTGTGTAGAGTGCAGGTCTTATGTAGAAAAAGTCTTTGATCGTTGTTGCAGTTATTTCCATAGACTACGACACCCACGTAACGCGATCTCACAACCGCGTATCCTACATCTGATTGAACCATCGGGTTCGTATTTTTTTTTAAAAAAACAAAGTGAATACCCTTCTTCTTCCTCAGCACATTGTTTTGAACAATTGCACTGTCGACGGAGAAAAAAGATCAGGCCAGGATGGCGTCGGAGGGGTAACGGACGGATGACAAAAACAACTATAAGAAAATACGTTTCTACTACTATTACTACTCTACTGTGATGATGATAAATCAATAGTTTATGATAATGATGATAGGAATGCAATGATGGTAATACTAATGATAATATAATCATAATAATAATGATAATGATTATGATCACGAAATAATGATAACAGATAATAATGAACTTGTGTCCATAGCGCCAATGCTGGTGTGATAAGAAACACGCAGTTATCTGTACGATGTTTCATTGGACACATCTGCCAGCACCTCTCCCACTCCTTACGGTTATTTCTTGAACATTCCACCCACCATCTTCCCCTTCAACCCTCTTTACTTTTACAGAAACTGTAGATGCCACGTGGCTTTCTTCCCTTTTTATGCTCCCCCGCTCCACCCCCTCCCACACCCACACCACCACCCCCCCTACCACACACACACACACACACACACACACCACAGCGGGCACTCCTGTTGCTTGACAACACGAGGGGCGATGGCGGTCAGTAGTAAATCTGAAAGCGGCTGTGCTGTAAACGAATTAACAGAATTGCCGATTTTTTTTTTTCAACGAAGCGAGTATTTTGCAAGCCTTGGACGTCATACGTTCCTAAATCTGTTGCAACTCTCTCTTCTCTCCTGTTTCAACGAGTACTATCGCTTCGTCTCTACCTAGGCTCACTAATCTTCACGCGCTTCTCCCACCCCCCCCCACCCCCCCCCCCCCACCCCCCCCCCCCCCCCCCCCCCCCTCTCCCTTGCTGTCAGTGCCTTCACTGATACATTAGGCGTATTCACTACCGCTTCTTTCTGTGAGTGAAACGGAAGTTCACAACATCCGAGAAGAAAGGACAGTTGAGGTCCACGAAACTCACACCTGCTGTAGCTTGCATTCTAATTCTCTAAGTACGCTGAAACAACTTTCCAGTGTTGCCAACACGTGAACACAGTCCTACTGTAACGATTTTCTGTAAGATACTTTTTCCAACTCTGCTTGACGTCACTGTCATGTAATTAGTTTTCACCTCGGTCACCTCGGTCATCCTGTGAGCCAATCTGCGGCACTCCTCCCACATAGAACTCACCTTGTACCGTGGAAATCCCATGCGAAAAGGTGGTGTGGAGGTGGGGGTAGGGCTCTGCAAGTATAACGTGTGTTTCAGTCGTCTTGTGATACTGTGCTCGTGGCTTCTTTTTTCTTTCGCTTTTTGGTCTCCGTTTCTTCGCTGTCGGTTTTTTTTTCTGCTGCCTCTGTGGCCCGTTTTTTAATCCGTGTTTGAGCACTCTGAATACTTTCTCAATTCGCCGCATAGGAATGCAAGGATCCCGGGGGGGGGGGGGGGGGTGTGAGGATCTTTCAATGTAAATAGTGTCATCAAGAAATCGGGTGCTTGTCATTTATTCTTTTGTGTGTCACTCCTTTTGACTTTGCTTTCTTTTTAGATTTGGACTTTTTTTTTTCTCAGTACTGCTGTCAGTCGCTTTTTCTGTATTTGTTGTCTGTTCATCTTTTGTGGTCTGGGAAGCATTTTCTTTTCTTTTTCTTGATAATCTTTGTTAGATACAAGTTCTTCCCGGTAATCTGGTGAGTAGGTAGTGAGAGTTTAACCACTGGAACGGGCACTTGCTGTCCATTCTGCGGCACCGTTCACTAATTAGGCATTTGGATGCATCTTTGTTGCATTGGAATTTCCCCCAAAAGATCGTTAAAATCGGTTTTAAAGAAAAATCTGAGCAAAATTATCAGAGTCGTTGGTGCACTTAGCATGACTTAGTTCTATCCGAGCAAGGCCTGCAGCATAGGAATTGATATTATGAGTAAGTATACCTGTAAACCATGTGTAAATCTGAGTTTTCCCTTGACGGGAATGACTTCTAGGCTTTGGGTTTTTGTTTGTTTGCTCGTGTTTTGTTTGTTTGCGTTTTGTTTGCTTTTTTGTTTTTTTTTTGGTATGTGTTGACAGCCCTGGAAATGCTCTCTGTGGTCGGCTCGAGCTGTATTGAAACAACATTGTCCGTGCCCATCTCCAGTACTGCCATTCAGTTTGGTTTCTGATAATGCCGTCAGCTTTGAGCAATATATTTCCCTTCAAAGCACCAACACTCTTCGCTTGGTGATTGTCGAGCCGGTATGCCAAGACTTTGTCGTTTTTCGCCACATATCCGGACGAGCACAATCTGACAAGACCTCCCTTCGTTTCTATCCAGCCATCCATGTCCGATGATGTCTGGAGGTGTTGTTTAACGTTTGTCGAAGACACTTTCCACTTAAATTGAAATCTATGACTCGCGCGCACGCATACACACACACACACACACACACACACACACACACACACACACACACACACACACACACACACACAAGCTCGCACGCGTGCACAGCACAACATACGCACGGTGTTTTGACATTTTTCTCCATTCTACGTTCTCGTGATATGTTCGCTCCTTGCGTGACATTTTTGCGAAAGGGTACGCTTCCGTTTAGCGCCCTGTACCATACGTCAACAGACATGTTCCATGTAATGTGCCCCTGATTCACGGTTTCCTTTCTAAAGGTAGCCAACAGACATGGTTTTCTTTCTTTTCACATGGTTGAGTTTGCCATGTTTCGATTTTTCCAGGCTTTGTGGTGGTCGTCTTTCGAGTGTAACTCGGGTTACTTCGTTGCCGTTCCACGAAACACTTCGCGCGTGATACCACTCTTAGTATTAACAGTTTTTTTCATCGCTGCGATTTCTTTTGTGATATGACCGGCATATCCAACAATGTTTCGTTGCTGAGATTTTTGCGCATCCGTCAAACTAGTTTAGAAGCTGATTCAGTGCAGACCCTGTGCAGAGCCAGGTTAGGTGTGAGGTCATATTCAGGCTGAGCGTCGACACTCACCAAGGTGATAGGGAAGACGGGATAACCGCAACAGGAAGGCCGGTGTAGGAGGCAAAAAAGACTTCCAGGAAAAATACACTGGGAGTGTATTTTTCCTAGGAAAGAAACACTGCAATCTCGGAAGGGGAGTGTTATTTTGGCAGAGCTGAAAGCCAAGAGAAAATGTATTTGTTGAACCTCTGTTGGCACTTCGAAAGGGTTGTTTCATGCGAGTGTTAAACGTGTTCTTAAAGAATTTTAAAGAATTTTAATCAAGGAAGAATTAAAAGAATTAATTGAAAGAAAACTAGAGCAGTCTTTTTTTCCTGGGGTAGTGTTAATTTCCTGGGCGTAGTCATTTTTTCCTGGTGAAGGAGTGTAATCTTCCTAGGAAAATAACACCCTGTAGTGTTTTTTTCCCGCAGTGTTATTTTCCGCCGACACCGGTCGGAGGGTTGTGGGATGGAGTGGAAGAGAGGGATGGTACAGGGTCGGAGGGTGTGTGGGATGGAGGGGAAGAGAGGGATGGTACAGGGGTCGGAGGGTGTGGTGTGGAGGGGAAGAGAGGGATGTACAGGGGTCGGAGGGTGTGTGGGATGGAGGGAAGAAGGGATGGTACAGGGGTCGGAGGGTGTGTGGATGGAGGGGAAGAGAGGGATGGTACAGGGGTCGGAGGGTGTGTGGGATGGAGGGAAGAGAGGGATGGTACAGGGGTCGGAGGGTGTTGTGGGATGGAGGGGAAGAGAGGGATGGTACAGGGGTCGGAGGGTGTTGTGGGATGGGGGAAGGAGGGATGGTACAGGGTCGGAGGGTGTGTGGATTGGAGGGGAAGAGAGGGATGGTACAGGGGTCGGAGGGTGTGTGGGATGGAGGGGAAGAGAGGGATGGTACAGGGGTCGGGAGGGTGTGTGGTGATGGAGGGAAGAGAGGGATGGTACAGGGGTCGGAGGGTGTGTGTGGATGGAGGGAAGAGAGGGATGGTACAGGGGTCGGAGGGTGTGTGGGATGGAGGGAGAGAGGGATGGTACAGGGGTCGGAGGGTGTGTGGGATGGAGGGGAAGAGAGGGATGGTACAGGGTTTATGCAACACTGCACCGATGCCATCAGAACATCAACACGTGAAGCCTCAGTCGTTATATGAACTCGTCTTACAATGGCCTGGGTGCTTTACCCTGAGCTTACTATTTAATGGGGTGGGTATGAGTATTGGTGGGAAAGGGTGTGGGTGGGGGTTTCCTGAAGCAACTATGCTGAATCACGTTGATTAAAGAAATCTGGCAGCCTCGGTCTGGCGACTCGATATTAACTGGTATTTTTCAAAAATGCTTATGACCCTGATATGGTTTACATATGATCCACTCACAATATATCAATTTATAGATAGATATCGCTTATATAACTTTTTATGAATATCCCACCTTTGCCCTTATTCCCACTCGGGATTTTTATTGTGCTTATCACAACACTTTTTATCACTTAGTTTCCTGTGTTTCTCATTTGCATATTTTCACACTAGGATATTGTACGTTTCTGTCCATTTGTTTCTTCACTCCTGCTTTTCAAGTTCACTGCCTGCTTTTCTCCAGAGACCCTTCACTTTATCGTATCAACATGTTGTGGACATGCTGAAAGGATTGAACACGCCACCACCAGTTCCCATCTCCGTGCAGTTGCAGTTTCTTGCTTTTCCACTGCAATTGCCTTCTTTAAACGGTTATGGATTTGAACCGGAGGCCCTTCATTTTCTCCCCCCTCCCTTCATTCTTCAGCCCTTCCATTACCGCCCTTACCCCCTGTCAGACATTCATGTTTCTGTATACCCCATCCTCTTATGTCATATTTGGTCTTTATCCACTTCACCGCCGAAGACCTTTGAAGTCTTGCAGCTTGCCCCCACCCCCTTTTCATTCTTCTCCTCGCTACAAACAGTTCCTTTCGCACACTGCTGACCTATTCTTCTGCATTGCTTCGAACTTATGATGCAGTCATTTCCATTGTTACCTCTTTATCTTTCTTTCGGCGGTACTGAACAGTAGGATGGACGTACCGCATTCAACTCCATCCAGTTCTTCCCTTCCTATCTCGCTCGTCATTTGTCATTCTTATGTTCTTCTCCCATCCATCATTCACGCTCTAGAACTCCTTTCCTCCTCCATTGCACCATTCATCACTTTCACGTTGTCTTCTCCTCACGTCCATTGATCTTCGTTCTTCTTTTCTTGACCCGTCCATCGTTCATCCTTCTCATGTTCCCTAGTTACCGTTCCCTCTCTCGGTCATCATTCTGATGTTGCCTTCTTCTCGTCTTGTTCTTCAGTGAATGTTGTCATGCTTTGTCCCCTTCTTACACTCTGCATTGTCGTGTTCTCTTCATCGTGTCAACCATTCCTTTTTTAACGCGTTTCCGTCTTCTCATTTCGTCTTATTCTATGCTGATTATGCCCACTGCTAGTTACTCTGGCCTTATGCCAGGACTGCCCCCCCCCCCCCCCCCCCGCACGCACGCACGCACGCACACACACACACACACACACACACACACACACACACACACACACACACACACACACACACACACACACACACACACACACTACAGAGAGACACTTGACACATGACACTTGAAAACTGTACTTGACAAGGATAAAGATCCTAGGCTAACATAAAAGCCTATTGATTTTTTATATATTAAAAGGTCATCATTCTCACGCTCTTTTCTTTCCTTGGCTTTCCTCGCCCGTCTCTCGTTCATTAGTGTCGCACCACCCTTCCACCTGTTATTCATCTGCCTGCGTTCGTCTCTCCCTCTTCAGTCCAACATTCATCATTCTCACAGTCTCCTCCCTCCAGCATTTACCATTCTCGCGTCTCTTCCCCCCCCTCCCCCCATCCCCTCCTAGTCCCTCCCCAAGTCCAACATTCCTCGTTTTTACGCCCCCCCCCCCCCCCCCCCCTTCCAGTTCAACACACCCCCCCCCTCCAGTCCAACACTAGTCATTCTAACGCCCTCGCCCCCACCCCTCCCCACCTTCCCGATCCATATTCATTTTGAATCCCCCCCCCCCTCCTTCCTCCGTATTTATACACACACCTCCCGTCCGATATTCACCATTCGCATGTTTTACTCTGCTCCATCATTCATCCTTCTCATCTTTTACTGCAGTCCAGTTTTCATCATTCTTACGTTTTCCCTCAGTCCAGCATTATTCATTCTCACGCCCCCGCCCCCGCCCCCTCCTCCTGTTCAACATTCATCACTTTCGTGTTTTTCCTCTGTTCAAACATTCATCAAATTCGCCCCCCCCCCACACACACACACACATTCATCATTCTCACATTTTTCCATAGCCCAACATTCATCATTTTCAAGTTTTTCCCTGTCCCACATTCATCATTCTGACGTTTTCCCCCACTCCAACATTCGTCATAATTCACATTTTACACCAGTCTAACATTCATCATTTTCACGTTTTCCCCTGTCGCACATTCATTATTCTCACATTTCTACTATCCAACATTCATCATTCTCACGTTTGCCCCTCTCCAAAATGATTCATTCTCACGATTTGCTTGTCCGACATTCATCAATCACGGCCTTAATCTAAATCCAACATCCATCATTTTCACGTTTCCCCCGTCCAGCATTCTGCTTTTCGCGTCATCCTCTTCGTCATGTTCGTTATTCACCAGTCCCATTTTCTACTCTCTAATTTCGTTAATCATTCGTCATTTGCTCGTTCTGCTTTTCCGCTCGCGCCAAGCATTCGTTCTTCTCTCGTTTCCTTCTCATGCCATCCATCGTTGAATGACTCCGGCGATGTGTGAATTTCATGTACTCCATGATTCCCACGTTCTTCCCTCAAATCTCCTTTCTCTCAGCCAGTTTCCCATTCATCATGCTCACCTTCTTTTCTCTGTTTGCTGTTATTATTCCCCTGTTGCCTTTGTATTATTGTGGCCATCAACTACACCATTCCGACGCTGCCCAGTGTTCACTAATCCATTGGTCTCGCACTCCTCTCCTCTTTTCCTTCTTTTCCCGTCCTCCATCGTTCTCACATTATGTTCCCACCCACAATCCTGTCTGTCATCTTTCATATCATCGTTTATCATTCTCACTTTCTTCTTTTCACCTCCCGTTCATAGAAATCATGTTCTCTTTGCCACCCCACCCCTTATTCGTGATTCGGACACTTTAATCATCTCGTTTTCCTCTACCCTTTTATCATTTTCACATTTGCCGATTGTCTTCCAATCGGGGTCATCCTCAATTTCTCGCCTCCTCATCCGAACTGCCTGTCATCACTCTCACGTTAGTCTCCCATTATTGTTTTTCATTTTCACATTCTTCTCCTATCTCTCTTTCGTCATTCCTTTTCTCCTGTCTTTCACCATTCTTTAGGTTTTCTTCCGTCCGCTATTCACCCCTTTTCCTCTCCGCTATTCACCCCTTTTCCTCTCCGCTATTCACCCCTTTTCCTCTCCGCTATTCACCCCTTTTCCTCTCCGCTATTCACCCCTTTTCCTCTCCGCTATTCACCCCTTTTCCTCTCCGCTATTCACCCCTTTTCCTCTCCGCTATTCACCCCTTTTCCTCTCCGCTATTCACCCCTTTTCCTCTCCCTTTTCTCCCTGTTTCGCCATCCTCACGCTCGTTTCTCGATCCGTTCACACTTGTGTTCTAGTCCCAACGGTCATTCACTACATTCTCATTCTTAGTCGGTCATAACCTTCACGGCTTCTTGTTCTCATTGTGACTGTCATTTATATTCTTCACTTGTTAACTTCCTTCGTCCTATCTAAGTTATCCTGTTCTTATTCTTCATGAATCATTCGTTCCGTTAACGTCTTCTCATTCTTTTAATCCCGTCTGTCATTCGCTACTTCTCGTCACATCCATCACTTACATTTCTCACGTCCTTCCCTCGTCCATTTTTCATTATTTTCACGTTCTTCTCTTTCATCTTGAACGTATGGCGTTTTACCTCTCCTCGCGGCGTTCATCAATTATTGTCATCATTTCTTCCGTTTCTTCCTTCATCAGATTCTCACAATATCTTGCTTTTTAGTTCATCGTCCTGACGCTCTGTTCTTTCTTCCTCTCTTGTCCCGTTCCCTGTTCATCGTTGTCACCTTTTCTCCTTTTCACCTCTTGAAAAATATATTGTTCTTTCGTTTTCATTCCCCCCCCCCCCCCCCCCCCCCATTTTGTCCATAACTGGATCATTCTCACGCTGTTCTGTTTTCACATAATCTATCATTGTTATGCTCCTCTCGCCTTTCCTCTTCTCCGGATCTTTCTTTTGTCTGTCTCGTGTTACTGTCC
>CM031612.1:37929905-37959930 GCA_018398815.1 Conus ventricosus | reverse complement strand
GTGTGTGTGTTGTGTGTGTTCTGTTGTGTGGTTGTTGTGTGTGTGTCTGTGGTGTGTGTGTGTGTGTGTGTGTGTGTCTGTTGTGTTGTGTGTGGTGTGTGTGTTGACAGAAATTTCTGTCCTCTGCATGGTGACAGCGCTGAAATGGCGCCAGGTGGTCGGCTCGACCACAACAAAACGACAGTGACGAATCAGCATCACAGACAACTGATCTGCGGTTTATTTCTTCAGGTACTCCAAGATTCCAAGCTGACGGGGAAAACATATACTGCCACAGACAGACATGTTTCTGGTACCAGGTGTGCAAAATATTTCACACCTATGAAGTAAGCAACATAATGCGCCGGGTATCCTACACTTCACGGCGAAATTAACATATTGCTTTGCGTGCACGCGGGTATCCCACACTTCAAGGCAAAACACATCAGGCGTGTACCGAGTAC
The DNA here is from genome assembly GCA_018398815.1 of Conus ventricosus. Lineage (NCBI taxonomy): Eukaryota > Metazoa > Mollusca > Gastropoda > Neogastropoda > Conidae > Conus > Conus ventricosus. Next base: position 37,959,487 of record CM031612.1, on the reverse strand, counting down.
CCTACACTTTACAGAAAAAGTAACATAGTGTCAGCTGTGCATCGGGTATTCAACATCCTTCAGAGAAAGTAACACTGCCAGGCGTGCACCGGGTATCCTACACTTCCGGAGAAAGTAACACTGCCGGGCGTGCACCGGGTATCCTACACTTCCGGATAAAGTAACACTGCCGGGCGTGCACCGGGTATCCTACACTTCCGGAGAAAGTAAACACTGCCGGCGTGCACCGGGTATCCTACACGTCCGGAGAAAGTAACACTGCCGGGCGTGCACACGGTATCCTACACTTCCGGAAAAAGTAACACTGCCGGGCGTGCACCAGGTATCCTACACTTCCGGAGAAAGTCACACTGCCGGGCGGCACCGGGTATCCTACACTTCCAGAGAAAGTAACACTGCCAGGCGTGCACCGGGTATCCTACACTTCCGGAGAAAGTAACACTGCCGGGCGTGCACCGGGTATCCTACACTTTCGGAGAAAGTAACACTGCCGGGCGTGCACCGGGTATCCTACACTTCCGGAGAAAGTAACACTGCCGGGCGTGCACCGGGTATCCTACACTTCCAGAGAAAGTAACACTGCTGGGCGTGCACCGGGTATCCTACTCTTCCGGAGAAAGTCACACTGCCGGGCGTGCACCGGGTATCCTACACTTCCGGAGAAAGTAACACTGCCGGGCGTGCACCGGGTATCCTACACTTCCGGAGAGAAAGTAACACTGCCGGCGTGCACCGGGTATCCTACACTTCCGGAGAAAGTAACACAGCCGGGCGTGCACCAGGTATCCTACACTTCCGGAAAGTCACACTGCCGGGCGTGCACAGGGTATCCTACACTTCCGAGAAAGTAACACTGCCGGGCGTGCACCAGGCATCCTACACTTCCAGAGAAAGTCACACTGCCGGGCGTGCACCGGGTATCCTACACTTCCGGAGAAAGTAACACTGCCGGGCGTGCACCGGGTATCCTACACTTTCGGAGAAAGTAACACTACCAGGCGTGCACCGGGTATCCTACACTTCCGGAGAAAGTAACACTGCCGGGCGTGCACCGGGCATCCTACACTTCCGGAGAAAGTAACACTGCCAGGCGTGCACCGGGCATCCTACACTTCCAGAGAAAGTAACACTGCCGGGCGTGCATTGGGTATCCTACACTTCCGGAAAAAGTAACACTGCCGGGCGTGCACCGGGTATCCTACACTTCCGGAGAAAGTAACACTGCCGGGCGTGCACCGGGTATCCTACACTTCCGGAGAAAGTAACACTGCCGGGCGTGCACCGGGTATCCTACACTTCCGGAGAAAGTAACACTGCCGGGCATGCACCGGGTATCCTACACTTCCGGAGAAAGTAACACGCCGGGCGTGCACCGGGTATCCTACACTTCCGGAGAAAGTAACACTGCCGGGCGTGCACCGGTATCCTAAACTTCCGGAGAAAGTCACACTGCCGGGCGTGCACCGGGTATCCTACACTTCCGGAGAAAGTCACACTGCCGGGCGTGCACTGGGTATCCGACACTTCCAGAGAAAGTAACACTGCCGCGCGTGCACCGGGTATCCTACACTTCCGGAGAAAGTAACACAGCCGGGCGTGCACCAGGTATCCTACACTTCCAGAGAAAGTAACACTGCCGGCTTGCACCGGGTATCCTACACTTCCGGAAAGTAACACTGCCGGCGTGCACTGGGTATCCTACACTTCCGGAGAAAGTCACACTGCCGGCGTGCACTGGGTATCCTACACTTCCGGAGAAAGTAACACTGCCGGGCGTGCACCGGGTATCCTACACTTCCGGAGAAAGTAACACAGTCGGGCGTGCACCAGGTATCCTACACTTCCGGAGAAAGTAACACTGCCGGGCGTGCACCGGGCATCCTACACTTCCGGAGAAAGTCACACTGCCGGCGTGCACAGGGTATCCTACACTTCCGAGAAAGTAACACTGCGGGCGTGCACCGGGCATCCTACACTTCCAGAGAAAGTCACACTGCCGGGCGTGCACCGGGTATTCTACACTTCCGGAGAAAGTAACACTGCCGGGCGTGCACCGGGTATCCTACACGTCCGGAGAAAGTAACACTGCCGGGCGTGCACCGGGTATCCTACACTTCCGGAGAAAGTAACACTGCCGGGCGTGCACCGGGCATCCTACACTTCCGGAGAAAGTAACACTGCCAGGCGTGCACCGGGCATCCTACACTTCCAGAGAAAGTAACACTGCCGGGTGTGCACCGGGTATCCTACACTTCCGGAGAAAGTAACACTGCCGGGAGTGCACCGGGTATCCTACACTTCCGGAGAAAGTAACAATGCTGGTGTGGACTGGGTACCCTACACTTCCGGAGAAAGTAACACTGCCTGGCGTGCACCGGGTATCCTACACTTACGGAGAAAGTAACACTGCCAGGCGTGCACCGGGTACCCTACACTTCCGGAGAAAGTAACACTGCTGGGCGTGCACCGGGTATCCTACACTTCTGGAGAAAGTAACACTGCCGGGCGTGCACCGGGTACCCTACACTTCCGGAAAAAGTAACACTGCTGGTGTGGACTGGGTACCCTACACCTTCCGGCGAAAGTAACAGTGCCTGGCGTGGATATGGGTATCCTACACCTTACGGCGAAAGTAACATGATGCCACGTGCGCACGGATATCCTGCACCTCACAGATTAAGTAACATGTTGCAACGCGTGCACTCACACCCCACATCTTACGGCGAATGTATCGTGGTGCCAGCGTACACACTTTACGGCGAAAGGAGCATGGTACCAAGTGTGCACGGATAGCCTACACCTAACGGAGTAAGTAACACCGCGCCAAATGTGAACGGGTATCCTACACCGAAAATGATACGGTGCCAGATATGAGCGGGTATCCTACACCGAAAATGATACGGTGCCAGATATAAGCGGGTATCCTACACCGAAAATGATACGGTGCCAGATATGAGCGGGTATCCTACACCGAAAAGAACCTGGTGCCAGATATGAGCGGGTAGCCTACACCAAAAAGAACCTGGTGCCAGATATGAACGGGTATCCTACACCGAAAAGAACCTGGTGCCAGATATGAACGGGTATCCTACACCGAAAAGAACCTGGTGCCAGATATGAACGGGTATCCTACACCGAAAAGAACCTGGTGCCAGATATGAACGGGTATCCTACACCGAAAAGAACCTGGTGCCAGATATGAACGGGTATCCTACACCGAAAAGAACCTGGTGCCAGATATGAACGGGTATCCTACACCGAAAAGAACCTGGTGCCAGATATGAACGGGTATCCTACACCGAAAAGAACCTGGTGCCAGATATGAACGGGTATCCTACACCGAAAGGAACCTGGTGCCAGATATGAACGGGTATCCTACACCGAAAAGAACCTGTTAACCTAGCAGTGACGCACCGCGTTCGCAGTGTGAAGTTCCGACCGACATAAACATTGTCCTGTCCACTGTCCGCTTTAATGCGCTGTTCTGCTCCTTTCTCATGCTCCACCCTCCCTGCCCACACACATGAAATCTGAAATGGTTGTTTTTATCGGTCACATAAGTTATGGTGCACGTGGGCATTACGTCTGGATGCACCTATCCCAACAACTATAATAAGTAAAGATAACCCTAATTTGGCCACTGTACATACCTCAATGACTATCACCAAAAAAAAAAAAAAAAAGAAGACAGGTCTGAATTAGCCTGCGCAACTATCTAAAAAAAAGTATATACAGTGGACAACCCTGATATAACGAAAGGCAAGGAAGACAAATAACAGCATCAAGAGGAAGGCAACAACAATCAGCAACATCGAGATAAAAAAGAGAGACAGACAGACAAAAGACATCATTTTAAGAAAATAAAGGACGAAGGTCGGAAAGGCAAGGATAACACACAAGAAGATTTTCCTTTGTACTCCTGTGCTCCCTACAATAAAGAGCTTCGTGGCATCAAAGATCCACGGAGCACATGGAGATGCAGTAAATATTGACAACGTTCTTAAATACTATGGGAGCATACAATGGCATAAGAATGCAATACAACAGCTTTAACATGTAACAGGAAGAAGCTCTTGTATAAAGGAAGATGGTACAAAACGAAATGTTTCCAACATGATTTTTTTTTTCTCTTCTTAATTTCGTTTTCCTGCCTTTGGAGACAATAAGTCACACAGAGGGGAAGGGGCGGAAATCTTGCCAATAGGGATCTTACAGTTTATGCGAGCCTTTTTGTTCATTACAAGTGGCTGTTCATAAATGAAGTACCATCGTTTTGCTTTTCCTCCGGAAAGGGCAGTGTGAAGTGTTTAAAATCACTGCAAGAGTAAACCATACACAGATTGAAGTGTTTAAAATCACTGCAAGAGTAAACCAAACACAGATTGAAGTGTTTAAAATCACTGCAAGAGTAAACCATACACAGATTGAAGTGTTTAAAATCACTGCAAGAGTAAACCATACACAGATTGAAGTGTTTAAAATCACTGCAAGAGTAAACCATACACAGATTGAAGTGTTTAAAATCACTGCAAGAGTAAACCATACACAGATGAAGTGTTTAAAATCACTGCAAGAGTAAACCATACACAGATTGAAGTGTTTAAAATCACTGCAAGAGTAAACCATACACAGATTGAAGTGTTTAAAATCACTGCAAGAGTAAACCATACACAGATTGAAGTGTTTAAAATCACTGCAAGAGTAAACCATACACAGATTGAAGTGTTTAAAATCACTGCAAGAGTAAACCATACACAGATTGAAGTGTTTAAAATCACTGCAAGAGTAAACCATACACAGATTGAAGTGTTTAAAATCACTGCAAGAGTAATCCATACACAGATTGAAGTGTTTAAAATCACTGCAAGAGTACACAGATTTTGTATGACATCAAAGGATGAATGAACGAGTATCCAAGTGACTGATTATTGAACCACTCAAGCGACTGATTGATCGACTGTTTTTTTTTTAATAAACCTATTTCTTATCTATAACTCTTGATTATTTCTGATTGACTGATAGTTTTCCTTAAACCAAAGAAAGAATCTTGCACTGAAATCTACAAAGTAAGTTCCGAGGAAACGCGATCCACAAGCACGTATGTCTGTGCGTATTACACACACACACACACACCACACACACACACACACACACACCTCATTGAAATCACTAAAGTTGACATACGTTGAAATTGATTAAAAAAAAGACAATACGCCCCTCTACACACATACACACGCGCCGCGCGCGCGCGCACGCACACACATCCCACACACAATGCGCGTGCGCGCTAAGAATAACCTACCTTTTGCTTCCACACAAGTCAACAACAACCACGCAGAAAATCATCGTCTCAAACACAGAATGAGATCACTCTCAATCACAGAATGAGAAAACTGTCAATCACAGATTGCGCTAACTCTCAATCAAAGTATGGGGCTTGCTCTCAATCACTGTCAACACAGGCACCAACCGACACAAAGCGATATTCGCACTGACGCTGGTGCTATAAGCTTGGAAGGATAGATCAGCCGCTTTCTGCAACCGGCCAAACTATCCATGCGAGTTTCAGAAAGCTACGTTTCTTAACTGAAGTCCTAAGCGTACAGGTGGGTGAACCTAGAAACCTAGACAACGTCCAACATCACTGTCGCCACAAAAAGAAACTTCTGTGAAGACCACTGACGATAAACTTATTCGTTTTTGGTTGGTCGAGAGGATGGTGGTGATGCGCCTTCTCCTCCGTGTTGTACACCCCGGTGTGTCCTCATCCGGTGTCTGCGCAGACTGGTTGCTCAAAAGAACAGGCTGGTGTACGAGGCACGTGCAGCACGAGAATAAAAGAAAACGGGGGGGGGGGGGGGGGGGGGGGGGGGGGGGGGAGGCCGTGACTTGCGCCGACTTCTGAACGTCGGGTCGTAAGGTGTGGTCAACAAAGACCTGTTCAAATGCACTGCCTTGTCGTTGCTACACAAGCACAAGGATGTGTGCGTGTGTGTGTGTGTGTGTGTGTGTGTGCGTGCGCACGCGAGGGCGTGCGGTAAGTAAGGAGGGTGGGTTAGGTGAGCATGTGTGAGATACAGAAAGACAGAGGGCAGAGACCGCATGTGTGAGATACAGAGGGGAGAGAGAGAGAGGAGTAGTGTGCGTGCGTGCGCGCGCATACGTGCGTGTGTAAATAAAGAGGGAGAGAGAGAGTGAGAGAGAGCGTTTGCTCTGTGGGGGTGTGTGTGTGTGTGTTGTGTGGGGTCTGTGTCTGTGTCTGTGTGTGTATGTCTCTGTGTGTGTGTGTCTGTGTCTCTGTCTGTGTGTGCACACTCCATACAGAATTAAAACATCTTTTACACACTCGCACAATGGTGCGAGCGCGATTCACCGGCAATCTTTTTTAAAAGGGAGACAACATGTATGCACAGCTGGGCAGAACACAGATAACTGACAGAAGAAAATGTAAGGGTAGCCACACTATCGTCTGCCTCCTACCCATACCCCCGACACCTGAAGCCCAAATTTAAAATGACAAAAATTAATTCATAGTTTAAAAAAAAAAGACTCCCTCACTCCCCAACCCCGCTTTTAAAAGAATTTGTTTACCTCCGTTTTCCTTTCCCTCCCCCACTTTCCCGCTTTTATGGAACTATAGATGAGTCCTTCTTCATCCCTCCCCCCCCCCCCCCATTCATTGTTTGAAAAAAGTCTCTCATTCCCCCACCCCCGCCTTTGAAAGAAGGTGATGCCCCCCTCCTCTCCCCTCCCCCAACTTTCCCCTCTTTATGAAAACTTAGAAGATGAGGCCCTCTTCATTCTTCTTCCCCCTGCCCTCCCCATCACCCTTTCCCTGTTGTTGTTGTTTTTTTAATGAAAATTTGGGAAAATGTGTCCCAATCCCCCCCCCCCCCCCCCCAATTCCCCTTTCCCTTGATCTTTTAAATTTAGAAGATGAACTGCCTCCGCCCCACCCCCACCCCCACCCCATTTTTAATCAAACTTGTAGGATTCCCGTAATGGTTTTGTCGGTTACAGTCCAACGATTTATAAGGAGAAAGATCTTAACGTTCATAGCTATCAAAATACGGCATTTTTGTGTGATCCATGATTATTGATTTTGCAGCGGGTGGATGCTCAAGTGAACTTGCTAGATTTAGAATGAGTTTTCAACTGATGTTAATATCTTAGATCTGTTTGGTGGGTTATAGAGCCCATCTGACAATCACTTCGTGTAGATTGTATGGCTGATTATCGTCTAAGATCATCCGTTATGGACAGACCTAAAACAAACCATTTTACTGAACTTTCTAATTCTGGAAATTACGGACACACTTTGTGAGTAAGTAGTGTAAATTGTATAGCCGCTCTTGACTGACAATATCTATGACGTTCAGACGTTAAATAACCACTGAAGAGACACTTTGACACTTTGAGAGAGAGAGAGAGAGAGAGAGAGAGGAGAGAGAGAGGAGATTAGAAGAGAGAGAGAAGAGAGAGAACAAAGTAATTCTGCAACTGTAAAAAAAAGGAATATAGAAATATACGAATAAAAGCAATTAGAAATAAACTGAAAGTTATCGTGGCGTTGTCTCGGCTATTTAAACACATTTTGAATTAATGTGTCGTTGAACGCGAGTGTCATGCTGAGTTGAGAAACTATTAAGGCATATCGGCATCTCACATGCAGATGACCTATACATGATGGTGATAGATTTGCGTAGAAAAAGAAATAACGATAATAGCAATAATGATAATAATAACAATAAGAATAATGATAAAGATAATAGCAGTAGTGGCAATAATAATCATAATAACAATAACAATAACAGCAATGATAATAATGATAATAATAGTAATATGGATAATTATGACGCCGTAATAATAATAGTTTATCGTGGAAAAATCTGAGAGAGACAGAGACAGAGAGAGAGAGAGAGAGAGAGAGAGAGAGAGAGAGAGAGAGAGCCAGAACAAGACTCAGACCACATGCACGCGAAAGATCGCGCCATGCACACGCGTGCTGGCGCGCGCCCGTGCGCACATGCCTGCAAGCAATCTCAGAGCACGTGCACACGCACGCGCATGCGCGTCCACATCCGATCCAGTCGTCTGTCTTTAGTGCCCCTTCTCCCCATCCTTTCCCGGAATAACAGAGAGAGAGAGAGAGAGAGAGAGACAGAGAGCAAGGCGTTACTTTTTGAAACCAGACAAAGGACTCCACATCCCCACCCGCCTTCCCTCTCCCTCTCCCAGTGTCTGTATTTCGCTGAGAAGCAATTCGGGCACACACACAAAGAGACAGATAAAATTCATGTGTTGAAAATCCCATTTACGTGCCCTTATTTCTAGCGTGCGTTCAAAGAATGGACCGGGAGGACAAACAAACGCTGTCAGTCAATCAGCTCGAAAACAAACAAGTGAACGCAGACAGGCATAATTTCCACAAGGGAAAACAATCTTAATCTCAAAACATATTATAAAAAGAAAAGAAAATCAGGGGCAACTAACAATAAGGTGTACAGAACTTACTCGAGAAGAAAAAAGTATACGATCAGGATAAATCAGGTAAAGCCATAAACGGCAGCGACAATGATAACAGAAAACATAGAAGTGAGCGAGTGATATAGCAAAACAAAACAAAACAACAAACAAATAAGTTTTGGTTTACAGCTCCAATCTTCTTAGGTCTATATATCGGCATTGAACGCAAAATGAACAGTAACAGATGGACAGATGGAAATATACGTCCTATCTAGAATAGGTGGATGCTGACTGTGTCTGTTGTTCGCAGGGTATGCATGCAGGTGCGCGCGTGTGTGCGTATGTGTGAGAGTGCTTGCGCATGTGAGTGGGTTTAGGAGCGTGCGCGGTGTGTGTATCGACGTGTATGTGTGTGTGTGTGGTGTGTGTTGTGTGTGTGTGTGTGTGTGTGTGTGTGTGTGTGTGTGTGTGGTAATGTGCGTGCGTGCGCGCGCGCGCGCGCGCGTGCGTGTGGTGTGTGTGTGTGTGTGTGTGTGTGGGTGTTGTGTGTGTGTGTGTGTGCGTGTGCGCGCGCACACACGCGCGTGCACGTATCTGGAATTAATGTGCGTCAGTTCACATGTGATGTGTGTGTGCGTGCGTGCGTGCGTGAATGCGTGTGCGAACGCGCATATGCGTGCAACGTGTGGCTACGCCCCTGTGTCAGAATAGGGTAAAAGAACGTATTTCAAGCTACGCTTAAAAAGTGGAACTTGAAGTAGTCTGCCGTTGTTTCACTCGGAAATTCATTAATAAACGAGTCTGCTGCTGATGATCAGCCTCTGAAAAACCAAAAAATGGTTGGAACAAAGCCTCCTCTTCAATATAGATAGACACACAATTATACACACATAAAGAAAGACTATAACACAGCGATAGAAATAACAATAATATTGTATTGAAACTAAAGTACATATACAAAAGCGGCTAACACGTTTTAACTGACGTTTAAAACTAAAGAAAAAGGCACCACACGCAATGTACGGTAGACCTTTTTAAAAAAAAAGATTAATTACACTTTTTAGACGTATAAAAGCCAGATGAACAACGAAGGATCAATCTAGTTCAAACTGCTGTCGGCTAATGAAAAAAACATCAATATCAAAAAAAGATATCGTTCCATGCATTAGGTCATGCTATTGAAAATCCATACATGATTATTACACAGTAACCAGTGGCATGTCTTGTTTTGATCTCCATCTCCTATCCCCTCGCCCTCCGACTTAGAAATCATTTCAAATCTCCCACCACCACCACCACTACTATCACCACAACACCTAATGTGAAGTATATAAAACAAATTATTAAAAAAAAAAAAGAACGACGGCATCTGCCTAGTTTGTCACCGTTTTATTTGAAATAAATTTAAAGCAGCTTTCAATTTTTTTTTTTTTTTAATTGCAGGATTCCGAATATGATCTGCCACATTCCTTTTTGCTCAAGTGTCGAGCGCTTGGGTTAGGTCGATGAACGTAACATACAGTCGTTTGTTGTGCTCCCCGCACTTCTCTTGTTTTTGCTCGAGAACAAACCATGTCTGTGCGATCTGAAGCCACACTGGCTCTCGGGGAGGTGGTCTTCAGCAATGGCAGGACCAGTCTCTTCACAATGGTGGACCAGTCTGTTCACAATATCCTTGCAAGGATTCTTTCCTGTGTGGAGAGCAGAGTAATCCCCCGGTGGTCAGAGCAGTCAGACCTGTCCCCTTTGTTTTTTCTTGTACAGGGTGATGATGACTGAGTTGCAGAGATCTTACGGTAATTTGCCCTGCTCCCATCAACGATGAAGACCTCATGCAGTTTTCCATGTAGCTGATTATGACATAAATAACTATTTTTGTGCCACTTTCTAATCTCAGGCCACGATAAATAAATCCTCCAACCCGATTTTAAAGGCCTGAATTCGGATAGAACCTATACGGTCCGCTTTTCAATGTTCCCAAATCAACATGTGATATTACTTTAGTCTTAGATCATCATATTTTGTCGTTGAACATTGAAACAAGAAATGTAATTCACCATCTACACCTTTACACACTGGGCACGTTAAATCTGCACTAGTGTCAGTAGAGAACTGTAATTTATGTGATTTTGGGTCAGAAATGCTTAACCTTCACTGACTGAAAATATATTGAAGGGTTTTTTTTTGTTTGTTTGTTTTTGATACAGTCAAAACAGGTTCAATAGTGAGTTTTGTTTAAATGTTCTGTACAGTGATTATCTGCCATTTTCTCTCACTCTTTCATGCCATCCTGAAAGCCAGCAGTTAGACTAACGGTTTTTATACTTGTCCAGAAATCAGTCACCCTGATTTTGCCTCAAATCCAATCCGAATAATGTTCAGCATTTCTGAACAATTGAGACCCAACATTCTCTAATAGTATTGTTGAAAATAAGAACCGACTTGTAAGCTTTTCATGGGAGTCAACAGTTTCCATGCTAGTAAGATAAAGTCAGTGACGAATGACATGTTCCTTTGCATTTTGCCACAGGGTTTTCTTCCTGTTTCCTCAAACACTATATAATTCGGAGATCTGGAAGACATTCAGGATTTTTTCAAGGTAAATTAGTACGGTTTTTTAAGCATATAGATCCGTAAGCAAAGCCCCACACTTCAAAACCATAAAGAAGCATAAGCTTTTTGTGAATCAAAAAATTTCAAAAATTATAGATAGGGTTAAGTCGCCTAGAATCCATACTATTTTAAATATTTCGATGATGTCTGCCTTGCTTTGCTCTTTGTTTACTCAAAGTATATGAAAAGGAAAAGCGTGAACTAAACCAAATAGCGCTTTTCGTATCTTTGTTTCTGCACCCTCATATAACAGTAGTTCCCGACGAGCGATATAGCCCCTTTCCCGATGATAAAAAGATGACATTACTCCAAATTCACGGTAAGTTTGCAATTCCCGCCAGTAAGAGTAACCCGGTGGTCGAGCACTGAGGGATAAAGACATCAATGACACATCATTCTCAAAGAACAATATAATCAGTCCATAGAGATCAGGAAACAGTTCAGCACCATGTCGTCCGTTATCAATGATGTCAAGGGTTATGGTGACAGACATACGGTGAAGCAGAAAAAGGAAAAGAAACATTAATTTGTGTGTGTGTGTGTGTGTGTGTGTGTGTGTTGGGGTGTGTGTGTGTGTGTGTGTGGTGTGTGGTGTGTGTGTGTGTGTGGTGTTGTGTGTGTGTGTGTTGTGTGTGTGTGGTGTGTGTGTTCCTATACTTAAAAAATAACGAGTCATCAAGCATCCTTGCATTTTTTTTCAAGAAAAGAATATTTTTTTTTGTTTCAGTGACATAGATAACGAATTGCAGAAATTTCTTTCTGAGTGAACGCTTGATTTGAATAACTCTGATAGTAGTTTTATTATTGTTATTTCGTGGACACGTGGGTTGTTATCAAAAGAATTATATTCCTACCGTCATGTATATGACACGCCCCTCATTGTGTTTTGACCTGTGTACAGGGATTAGATGTTTAATAATTTTGATTTTCTATGGTCGTGAGATTTATTTTAACTGTTAAAGTCATGAGATGAAGCGTGGTTTTAAGTGTGTTCTCACGGGAGTTTCCATCATGTTAATGCAACGTCTATCGATAAATGTATATGTGTGAGATACATCACGGCGTTAAGATCAACGCCATGTTGAGATAACTCCTAGACCTTTGTGATACCCCTTTGTCGAGATGAAAATCACGTTCATAAGAGAAGTTGCTATAATTCCAGTGATGTCCAGGAACTTATGAGACTCTCCGCCATCAGCGAAACATTTGGTATATGAGATTTGGCATTCCAATGCGCAGGTTCTTATGGGTATGTGTAAGCGTGGTCAACTGTGTATGTATGGAAGTTTCTGTCTGACTCTAGTCGCCACAGGCTACGCCCCTTTAATAAATGAAAGATACATGGCTTAATTCTACTTTTTTATTTAGTGTACTGATACCTTCCTGTGTGGGTTAAAAGGAAAATGCTTCAAATCGGATAGTTTTTACTATCAAGTACAATTCAACAATGTTTGAATAAAAAGAAAAAAAAAAATACCGTAAATCAGAGACATCGAGAAACCCAGAGATGAAAGCGCGGAACCAAGTATCATCTATATGCTACACTAGTATTTTTCGAGATACAAAGATTGTGTTGACAGCAGTTCCGCAGAGAGGCACTGTCCGTTAAAAAGTTATAGGCTGGTGTTCCACTTCCCCCGAAGGCAGATTGGTCAAGCGATATAACTGAAAGAATCTGTAAAAAATCGCCAAGTTTTTTTTTTTTCATGTGTGTCGCTGCATATTAAGTGTCTGCCTACAATAATCATTAAGGTTCTGTGCGCGCGCACGCGCTTGTGTGTGTGTGTGTGTGTGGTGTGTGTGTGTGTGTGTGTGTGTGTTGTGTGTGTGTGTGTGGTGTGTGTGTGTGTGTGTGTGTGGGGTGTGTGTGTGTGTGTGTGTGGTGTGTGTGTTTGGGAGGGAGAGAGAGGAGGGGGGGGGGGGGAGTGTCAGTAAGAGAAGAACAGGGGTAGACAAATGGAAAAGTGTGAGAATGAAGAGAGACTGAGGGACAACAAATGCTACCTTTATACAGGGAAAATGGAGGGAAAAGAGAACAAGAGAGAGAGGGTGGAGGATTCTTTCTGTAGTTTTTTTATGCGAGTACACCACACAAAACACACACACACACACACACACACACACACACACACACACACACACACACACACACACACACGGTTTGAGATTTCAAGATTTATTCAGCATTTATGCACCTTTGAATAAATAGAAAGCGTGAAGGATAGAGCGAGAACCAACCAAACCAAACAGGCAAACCGTAGTGCGGCATACTGATGCCTACCTGACGACAGACAAAAAATACAAACGATTAAAAAAAAAAAGAAGTTACGAGCAAAGAGATGAAAGCTTAACCACCACCACCACCCCCACCACCACCACCCCCCCCCATCCCCCATCCCCCCATCCAAAAAAAAAAAAAATTCTTTTGTGCCACTGCTACTCCAGTGGCTGCGAACGAAATCACGCCACAGACAAGAACGGCAAGAAATCGAAAAATAATCTCCCCTCCACTTTTGTGCCACATGCTTGAAGAAAAGGGGAAATGCCGGGGAGAAGTTGGTCAATAGAATAATTCGTAATGAACGGAAAGAAAATCGTTCCGAGGTTCTGGCAAGGCAAGAATCTGCTCCAGTGACTGTCAGGACTCTCATCACACCCGTTTCACCCTCCACCTCTCTCCCCACCCCCCACCCCCCACCCCCGGCCCCTGTCATCTCCTATACCTCTAGTGCCCCCACCCCCAGCCCTAGTTCCTGTCCTCTTCCTCCCTTCTCCTTTGTTCCCTTTTCATTTTGGAGGACGGATCTTGATGTTGGAGTAGCCACTGCTGAGATCGAGCGAGGGCATCGGCTGGAGGCTGGCTGCTCCTGGCTGATGGAGAAACCTCTCTTCGCCTCTCGAGGTCTGTGGAATTGCATCGGAACTTTTTCCTCTCCTCCTCAGTCTCATTCCATTTCCTCTCTCTTTTTTTCTTTTTTTTTTTCTCTTTTTTTTTTTTTTTTTGTCATCCTTTCATTCTCCCCCCCCCCCCCCCCCCCCCCTCCTACCAAGCGCCTTTCCTTTTTGATCACAATTAATTAAATTTTCACTTGAATTCCGAATGGAATCTCGTGAAAACTGTGCAATGCACAGTTGGAGACAGTGGGCAAGGACGCCAGTGACAGCCTGTTAGTGAGATCTTCCGTAGCAGGTGCTCTAAGGGATAGCATTTTTGGGGATTCACAAGGCATATGCTGATTAATTGACTGACTGATTGAGTCATTCATGGCGTAATTGAATAGACACACTGGCTGATTGTTTGATTGATTGAGTCATCCATTGAGTGATTGAATAGACATACTGGCTGATTGTTTGATTGATTGAGTCATCCATTGAGTAATTGAATAGACATACTGGCTGATTGTTTGACTGATTAATTCATTCACTGAGTAATTGAATAGACTGAGCGTATGTTGAATTTTGTGACTGTCATAAAACCTGATCTGTGTGTACAAGAGAGACAAACGATTAAGTGACACCGAAGGACATATTTCATAGAGAAAAGGGTAGAAGGATACCACGAGAACAAGACAGGGATACAATACTTGAATCAAATAGGTCATAGCCCTTCATGAACAGGGGTGTTGTAAACAATCAGTTCTTGATATGATATCAAATGATAAGTAAACTGATAACACAATGTAAAAAGCATTGAAAAGACCACAATCAATTTATGCATAATGTATTTCTGATTAAAATCTGCCAACCACCTTGTAACGTGCTTATTGTTTCATGAGATGAGCATTAACTGTCCAACGAAGAACAGTTTCCTAAAAGACTTTTGAAGGTATGAACTGATATCTAAGAAACATGATACAGACTATACAACGCAGAGTGAAATGTTTTTTCTTGGCACTTTTTTCTACAAAGGACAAATACGGTGTCGATCAGTGTGTCGTCTGAAACTATCATAATGCACCAACAAAAATAAGAAATTCCTAATCTACACCTCGTCATAAGGTATTTTAGATGTTTATCAGTACTCAGTTATAAATAAATCGGAATAAGATGAGTCGAACTAGTTTGCATACACAAATTAAGTCTGTTATTGTCTTGAACATGACTCGACCATTCTTGCCATCGGCAGTCAATGAGTGCATTACGAACCATTTATAAATTCAAATTCATACCTGAAAAAAAGCTTTCAGTAACGCAACTCCATGTTGACGATTGAAGTGTGCGTGACAGGGCAAACCTCTATGAGGCACACAAAAAACATACATACAACAACACGTCTCTGACAAAACCCAATACCTTTTTGACGATGATAAATGAACAGAAATTACCAGACTGAAAAGGCATCTGTTTCACATATGACACATACACATTCTTTTAATGAAACAATCCCCTCGTGATCCCCTCCCTTTGATGATGATAATAATAGTAATAATCATAATGATAATAATAATAATAATAATAATAATAATAATAATAATAATAATAATAATAATAATAATAATAATAATAATATACTTTTGATTTAAGAAAAAGCAACAGCAGACACTGAAAGTCGCCAGCAAATGTTTTAACAAGGCAAATAAATTCAAATGAACGAACAAATGAAATAAATTTTGTTCTAGGACTAGAACTTGATATCTTTTAATTACAAACATGTCAGTAACCCAACAGCACTGGAGACATTAGAAGATATGATAGCAGACTTAGAACTGACTGACACATGGGAACATACCCATAAATAAGAAGATGTACGTGTCGATAAACAAGTCCGTTAAAGCAGTCACCTTGACCTTTTTTTAATTTCTTCCAGAGCGCCCATGGTAATATGAGGGCAGAGATATTCTGCCAGGCTATGGATCTGACCTTTCCATGGTGAACTGAAACTAAGATCAGAAAAGAGAGAAAACGTAATTCATTCTGGAAACTATATCAGTCCTTGTTGACTGACAAACAAAATGTTGAGAAAATACACAAGAAAATTTATCAGGCAATGGTGGAGTATGCATCGGTCGAGTACTAAACATCAGAACTAAAGCTTTATTCCCCATGCTCGGATTAAACTGAAAATTGCAGATAGACTTTTTCTTGACTTTTTTTTTTTACTTATGAAAATAAGATCAAGAACGATAGTCTGTGCTGGTATGAAAAAGTCACAAGAAAAGGATCAGACACTGCGACACGAGATGAAAGGGAAAAGTATGAGAATATTGGAAAGTAACGATGAAAAGGAAGAAAAAGGACAGATGGAAGGGAAAAGTATGAGAATATTGGAAAGTAACGATGAAAAGGAAGAAAAAGGACAGATGGAAGGGAAAAGTATGAGAATATTGGAAAGTAACGATGAAAAGGAAGAAAAAGGACAGATGGAAGGGAAAAGTATGAGAATATTGGAAAGTAACGATGAAAAGGAAGAAAAAGGACAGATGGAAGGGAAAAGTATGAGAATATTGGAAAGTAACGATGAAAAGGAAGAAAAAGGACAGATGAAAGGGAAAAGTATGAGAATATTGGAAAGTAACGATGAAAAGGAAGAAAAAGGACAGATGAAAGGGAAAAGTATGAGAATATTGGAAAGTAAGAAACCAAAATATGATTGCACTATGAGAAAAGAGAATGAAACGGGAGATAATAAGACCAAAGGCAAGATAAGTAAGCACTTGTATTCCTTGGAAATACACACACACACACACACACACACACACACACAGAGAGAGAGAGAGAGAGAGAGAGAGAGAGAGAGAGAGAGAGAGAGAAGAGAGAGAGAGAGAGAGAGAGAGAGAGAAGGTGTGCGAGTATGTGTGATAGTTTTCGATATAAAGAGTATGAGTGTTGCATATGGTATTAAACTGAAATGAAATGTAAAAGAAAATCCATTACCACCTAATTCAAAGAAAAGCCCATTTACACACAATGTATAAAAAAAAAAAAAAGAAAGAAGGAAAGAAAGACAACTGCTATATTCCGTCCTTTTTTCATTGCAAACATACTAGATTATCTCATTTTCTCCCCAGCATTTAACACATATTTAAACTCACTAAACATATTTACAGAGGACAGGACATAACGCGAACTCTCAGACAACGTTTCATCCACACCGTTTTCATCACCCAAATCACACGCTAATACACAATTACACACACTGCCCAGTGACCCCGGTGTCGCCTCTCTTTCTTCACCCACCCGAGAATACATCTCCCAGGCCCCACACAGGCCGACAGGCACCCAACTTTAAAAGAACCAAATGGTCAGAATTGTCAGCTGAACACTTTCGTCTCTCTCTCAATCGATGGTTAAAAACCATACTAGCTGTTTCGCTATCCCGCCTGGCTCTCTTCAAATGTGGCGTTAGTCTGCTTCTGGTGTCTTCAGCACATTTGGAAAAGACTTGCCCATATGAAAATATTGGAGCCTTTACGATTTACTTTGAATTTCAGGATCCTTGCCTACTGCTTGAAGAACCTGAAGCGGGCAACTACTGGAGAGTCCAGTGAAGCATTCAGACGGTGCTCCATGTCCTGTTCTGCGTCCTCCATGAAGTCCAGCTAGTCTGTGAAGATGTTCCGTGGTAGGTCTTCACAGTCTGCGAGAGTCTCGCTCTCTTGTCTTGGCAGACCGTAGAAAAATTGAATTGTTCTGTTAGAGAAGGTCTTTCAATTTAGGGTCTTCATCTGGGAGTTTTTGTTTAAAGCTGTTGATGTCAGGTGCATATTCAGTGTTAGTAGGCAGTGCATTCCAATAGTTAGCAATTCTGAAAGCAAAGCAAGACTTTCTTTTGTTAGTATGGCAATGTCTGATAAAAATCTTGCCTTCATTATTTCTCATGCAATCAACTTCTGAGACTTTGAAAAGTGCATGCACATTAATATCATCATAATTATGGAATATTTAAAAAAATTGGATGAGGTGTCCTCTGATCCTCCTTCCTTTGAGCGAGCGTAATTGGAGATAATGTAATCTTTCTCTATAGTTTAAATTACTACACTCTTTCGGGATTTTAGTAGCTCGCCTTTGTACATTTTCTGTCGTTTTTGGCTGTACTACACTCTTTCAGGATTTTGGTAGCTCGCCTTTGTACATTTTCTGTCGTTTTTTGGCTGTACTACACTCTTTCAGGATTTTAGTAGCTCGCCTTTGTACATTTTCTGTCGTTTTTGACTGTACTACACTCTTTCAGGATTTTAGTAGCTCGCCTTTGTACATTTTCTGTCGTTTTTGACTGTACTACACTCTTTCAGGATTTTAGTAGCTCGCCTTTGTACATTTTCTGTCGTTTTTGACTGTACTACACTCTTTCAGGATTTTAGTAGCTCGCCTTTGTACATTTTCTGTCGTTTTTGGCTGTACTACACTCTCTTCAGGATGTTAGTAGCTCGCCTTTGTACATTTTCTGTCGTTTTTGGCTGTACTACACTCTTTCAGGATTTTAGTAGCTCGCCTTTGTACATTTTCTGTCGTTTTTGACTGTACTACACTCTTTCAGGATTTTAGTAGCTCGCCTTTGTACATTTTCTGTCGTTTTTGGCTGTACTACACTCTTTCAGGATTTTAGTAGCTCGCCTTTGTACATTTCTGTCGATTTTGGCTGTACTACACTCTTTCAGGATGTTAGTAGCTCGCCTTTGTACATTTTCTGTCGTTTTTGGCTGTACTACACTCTTTCAGGATGTTAGTAGCTCGCCTTTGTACATTTTCTGTCGTTTTTGGCTGTACTACACTCTTTCAGGATTTTAGTAGCTCGCCTTTGTACATTTTCTGTCGTTTTTGGCTGTACTACACTCTTTCAGGATTTTAGTAGCTCGCCTTTGTACATTTTCTGTCGTTTTTGGCTGTACTACACTCTTTCAGGATTTTAGTAGCTCGCCTTTGTACATTTTCTGTCGTTTTTGACTGTACTACACTCTTTCAGGATGTTAGTAGCTCGCCTTTGTACATTTTCTGTCGTTTTTGGCTGTACTACACTCTTTCAGGATGTTAGTAGCTCGCCTTTGTACATTTTCTGTCGTTTTTGGCTGTACTACACTCTTTCAGGATGTTAGTAGCTCGCCTTTGTACATTTTCTGTCGTTTTTGGCTGTACTACACTCTTTCAGGATGTTAGTAGCTCGCCTTTGTACATTTTCTGTCGTTTTTGGCTGTACTACACTCTTTCAGGATGTTAGTAGCTCGCCTTTGTACATTTTCTGTCGTTTTTGGCTGTACTACACACTTTCAGGATGTTAGTAGCTCGCCTTTGTACATTTTCTGTCGTTTTTGGCTGTACTACACTCTTTCAGGATGTTAGTAGCTCGCCTTTGTACATTTTCTGTCGTTTTTGACTGTACTACACTCTTTCAGGATGTTAGTAGCTCGCCTTTGTACATTTTCTGTCGTTTTTTGACTGTACTACACTCTTTCAGGATGTTAGTAGCTCGCCTTTGTACATTTTCTGTCGTTTTTTGGCTGTACTACACTCTTTCAGGATGTTAGTAGCTCGCCTTTGTACATTTTCTGTCGTTTTTGGCTGTACTACACTCTTTCAGGATGTTAGTAGCTCGCCTTTGTACATTTTCTGTCGTTTTTGGCTGTACTACACTCTTTCAGGATGTTAGTAGCTCGCCTTTGTACATTTTCTGTCGTTTTTGGCTGTACTACACTCTTTCAGGATGTTAGTAGCTCGCCTTTGTACATTTTCTGTCGTTTTTGACTGTACTACACTCTTTCAGGATGTTAGTAGCTCGCCTTTGTACATTTTCTGTCGTTTTTGGCTGTACTACACTCTTTCAGGATGTTAGTAGCTCGCCTTTGTACATTTTCTGTCGTTTTTGGCTGTACTACACTCTTTCAGGATGTTAGTAGCTCGCCTTTGTACATTTTCTGTCGTTTTTGGCTGTACTACACTCTTTCAGGATGTTAGTAGCTCGCCTTTGTACATTTTCTGTCGTTTTTGACTGTACTACACTCTTTCAGGATGTTAGTAGCTCGCCTTTGTACATTTTCTGTCGTTTTTGGCTGTACTACACTCTTTCAGGATGTTAGTAGCTCGCCTTTGTACATTTTCTGTCGTTTTTGACTGTACTACACTCTTTCAGGATGTTAGTAGCTCGCCTTTGTACATTTTCTGTCGTTTTTGGCTGTACTACACTCTTTCAGGATGTTAGTAGCTCGCCTTTGTACATTTTCTGTCGTTTTTGACTGTACTACACTCTTTCAGGATGTTAGTAGCTCGCCTTTGTACATTTTCTGTCGTTTTTGACTGTACTACACTCTTTCAGGATGTTAGTAGCTCGCCTTTGTACATTTTCTGTCGTTTTTGGCTGTACTACACTCTTTCAGGATGTTAGTAGCTCGCCTTTGTACATTTTCTGTCGTTTTTGGCTGTACTACACTCTTTCAGGATGTTAGTAGCTCGCCTTTGTACATTTTCTGTCGTTTTTGGCTGTACTACACTCTTTCAGGATGTTAGTAGCTCGCCTTTGTACATTTTCTGTCGTTTTTGACTGTACTACACTCTTTCAGGATGTTAGTAGCTCGCCTTTGTACATTTTCTGTCGTTTTTGGCTGTACTACACTCTTTCAGGATGTTAGTAGCTCGCCTTTGTACATTTTCTGTCGTTTTTGGCTGTACTACACTCTTTCAGGATGTTAGTAGCTCGCCTTTGTACATTTTCTGTCGTTTTTGGCTGTACTACACTCTTCAGAGTTGTACTGCTTGTACATTTGTCGTTTGCTGTACTACACTTTTCAGGATGTTAGTAGCTCGCCTTTGTACATTTTCTGTCGTTTTTGACTGTACTACACTCTTTCAGGATGTTAGTAGCTCGCCTTTGTACATTTTCTGTCGTTTTTGCTGTACTAACACTCTTTCAGGATGTTAGTAGCCGCCTTTGTACATTTTCTGTCGTTTTGGCTGTACACACTCTTTCAGGATGTTAGTAGCCGCCTTTGTACATTTTCTGTCGTTTTTGGCTGTACTACACTCTTTCAGGATGTTAGTAGCTCGCCTTTGTACATTTTCTGTCGTTTTTGGACTGTACTACACTCTTTCAGGATGTTAGTAGCTCGCCTTTGTACATTTTCTGTCGTTTTTGCTGTACTACACTCTTTCAGGATGTTAGTAGCTCGCCTTTGTACATTTTCTGTCGTTTTTGACTGTACTACACTCTTTCAGGATGTTAGTAGCTCGCCTTTGTACATTTTCTGTCGTTTTTGACTGTACTACACTCTTTCAGGATGTTAGTAGCTCGCCTTTGTACATTTTCTGTCGTTTTTGGCTGTACTACACTCTTTCAGGATGTTAGTAGCTCGCCTTTGTACATTTTCTGTCGTTTTTGGCTGTACTACACTCTTTCAGGATGTTAGTAGCTCGCCTTTGTACATTTTCTGTCGTTTTTGGCTGTACTACACTCTTTCAGGATGTTAGTAGCTCGCCTTTGTACATTTTCTGTCGTTTTTGACTGTACTACACTCTTTCAGGATTTAGTAGCTCGCCTTGTACATTTTCTGTCGTTTTTTGGCTGTACTACACTCTTTCAGGATGTTAGTAGCTCGCCTTTGTACATTTTCTGTCGTTTTTGACTGTACTACACTCTTTCAGGATGTTAGTAGCTCGCCTTTGTACATTTTCTGTCGTTTTTTGACTGTACTACACTCTTTCAGGATTGTTAGTAGCTCGCCTTTGTACATTTTCTGTCGTTTTTGGCTGTACTACACTCTTTCAGGATGTTAGTAGCTCGCCTTTGTACATTTTCTGTCGTTTTTGACTGTACTACACTCTTTCAGGATGTTAGTAGCTCGCCTTTGTACATTTTCTGTCGTTTTTGACTGTACTACACTCTTTCAGGATGTTAGTAGCTCGCCTTTGTACATTTTCTGTCGTTTTTGACTGTACTACCCTCTTTCAGGATGTTAGTAGCTCGCCTTTGTACATTTTCTGTCGTTTTTGACTGTACTACACTCTTCAGATGTTAGTAGCTCGCCTTTGTACATTTTCTGTCGTTTTTGACTGTACTACACTCTTTCAGGATGTTAGTAGCTCGCCTTTGTACATTTTCTGTCGTTTTTGACTGTACTACACTCTTTCAGGATGTTAGTAGCTCGCCTTTGTACATTTTCTGTCGTTTTTGACTGTACTACACTCTTTCAGGATGTTAGTAGCTCGCCTTTGTACATTTTCTGTCGTTTTTGACTGTACTACACTCTTTCAGGATGTTAGTAGCTCGCCTTTGTACATTTTCTGTCGTTTTTTGACTACCTCTTGGATGGGGACTCCAAATTGCATTGGCGTATTCGGATGGGGCCTAACAAATGCTTTAAATAACTTGATAAATGTCTCCTTTTCTAGAAAGGTAAAAGTTCTCCTGACGAGTCCCATCATCTGATTTGCTTTATTTACAACTCTCAGGATGTGAGGATCAAAGGATAGATCTTTATCAAAGGTAACTCCCAGATCTGTTTCTTCATCACATGCATTTATTTTCCGCAATTCGTCGTTCACAATCATCGTATATTCGAACTGTTCATTGTTTTTGCCAATGTGTATCACCTTACATTTGCTACGTTGAAGTAAAGGTTCCATTCATCTGACAAAAAAAAAAAAAAGAAGAATTGTTCTGTTAGGGACATCCATCCAGGCCTTCATTCCTCCTCTCATCATCATCTCATCTCATTTCACTGACCTAAGCGGTCGTAGGGGAAGGACATGAGAGACGCCTCTGTCGATCTTCTCCGTGGCGGCCTGCCCTCTGCTTCTCGCAGGAGTTCTGGCAGCCGGAGGTTTGTCCATTCTGATTCCTCCTCTCACAGTCCGTCAATTTCACACACATCATTGTTCGTCTTCTTAAGATCTTGGTTTTCTTTTCTAAGTTCTGTCATTTCCTGCCTCTGTTGTTTCAATTCGTTCTGCAGCGCTGCATTACCGTCACGTAAATGTTGTATGTCCTATCTGACCTCCGCGAACTTTGATACCATCCTCTACCTTTCTGACCTTCATTGTTGTCAGGGTGTTGTTGAGTGTTGGTTGGTTTCATGACTGAAGCAGAGGATTCTGACAAACTGTGGTCAAGGCTGACCCTCTGAAATGATACAGCTTGTTTGTTCAGTCGGTCTGCCTCTTGCTATCCTTCCCAGGAGCAGTCTAGGTCCTGGATGCTTTCCATGTCACCGCACAAAGCGTAGACAGCCTTAGAACAAATAACGACAAGAGAAAACCAAAGAATATGCACTATCCACCGGTCGTTCAAATGTCACAACTGCGAATCGTGCCGACCATTTTCCTCCCAGCTCCCTTCACCATGAGGCCATTGAAAACTGCGAATGCCTGCAGTAGCAGAAGGCATGGTACTTCTTCCTTTTGTCTGCAGAGTTTAACTGTGTGCAACTTTTAATCTGGAAGAACGTACATGTTTAAGGAGGTCGTAATGTCTGCATTTCTGTCCATAACATCCGTTTACTTCCACGAAAGAGAGCGACATTAAGTGGGACACACACACACACACACACACACACACACACACACACACACACACACACACCACACACACACACACACACACACGCACGCACGCACGCACGCACGCACGCAATCACACAATCACGCCGCACGGACGCACGCATGCAAGCGCGCGCGTGTGCACGCTCGCCCGCGCGCGCACACACACACACACAGCACACACACACACACACACACACACACACACACACACACACACACACACACACACACGCACGCACCCACGCACGCACGCACGCGCGCGCGCGCGTGCACACGCACACACACACTCACACACACACATAAGCATACACAGATACGCGCGTGCGCAGAGGAAAAGAGGGCCAAAGCAGTGGCATTAAAATTCACTGCAAGTAAGAGTGTCTAAAAATACTCTGTCGCAAGTCAACAGAAACACATGATAGCGACGATGTGTTAAAAGCCCTCTTTCTTAAGTCAACAGAAATAGAGGTTAGAGAGGAAGACTGGTTCAGTCTTCTTTCCTAAGTCAACAAAAACACGAGACAGAAATGGACATTTTTTTTGTTTTTTGTTTTGTTGAAAACGTCATCTGTCCTGATGAACAGAAACAAATGATGGAGATGGAGACTGGTTGAAAGTTTTCTTCTCAAAGTCAGAAGAAACACATGATAGAAAACAAAAATGGTTAAAAAGTCCCCTTTTTCCACGCAAAAATAAAACAAAAATGCAAACATGATAAAGATGGAAAACGATTAGGAGGCAGAGGAGTTTTGAAAAGAGGGAAGTGGGATTTCATAAAGAAAAATTGTTGTCACTTAAAAAAAAATGCATTTAGATATACATCCTCCCTTCATGTACCCTTATCTGGATTTCTTCCTAGCTCTGTTTCTAGAGCACGGATTAGTATTCAGACATCTGAATTCTACGCTTTCTGTTTGAACTCATCTATCCCCACCCCCCACCCCCCATCCCCCTGTCCGTACACCTTCCTCTAGCGCAACCCCATTTTCTTCCTTTGAAACAGACATTTTCTGTCCGTCTTTATAAATCTTCGATCTGGTTGTACCAACACAATCTTACGTAAGATCAACTTATATTGGTCGGCTCGTCCCACTCGTCTGCGACTGTTGTGCCAAATGCTCCGAACAAAAGCTAGACGGGTCTGTAAAATAACTCAAGACGAGTATAAGGTAAGTAAGTGAATCAGCCAATCAGAATGCGCTTGGTTATTGGTGTTCAGACCCTAATTTTAGAACATCGTCCAATTCATCTCCTTCGTGTCTATGTCTCCCCAACCGTGGTTTGTTTGTTGTTGTTGTTGTTTTTTCGTTGTTTTTTGTTGTTGTTGTTGTTGTTGTTGTTGTTTTTTACGCTTTTCAGACTTGGAAACAAGGGAGTTCGGAGTTCCAGCAATAAGGAGGAGCCATGACACTGATCGGAAGTTCGTTTCGTTTTCTCTTGTATTGACACATCCTCTCCCTGATTCTCAAAAACTGACAATTGACGTTAATTTTAATTTCAACTGAAGGTTTTCTTAATTTCCTTGGTTGTTCACATCCTGTTTCCTACCCCACTCTTTCCTCTCTCACCGTACTTTGTTTCAGGACTGTCAGTCACTTTATCCGACGAGGGTCAGACGCACACATGCTGAGGAATGATCCTACCTGTACACTTTCCTGTTGATGACGTGGCTGCAGACGAATGCCATTGATGTAATATTGAGTTGACTGACAGAAGAAAGCGCTATCACCCTTTCTTCCCATTTTGAAAAGAAAAATTGTGCTATCGATTTGTGTTTGTATCATTATAAACTGAGAATATATTCCAGCTTTATTGTGAAAGAGCCCTATATGGATTTTGATAGAAATGTTCTTACAACCAGGCGCTTTCAGAAATACAATGATCAAGCATCGATCAGAAGCGGTGTCGGAATGTCCTTGACAATCTGCAAAATCACTACAGACTCGACAACTACCCGCCCCCCCGCCCCCCTCCCTTCCTCCCCCCCCCTCCCCTCTCTCTCTCTCTCCTCGCTCTCCTCTCTCTCTCCTCTCTCTCTCTCTCTCTCTCCACTCCATCCCTGCCTTCCGGTCCCCTTTTCCGAGTAAATCTAGAACCGTCACTTCATTAAGATCAGAATGAAAGCTAGATTAAGAAAACAAGGTTTTCAAAATAAACAAACAAGGAAGAACTGAGTCAATGACGAAAAACACTGGGTCACAGACCCTGCCAACTCTGTTCAGAAATGCACAATATGTGCGTCACACAGTCATTTATGAACACAGAGAAGAATAAGAAACGTAAGAGTTTAGCTGAAGTGCACATAATGACACTCCCGAAATGGGAGAAGGGGGATTGTCTCTGGCTTAGAGGGGGATAGTTCTCACTCATGCTGGATAAAATTCACGCGGGTACATCTGGTAGGGGGTAGATCTGGTACGCTATACCAGGTCTGACGTTTAACTTGCTAGCAGTGAAAAGGAGCAAACTCATCCGCTGCAGGCTGCACCACCTAAACTAATGCGCTAAGGCCTTCCTTAAGGAGTCGAGTATTTATAGACTGGCGCAATCAGATTGTTTTAAGAATTTTTGTTGTGTCTGAGAGTTGACTCTCCTGATGTTTTTCATATGGCAATCAAGGTACAAGTCAGATGATTCCAAGCCGACAGATTAAAATCAAAGGAATAAGACTGTTTTGGATGCTTCGAGCTGGCGCAAAACTAGGGGCACGGGTGAGTGAATAGGCCTGAAAGATACCGTCAACTAAGGGGAAGATCGTGTATTTGAAGACTGTGATTTCATCGGTGAAAATCCCCCAAAACAATGGAACTGATTGGTTGGGGAGTTTTTCTTTTGATGAATTTTCAGTTTAACATTGAAATGCTCGCTCAGATTAATGGCAGGCCTGAAAACACGTGCAGGGATTGTACAGTGTTTCAGTGCAAAATCCTAACTGTGGCGCGAGGCCTGCAGGCTCGCTGTTCCTGTATGATGGAGAAACCCCTCCTTGCCTCTCAAGCTTTTCCCAATTACATGGGAATTGTTCTTCTTACTCTCAGTCTCACCCCATTTCTGTCTTTTGTTTTTTGATCCTCTCTCGTTTTCTGCAAAGGCCCTGCCTTTTTTTTAAATTTTTAATAGTTTTCGTTTGATTCCCAGGGGCTACGAACATTTCACAGTTCATTGGGACGGTGATCGTTCCCAATTGAGACAGAGTCAGTCAGACACCAATTAGTGGCCTCGCCGTCGCATTCCCTCCCCAGAAGTGTGTGAGCGCGCGATGTGCGCATTTGTGTGTGTGTTTGTGTGTGTGTGGTGTGTGGTGTGTTGTGTGTGTGTTGTGTGTGGTTGTGTTGTTGGGGTTGTCGTGTCGTGCCGTGGTTGGTGTGTTGTTGTGTGTGTTGTGTGTGTGTGTGTGTGTGTGTGTATAGGGGAAGAGGGAAGGAGAGACGGGAGGGAGAAGGGAAGGAGTAGAAAGGCACTGCCTTCGTGGCTAGTTACGAAGACCAGATGCCACGGGTATATCACCAGCCTAAAAATGCACCAGTGCACAGTCAGTCTTTGAGTAAAAAAACGTCTGTTCTCACAATTTAATCAGAGAAAGCAGAGAATTTCAGGGGGTGTATTTTTTTTTTTTTTGCACTGGTCAGACCTTCGTATACGTGAAGCAAATGACCCGCCGCGAAGAACGAATTTAAAAGAAATGTTTTAATCATGGTTTCCTGACTACTCTGCTCACCAAGTCACTGTTATCAAAAAAAGGTTGATCACTAAAACAATCTGTAATAAGCAGCGTGGGAAATGAACCATTTACAGCAAATGAAAATTACATTTGCCTTTGACTTTGAGATCTCTAGTCATTCGCGATGCACCTCCCCCCCCCCCCCCCCCCCCCCCCCCCCCCCCCCCCCCCCCCCTTCTCTCGCTCGTGACTCTCACATCGCCTCCTCCCCCCCTCCCCCCTCTCCCCCAACACGTTCTAAAGTACAAGTAAAAGACAGGAACATCAGTTGGTGATAGAATACTTCTCTTAAGAGATCTTACTTTCTATTTCTCTTTAAATCTCGCTTCGTTTGGCTCTTTTTTCTTCGCCATTTTGAAAGTTCCCTCATCAGTCCATACTGTTCTTTTCTCCACTACCGTGAATTTTGTCTTAACAATTTCACTTCGTTTTATTTTTATTTTATTTTTTTTAAAAAAAATTTGCCACTGTGAATCTTGTCTTATCCGTTTCGATTCGTTTTGTTCTTTTTGTTAACCACTGTGAATTTTGTCTTAACAATTTCACTTCGTTTTATTCTTCTTTATTTTTTTGTTGTTGTTGTTGTTGTTGTTGTTGTTGTTGTTTGTTGTTGTTTTTGCCACTGTGAATTCTGTCTTATTCGTTTCGCTTCGTTTTGTACTTTTTTGCTAAACCACTGTCAATTTTGTCTTACCAGTTTCTCTAAGCTTTCAATCACTGTCAATCTTGTCTTATCAGTTTCACTGCATTTTGTTCTTTTCGTTACACAGCTGTGAATTTTTCGTCATCACTTTCTCTGGGCTGTGTTCTTTCTTAATTAACCACTGTGAAGTTTGTCTTATCAGTTTCACTTTTCTTTCGTTGTGTTCTTTGTCATTATGAATCTTGTCTTGTCAGTTTCACTTTGTTCTGTTCATGTCTTCGTCACAGTGAATGTTGTCTTAGTTTCGATTCGTCATTCCTTCGGATCTTGTTTTATTAGTTTCGCTCCGTTTTCTTCTTTTACCACTGTGAATCTTGTCTTACCACTTCTTTTCGATCCTTTTTTCATCGATGTGAATCTTGTCTCACCACTTTTACTTCTTTTCGATCTTTTCTTATCCACTGTGAATCTTGTCTCACCACTTTTACTTCTTTTCGATCTTTTCTTTTCCACTGTGAATCATGTCTCACCACTTTTACTTCCGTTTGTTCCTTTCTTTACCACTGTGAATCATGTCTCACCATTTTACTTCCTTAGGTTCTTTTCTTTCGTTAGTTCTGCATTTCGAAGAGAGAGAGAGAGAGAGAGAGAGAGAGAGAGGAGAGAGAGAGAGAGAGAGAGAGAGAGAGAGAGAGAGAGAGAGAGAGAGAGAGAGCTGAACAGCCAAAGGTCGTGTAGAAGAAACCTCCCTTATGCAAGTGTGTCGGCCCTGACTCAGACTCCTTCTGTTCTATAGGGGCTGGTTCACATCCAGGATGCCCCTTTCTGCTCTCTTGCTATTGTTCTTTGTTTGTTTGGATTTTATTTTCTCTCTCTCTCTCTCTCTCTCTCTCTCTCTCTCTCTCTCTTTTTTTTTTTTTTTTTTTTTTTTTTTTTTTTTTTTTTTTTTTTTTTTTTTTTGCGTTTGCTGGATTCTAGCCTACAGCTCCAGGACGGTTAGAACGTCTCCAGACCAAGTCGCCTTGTGGCCGAGGTGTTGACCATTTAGCTAGCAGACACCACGTCTTCAGCACTGGGCGCTTCGTCTTTCCATTCTCACTTCGTTTGGTTTCTATTCTTTCCAGCACCGCGGCCGTGTTATAGAGCAGCTCATCGACCAACGGGCTGCAGAGTCCTTTCATGCCTACTGGAACTCAGGGCGGGAGCGTCATGAACGCTGGGCCATGCATTTCGGGGTAGGGTGGACGAGTTCACTAGTGACGATCAATGAGTCACCTCTTTTATGTCCATTTGCTGCGAGGCAATTACAATGTCCGTTGACTGAGTCCTTAATGATTCTCGATTAGATTAGTCATTGATTCGGAGATGGAACGTTTGGATCACAGACTTAGGACCTTGTTGTGCAATTCTATTCACGTATGTATGTATCTTTTAGTAATTGAGTGGGTGAGTGAGTGAATGTGTGCGTGTTCTGTGTGTGTGTGTGCGTGTGCTTGAGTGTGTGTGTGTGTGTGTGTGTGTGTGTGTGTGTGTGTGTGTGTGTGTGTGTGTGTGTGTTGTTGTGTGTGGTGTGTGTGTGTGTGTGTGTGTGTGTGTGCGCGTGGTGTGTGTGTGTTGTGTGTGTGTGTGTGTGTGTGTGTGTGTGTGTGTGTGTGTGTGTGTGTGTGTGTGTTG
>CM031612.1:37889536-37919536 GCA_018398815.1 Conus ventricosus | reverse complement strand
TTCAGACATCAATTCGTTCGGTCTTCGGTCGTCGGTTATTCAGACATCAATTCGGTCGGTCTTTCGGTCGGTCGGTTATTCAGACATCAATTCGGTCGGTCGTTCGGTCGGTCGGTTATTCAGACATCAATTCGGTCGGTCGTTCGTTCGGTCGGTTATTCAGACATCAATTCGGTCGGTCGTTCGTTCGGTCGGTTATTCGACATCAATTCGGTCGGTCGTCGGTCGGTCGTTATTCAGACATCAATTCGGTCGGTCGCTCGTTCGGTCGGTTATTCAGACATAATTCGTTTGTCGGTCGTCGCTCGTTCGGTCGGTTATTCAGACATTAATTCGGTCGGTTCGCTGTTCGGTCGGTTATTCAGACTGCATTCGTTTTCGTGTTCGCGGTTATTCAGACATTAATTCGTTTGTTGGTCGGTCGTCGTTCGGTCGGTTATTCAGACATCAATTCGGTCGGTCGTCGTTCGGTCGGTTATTCAGACATGATTCGTTTGTTCGGTCGGTCGTTCGTTCGGTCGGTTATTCAGACATTAATTCGTTTGTTCGGTCGCTCGTTCGGTCGGTTATTCAGCACATTATTCGTTTGTTGGTCGGTCGCTCGTTCGATCGGTTATTCAGACATTAATTCGTTTGGTTTGTCGGTCGCTCGTTCGGTCGGTTATTCAGACATTAATTCGTTTGCTTTGTCGGTCGCTCGTTCGGTCGGTTATTCAGACATTAATTCGTTTGGTTTTTCGGTCGCTCGTTCGGTCGGTTATTCAGACATGAATTCGTTTGTTCGGTCAGACGCGGACTTCCGCACCAGACCTGAGTGGGGGTGAAGGCAAGTGATCCGAGTGAGTGTGTGTGTGTGTGTGTGTGTGTGTGTGTGTGTGTGTGCGCGCTGGCGCGCGTATATGTCCGTCGTCCGTCCGTGCGTGCATGTGTGTGTATACGGATTTCAAGGTGTGACACGAGTCGGGGTACGGGACGCGCAGATTTTAGAGCAGACGACAGGTGGGGGTAGGGTAGGGAAGGCCAGGCATGGGAGGGCGTACAGGGTGCACAGACTTCAGGGCCTGACATGGGTTAAGGTATATGAGGGTAGGGAAGGGAAGGCGTACAGGGTGCACAGACTTCAGGGCCTGACATGGGTTAAGTTATATGAGGGGAGGGAAGGGAAGGCGAGGCATGGGAAGGCGTACAGAGTGCACAGACTTCAGGGCCTGACATGGGTTAAGGTATGTGGGGTGGGTAGGGAAGGCGAGGCATGGGAGGGCGTACAGGGTGCACAGACTTCAGGGCCTGACATGGGTTAAGGTATGTGGGTGGGGTAGGGTAGGGAAGGCGAGGCATGGGAGGGCGTACAGGGTGCACAGACTTCAGGGCCTGACATGGGTTAAGGTATGTGGGGTAGGGTAGGGAAGGCATGGGAGGGCGTACAGGGTGCACAGACTTCAGGGCCTGACATGGGTTAAGGTATGTGGGGTGGGGTAGGGAAGGCGAGGCATGGGAGGGCGTACAGGGTGCACAGACTTCAGGGCCTGACATGGGTTAAGGTATGTGGGGTGGGTAGGGAAGGCGAGGCATGGGAGGGTGTACAGGGTGCACAGACTTCAGGGCCTGACATGGGTTAGGTATGTGGGGTAGGGTAGGGAAGGCGAGGCATGGGAGGGCGTACAGGGTGCACAGACTTCAGGGCCTGACATGGGTTAAGGTATGTGGGGTAGGGTAGGGAGGCGAGGCATGGGAGGGTGTACAGGGTGCACAGACTTCAGGGCCTGACATGGGTTAAGGTATGTGGGGTAGGTAGGAAGGCGAGGCATGGGAGGCGTACAGGTGCACAGACTTCAGGGCCTGACATGGGTTAGGTATGTGGGGTAGGGTAGGGAAGGCGAGGCATGGGAGGGCGTACATGTGCACAGACTTCAGGGCCCGACATGGGTCGAGGTGTATGGTGCGAAGATTTCAGAGCGTGACATGAATGGCGGAACAGGGAGTGAAGATGTCGGGGCATGACAAGGCGACAGTGTATGACCGCGGGTGGTCGTATTGGGGCAGATGTGGCGCGGGCACAGGGCATGACACGCGTGGGCATACTGGAGAGGAGGCGGCGCGGACATGAGGCGAGACATGGGGTAGGCGTATTGGGGCAGAGGGGTGTGGGTGAATGGCGTGACGTGGTTGTCTTATTGGGCAGAGGAATGGATGAAGGGCGTGACATGGTGGGCGTTTTTGGAGCAAAAGGTGTGCAGATGATGGGTGTGGTGTGGTGTCTTACCGAGGCAGAGGGGGCGCTGATGAAGGGCATGACATGGTGGGCGTTTTGGGGCAGAGGGGTGACGACGCAAGAGGTGACACAGATGCGCGTTTTGGAGCAGAGGGCGCGCAAGTACAGGGTGTGACGTGGGGGGGGGGGGGGGGGGAGCAGAGAGGGTGCCGATGAAGGGTGCGACTTGAATGGGCGTCTTAGGGCAGAGGGGGCGCGGATGAAGGGCGTGACATGGTGGGCGTACTTAGGCAGAAGGGATGCGGATGAAGGATGTTACATGAGTATCTTAGTGGTGCAGACAGGGCGGTTGAAGGGCGTGACATGGGTGTCTTATTGGGGCGGTGGTTGCACAGATAAAGGGCGTGAAATGGTGAGTGTATTGGAGCAGGAGGGCGCAGATGCAAGGCGTAACATGAGTGGGTGTACTGGGGCAGAGGGGGCGAAGCTGCAGGGTTTCACATGGGTGGAAGAGGAGGGTGGGCGAGGATGCAGGGCATGGCGAGGCTGGGCACGCTGGGGGACGGGTGGGGTGGGGAGGGGTCGGATGCAGGGCTTGAAACGGGTGGGCGCACGGCAGAGGGGGCGTGGATGAAGGGCGTGAGTTGGTGAGCGTAAGGGCGCGAGTGAAGGGCGCGGGTTGGATTGGCGTTTTGGGGCAGAAGGGTCACAGATTAAGGGCGTGACGTGGTTGGTGTATGGGCAGAGGGGTTCACGGACGAGGGGCGTGGCGTGGATGGGCAACTGGAGAGGTGGGATGGAGCGGATACAGCACGAGAAAAGATGGCTTGGGGGCTACGGAGGGGGGTCGCTGATGCACATGGGTGGCACAATGGGGGGAGGGGATGCCCGTAAGCAGAACATGACTTGGATACCACATGTGATGAGGGGTGGTGGGATGAAAAACGTTCGATTGCAGGCGTGGCGTGACATGGCGTGATCATTGGGCTGACATGGATGGCGTACATGGAGGGGGCTGGGAAGGAACAAATGGAAGGTGTGACGTGGGGTAGGGTGGGGGCTGTTACGGGAGACGTGGATTAAAGGTACCATGGATACGGGGTCGTGGATGAAGGGTGTGACCTGGTGGGCGTATTTGGGCAGAGAGGGCGCGGATGAAGGGTTTGACATGAAGGACGTATTGTGGCAGAGGGGTGAGGATGAAGGGCATGACGTGGGCGGGCGTATTTGGTGCCAAGGAGGCGTGCGTGATGGGCGTATTGGAGCGGAGGGGGCGCAGAGGAAGGTCGTGACATGGTGGGCCTATTGGGATAGAAGAGATGCGGATGGAGGGCATGACGTGGGCGGGCGTATTGGGGAAGAAGAGGGGGGGGGGGGGGCAGAGATGAAGATGACGAGGGTGTCTTATTAGGGCCAAGAGGGCGCGGATAAAGGGCGTGACATGGGTTTTTGTGGTTTTTTTTTTTTTTTTGGGGGGGGGGGGGGGGGTAGCAGAGGGATCGGATGAAGGGTGTGACATGGTGGGCGTATTGGAGCAGAGGGAGCACAGATGATCGGCGTGTAATGGGTGTCATATTGGGGTAGAGGCATCGGATGAAGGGCGTGACATTTAAGCCCTTTTAGTCCCCCCACCCCCCTCACTTCACCCTTTATAGAATAGCATACATCACAGTGGTTTGAATCATTGTAAAAAAATGTTTTTCTTTTTATACCGCTGCTTTTCGTTATCGTTTTTGCCCACTCCAACCTTTTTTTTTCATAACCTCTTCCTACATTCCTCCTCCTCCCCTCCTTCCAACACCAACCCCAAGGTTTTCCTTATTCTAAAGCATCATCATCAAGCCCCATCTACCCTCACCCCATCCCTATCCTTATACCAACCCCACCTATTCCCGCTATTCCAGCTCCCCACCCTCCTTAATAACTCTCTTACCTCCATGAAAACACTCTCCCAGCTCACTGCTCCACCCCCCCCCTCCATCTTGTGTCAGGTTTTGGCGCTCCTTCCTGTCTTACTTCAAAATGACCACCTTTCCCCGAAGTTGGAGTATGGCTGCCGTAATGGCGGGATAAAAAACGGTCATACACACAAACTCCACTTCCTTTGTAGGGTAGATGGGATTAATCATTGCATGTCATACAGGGAGCGTCCGCAGGAGTATCGGCCTGTGTACGCAGAAGAAGAAGAAAAATGACCACCCCCTCTGCCTTACCACCAGCCTCCTCCCTCGTTATTTCCAGTACTTTGCCACATCCCAGTAGCCTCCCCTGTCCCAGTCCTCTCCCTTCAGCAGTTTGACTCCCCTTCCCCTTCTGCCTATCAACAACACTCGCCCATCCCTCCCACCACCGTCTCCTTTCATCCTCAAACCCAACCCCATACTTTATTCCCCTTCCCCCCTCATTTTGGCACTATTTATTTCTTCTGCTTTTGGTATTATATTCCAGAAATGACCCCTGGAGAAGCACCCACGGATAAAAAAAAGATTAGTTCAAATTAAATAAGCCGTTGTCATTTTGAAGAAAAGTTTTTGTGATTGTGCCTGATCAGCTGAAAATCTTTTTTTTTTTTTCCAAAGTCATACTCGTTTTTTCTCTCTTCCAAACTGCATTTCTACTCCTACCATGACGGCGCTTACAGATAATGATATTTACAAAACGTATGTCTGTACGGATCTGTCTGTTAATCTGATAGAATCCAGTACAAAGGTATAACTGATGTTTGTTGCTTACCATTCATTATCACTGGCGTCGTATGATTTTTGAAGAAAAAAATGCAGTTCCACAATCATGAACCAACAATTATTTATGTTACAATCCAGCCGACACAAAATGCAAAATGGATTAGGAGCCTGGTTAAGTCAGTTTGAGAGACCCCCTTTCAGATCCCACAAGATAACTTCCCTTTTAAAAAGAGCGTCTCTCGGTCAAAAACTATACTAAAATACCTGGAAGATCCCAGTTTGTGCATTTATTTGGTAACTGCATGTGGGGCGATTTGGACATTTTCTAACTAAAGTCATTTTGATGTGTGATGGAAAGAGAACACAACAATGAGGAAAAGTCTCCGAGCAAAAGAAATGGGCCTTGAAGGGAAGCTTCGCCGTGCCTTCTGTCATTGCTTCTCCTTCACAACATTCTTTTTTGCTAACAGATAATTTCCACGTTGCTCTTCTTTGCTTTCTAGTGCATTAGTAAAATCAAAACTGTCGGTGAATAGCAAAACATTTTGAACTCGCTCTACATCTCTGCTGAACAGGAATAACACGACCTAAGACCCACAAGGGGAAGATCAACAATGTCCTGTGACCTAAATCTATGTTCAACTGGCTCGCACGACTGCAGAACTCGCAACACGCATGGCAGATTTCGGTTTGAGAGACGTGTGTAAACGTGATACCCACGACTTTCATCAAAGATTGATGTTTTGTGGTCTTTCCGTGTTTTTGGCGAATCTGTTGCATAGGTACTCAGTTTACCTGTCTGAACAACAATCTGCTGTGGAAACATTTTGCGGACGTGGGGAGAACCTGGACGTCCACAGAAGATAGGTAAAGTAGCGATAGTCGACAGAACTGCCAATTTACACACACACACACACACACACACACACGCACACACACACACACACACACACCACACACACACACACACACAATATATATATAATATTACTGTTTGGTTTCGGTAGACTCTTGGAAAGTACATTTCATGATGGCTGTCGGATTTAAATTATAGCTTACATTCCTTTTATTATTATGCTGTGATCTTAAAAATATGACACCTCACGCATTGTTTGCAGTTTTTAATTCTGAATTAACCAAGCTGAGGTTAGACACATGGAGTACAACATTCAATCGTGATCATTTGTATGTCTGCAAAGGACATATTTCAGTGGCGTTGGGACCGGGGCAGGGTTGGGGGAGACAGAGGACTGCAAATGGCGGTTTGTGTGTATCTTTGATAATACAGTTTCGACAACGTATGCAGAAGTGGTCAGCCTGAAAAAGTACCTTCACGTACTCGTGATTTCTGAAATTATAATACAGACAAGGTAAGTGTCCAGAGACACTTGATTATTTTTTTTAAAGCTATAATGAGTTCATTGTTTTTCGCGCACTGTCTAATTTTATGCCATGTAACTCGGAGACTTTATTTTGAAGTCAAAGCAGCCGTGGACCTTGATTTAGGATGAATCGAGCAAAGAACTGAGGATGGGGTTGGATGAGGAAGGAGCACCGATAGGCATAAGGGAAATAACTCCTGTTGAAGGCACTGACCGGAAGCAAGGCAGAGCCGTTATTATTGTCCTAGATGGTCTAGTTGCATACATTCGGTCATTCCAAGGAAACGTAGCATACACGTATTTGTCGCCCGCGTGTGTATTTGCGTGTAAATGATGCTTTGTCTGCTTAGAGTGCGCGCGCGCCACGCACGACGCGCGCACACAGTTCCTCACACACGCGCGCACACACACACACACGCGCACACACACACATCGCGCAATATTCTCACACCCGCACCGCGCACACGCACACACACACCACCACACACCCACACACCCCCCTCACTACTCTGTTCTCTCTCTCTCTTTTCTCTCTCTCAACACACCACGCACACACACACACACACCACACACACACACACCAAACATTGCTGAGACTTCTATAAAAGACATCGAGCATGTTGGCGAAGAGGGGCAACAAAGAAAAACAGATTGTTTGTTATTCCAAGCAATTTACACGTATGCAAACTGCACCAAAATGGATTTGAGAATCAACTTTGATAGATATGGAAGCATAAACACTAAATTTGAACGATTGCCAGACTGGGTCATACTTTTCAGAAAATGTGAAACCCTAAAAGGAAAAGTATTGTTGAATATTTGCCTATATACATATTAGTTCATAGGCATAATAAAATGCTTTTAAAAGTCAATTCAGAAGAACGGTTAAGTGGTTTTGCCACCGCATATTCATGAACAAACATACCTAACTTCAAGAAACGTCTTGCCATATCTTTAAGACAGTATTATCACATCTGATACCTTGTCCAGGTTATCATTCCATTAATGTTACCCTATCATTGATAATCAGCCCATTTACTTCGTTTTCATCAAGTTTTGTTTGCCATCCAATCCTTCCCATACTGACACAAACCGACAATCTTAAGACCACCGACAAGCAGTGTGTAGAATGAGTGTCTGAAAGGAAAGCAGATTTCTGTGGAAACGCACAGGGATCAGACAAGTGAAATGAAACGATTTTATGAATGTTTTGATGTATGGCGCACTGTGGTTGCAGCAATTTCAGATTGCCAGCACCCTAAGTTGCTGAATATGCTGTGGTGCTGGATTCAAGTTGCCGTGGTGCTGGATACTGTAGTGGCTGGTCCGCATCGGGTAGCATGCCACCGTTAAGTAGACGTGGTATTGGCAAAAGTTTAAGTTGACTGTCCACATCGAGTAGCACGTCACATTAAAAGTAGCCATTCACAAAAAAGAGTGCAGTAACCGGTCACCTTGTTGGTAGTCATTCAAAATATGTAGCCATCATTGTGGGATGGCTACCCCAAATCGGTTAGGTAGCCAAAACGATAATTAAAAAAAGGTAACCACCACCACCAGACATGACAATCGTTATATCCTGACATTTGATTCAACCCACCCGCTTGCCGTTCCGTAGTCATCGTTGAAGTCGGTCGTAGGCGCCTTGAGACCATGTATGCCTACTCCTAATGTCCAGCTCGACTTAATCCCATTTCAAAACTATACAAAATGCGTTGTATTTTACCTTGTTTGGAATTGGCTTCTAAACGAATCACATTGTCACATGAATTCTTCCCGGTCCGGTTGTGACTCGCTTTCGAAAAGGGAAAAAAAAATGAATGAAATACTTTTGATATAAATACTTTGATCCCAAGGAGCATACAGTGTCTGTTCCAGAACTGTTTACCCACTCGCCATCTCCGTCAAAGGCCTGGAGTGGCTCCGTTGCGGTACACTTCGACAATAGTCTGGTCTTCTAGACGGTTTTACACTGGCAGAGAGAGAGGAAGAGAGAGAGAGAGTTTGCAAGAATTTGTGCTGGATCGAGCGCGTGGTTCAGAACTTCACGTGCACCGTGTGTCCAGTGCTACAGTATTATGTATCTTGTGCATTGATAACTGGCGACTGGATCTGTGCATCGGTCGTAGCAAATACATTTCTAAAAACATGCCCATGTGACATTGCCTTTTAGCCATTGGGAAGAAGCGGAAGGGCTCGAGGACTCCATTGATAATTTTTGTTGATTGTTTGTTGCTCGTCTGTTTCGGCCCCCAGGAAACGGGTTTTCGTTGTAAAAAGAGTATGAGTTTGAATGATCCGTTACATTGACTGTGACGTAAAATGTACTTTCTCTTTTTTGTCGGTAACAGCAAGATTGCATTTGTTGATAGTTGCGGCTGCAAGTAACACCTTCGTAGCGCCCAGAAGAACAATGGGCTACTTCATCTCTTGGATTGTCAGGAGCCCACGTGTAGGCGCTCTCTGTGCCAGTTGTTAGCCCAGACACCTGCGAGGCTGTTTGTGATCTGATAATTGGCCTGATGGGGAGTTCTTTGACCGGTGATGCCTCTGTTCAGCTGTTGTGAAAGATTAAGCATCGCTTTGTCTTGCCCTCAAAGAAATGTAACACGATCGTACACAGCCGATTTGATGAAAACAGGGTTTGATTGTCTGCCAGAACATCTGGTCACTAACCGAATGATATTTCCGGTCAGTGAACCTCATCGTCTGATTTTGTTTGCTTGTTTGTTTGTTGTTATATGTATTTTTCTTTCTTTGCAAATCTCTCGACGGCTTGAATTTGTGTGGTTAGAGTTGTTGGTTTGTGTTCTAAGAATAGTATTGGGTTTTTATCAAATAACAGAGAAAGAGAGAGAGAGAGAGCAGATGAAACTGACGAAGAAAATCTCCCCCACCCAACCCCCCCACTCCCACACTCGGACTGAAGAAAAAGGAGGCGATCTTCTACAGAGCTCGTTTAATACTTATGTACAAAAATCACACATACAAGTCACAAGGTTTGACACGATTCTTCGTTGTGTTTTCAGGAAGCCGAACAGTTAAAAACAAAAGAATTCTGGGTAAGACGCATGCGCAGTGTTTCGGCGACGGACGTCGTCTGCTAGTCTGTACTGCAACACTGCCACAGTATCGCCAATGACAGGGCATGCGGAACCTCCAAGAACGCGGGTGCAAGATTCAGTTCAGTATAGCAGCACTGCACTCTTTTGTTTTGCTCGTAAATTCGCTTGTTACGGGTGAGATACGATGGAAGCAAATCTCTTAATATCATGGTACATTTACGTTACAGTGTGGAATCGTCAAATGTCACTGTATGTTTACACTGTGTAAATACTTTAGTAGCATGTCTCTTTACTGTCACTATTGAGAGAGAAGGATCACAAAACATAAACCATTGTTATCAGAGGGCAGAACGCATTGGAGGCAAACTATCCACATCAGATTTGTTACAACGTGGAATGCATTAGAAGCAAAAACCTTTCAGTATCTACTTTGTAAAAACAAAGTACAATATAGATCAAAGCAAACCACTTACCATCATGCTTTGATGACTTGGAATGCACTGCAGGATAAATTCTTTCTGTCGTGAATGTTACAACGTGGAATGCATTGCGTTGTTTTTTACAATATGGAATGTAATGGAGGCAAGTTTTTTCGACATTTCGACTGGTGGAATGCATCGTTGGCAAACTTTTCATTATCATGGCTCGTTTGAATGTCGTCTTTATTGCTGACAAATGTTTCACTATCCTGGCTTCTTACAGTGAAGAACAAATTGAAAGCAAACGTCTCAAAAGTCTGAATTGTTACAAAGAATATAGTGAATGTAAACTTATTATCACGTTTGGTACAATCTGGATTAATGTAAAGGCAGGCCTCCCACTGTTATGCTATGTAAGAACGTACAGAACATTGAAATAGAAATACTTACTATAAAAGAAGAAGAAAAGAAGAAGCCACTATCATGGCTTGATACAACATGGAATGCATTGGAAACAAACCTCTCATTACCATGATTTGTTAGAAGATGATGTGCGTACATGGGAAACAAGTCTCTTTTTTTATGGTTCGTTAGAATGTGGAACAAATCAGAAACAAAACTCTCGCTGGTACGATTTTTTACAACGTGCAATAATTCACAGACAAACTAACTTTCACAGTTATGCTTTGTTACAATATGGAATCGATTGGAAACAAACTTCTCACTATGATATGGACTAATTGGAAACAAACCTCTCACTATCATTTTTTGCCACGAGGCAAACCTCTCACTATCATAATTTGTTGCGACAAAGATATATTGAAGGCAAACAATCTCACAACCATGGTTTGTTGCAACATGGAATACACTGGAAACAAACCTCTCACTAATATGGTTTGTTACGACATGGAATACATTAGAAGCAAACCTCTCATTAGCATCGTTTGTTACAATGTGGAATGAATTAGAAACAAACCTCCTCAATCAGGGTCTGTTACAACGTCGAATGCATTGGAAACAAAACCTCTCGCTATCATGACTTGTTACAACAGGGAATGCGTTGGAAACAAACCTCTCACTACTGGATTGTTACAACGTGGAAAGACTTTGGAAATAAACCTCTCACTAATCATGGTTTGTTACAATATGGAATGCATTGGAAACAAACCTCTTACTACTGGCTTGTTACAATGTAAAATACTTTGGAAACGAACCTCTCACTATCATGGTTTGTTACAATATGGAATGCATTGGAAACAAACCTATCACCATCATGATTTGTTACACGTGAAATACTTTGGAAATAAACCTATCACTGTCATGGTTTGTTACAAACGTAAAGTACTTTTGAAAAAAAAAAAACAACCGACTCTCGCTGTCATGGTTTGTTATAATGTAAATACTTTGGAAATAAACCTCTCACTATCATGGTTTGTTACAACGTAAAGTACTTTTGAAAAACACAACCTCTTACTGTCATGGTCTATAACAACATGGAATGCATTGCAAACAGACCTCTTACTATCATGATTTATTAGAGCATGGAAGACGGTGGAGGCAAGCCTCTCACTATCGTGGTTTTTCACACGTGGAATACGCCAGAGGCAAACTTTTCACTGCCATGGTTCGTTAGAACGTGGAATTCAGTAGAGACAGTTTCTCACTATCACATGTTGTCGCAAAACGGAACGCAGCGGATTTGATGCAAAACGGGGCACTCTCGAAGCAAACCATGATGATTATGTTTATTACACCCTGTAATGCAGAAGATGGAGTTAAGTATTGTAGGGGCGTTTAATTGTGATCCATTTTCGTTGCCTTGGGAAACTTTTTTTTTCTCTTTTATTTTTTTACCTCAGGTTTACTCTGGTGTTCTTTCGTCCTCCTTTTCAACCCCCCTCCCCCCTCCCCTTCTGAATTTGGCTTTTTGTCTTTCTGTAAAGCTTCTTAGATTGTAATAAGGGCCCGGTTTTTCTTTCTTTCCTTTTTTTTCTCTCTTCTAAATCGATTTTTTTTCTTTTCTGAGACCAGTAGATTTATCTAGATCAGAGGATGGACATTTGTTTAGATTTTTTGGTCTTGACTTCTTCTTCTCCTCTCTCTTCTCTCTCTCTCTCTCTCTCTCTCTCTCTGTCTCCCTCCGTGTCTGTTTGTTTCTCCCTCCCTACCTCCCCCTGTCTGTCTGTCTCTCTCTCTCTCTCTCTCTTCTCTCTCGTCTCTCTCTCTCTCTCTCTCTCTCTCTCTCTGTGTCTCCCTCCGTGTCTGTTTCTCCCTCCCTACCTCCCCCCTCTGTCTGTTTGTCTGTCTGTCTCTCTCTCTCTCTCTCTCTCTCTTCTCTCTCTCTCTCTCTCTCTCTCTCTCTCTCTCTCTCTATGACTTTCTTCAGTGTTTTTATTCATTTCTTTTTCTGTCGTTTTGTTTGTCTGACTTACGTATGCATTTCTATCTTGTGTTTAGTTTTGAAACTGACTTTTTTTCAGATTTGAAATCGCGATAGCAAATGATAAAAGAGCAAATTTGAAAACGTTAATCACATTAATCAATTAGTTTGTCAGTGTATGGGTTGTATGGTGTGTGCGTGCGCGCGCGCTCTCGCGCGTGCTCATGCACGCTCCTTTTTCTTTTCTTTCTTTCTTTTTTCTTTTATCCTCTGCTTCATTCTTCTCGCTCGTCTCATTTAGCTTCAATGCACTCATAACAATTTAGGCCTACACTTTAAGTAACAGACTTGCCTCTCTATGGTTAGTTTTATTGATTATATCATGTCACTAATAGAGTTGGGTGTATTTTCGCAAGCATCTGCTTTTACACACACGCGCACACACACACGCACGCACGCACGCACACACGCACGCACGCGCGCGCACACACAAACACACACACGCACACACACACGCACACACACACACACACACGCGCATGCGCTTTCGCGGCAAGCACGCGCGATTGCACGTGGGGCCGCAGGTCTCTTGGTGCAGACAACACACAGATTGAAATCACGCTCTGGCAGTGGGGGCCCAGACCCGATCGCTGATACAACGCTCGCGTGCCACACACAGACACTGTCCGGACCAGCCAGCCTCCATGCCTACACTGGTGTCACAGAGAGAGGGAGAGGGAGGAGGGAGGGAGAAGGGGGCGGGCCTCTGACACTTTTGTCTCGTGCCGTTTACGCGTCAGTTCAGTTGATCGAGCACACTGCAACGTTGGCTTGTCTGTCGGTCTGTCGTCCCATCGACACGGCAAGTCACTGCGTGCTGCTTGCCTGGTGCTCGTTGTTGCTGCTGCTGCCGCTGCCGCCGCCGCTGCTGCTGCTGCCGTCGCTCTCTTCAGCCTCTGTGCTGGCTGCGACATTTCTTTGGAGAGTTGTCGTCCCTTCCCGGCAAGGCGGTTGGGGTTGGTGGGTGGGTTGCTGTTGTTGCTTTGGTTTCCTTGGCTCGTTGTCACTGGCGTGCATGACGACGGCAATTTGTTTTGGTGGTGTGGAAACAGCGCTCGGCTTTTTGTCGCTGTGAGGCCGCGGGGACATCCCCCCCTCCCTCCCCCTCACGCCCTCCCAACAAGGAAACTTCCAAAGTGTTCAGCGAGGTGTGTAATTGTGAGGAAAGTTGTGGAGGCGCTGTTTAAAAAAAATCATTTATTTATTTATTTATCATTCGTTCATTTGTTTGTTGGTTTTCCCCATTTATTTATTTATTTATTTTTCTTTCTTGTTTCCTTATTTATTTCTGTTTCAAATGAACGGCGCTTGGATTCTTCGTGCTTCCAAGACCAAGATCCGTTGAAAGGTGAGTTACGTATTTTTCACGGTTGATGGAGGGGAATGAGAGGGGATGGAGGTGCTCTGGTCTCTGTCGGTCGGTCGGTCAGTCAGTCTGTCTGACTTTCTGTCTCTGTCTTTCTCTCTCTCTCTCTCTCTCTCTCTCTCTCTCTCTCTCTCTCTCTCTCTCTCTCTCTCTCTCTCCATGTGTATGTGTGAGCGCGCGCGCATGTATATGTGTGTATCTGTGTGTGCGCGTGCGCCTTTGTGTGTGTGCGCATGTGTGTGTGTGCGTGGCGCGCGCGCGCACGCACCCGCGTATGTTTGTGTGTGTATGTGTGTGTGTGTGTGATATTTTTATGCTCCCTTCGCCTCCGCTTCCTTACCCTCCTCGTTCCGATGAGAAAACTATGAGTCCAAATGCGTTGACAAGGAAATGGTCATGCTGCTGACAATTCACAGCAAAATATAATAATAATAATAATAATAATGAATACTTATAATATCGACGACACTTTTCTGCAGTTTCCAATATTCAGGGTATTTCACGCAGCAAGGCTAGTTCTTTTTTCTGCGTTGTTTTTGTCTTCGCATAAGTTTTGTTTCCCATACAATTGAAAAACATTGAGCCATGGCTATTTTGTTGTTGTTGTTCTTTCTTCTCATCTTTTCTTTGTCCTCATCTGTCTGTTTCTTTGCTTGTTTTGATTTGCGTCGCAGCGTACAGAATATTTACAGCTGAAATAAAGTCAGCAGCAAAGACGAGGCCTGAAAGTGAGTCACCTCACTCCGACGGAGAGAAACAGGCACGTGATTTTAATTCGTGAAACAACAACAATCTCACTGGAAACGAAAAAGAAAGAAGCCTTTACTTAACCAGCTACCCGACAAAAGAAAACTACCCTCCATTTCCTTTCCCATCGGCTAGGAAAAGAAAGAGGAGAACCTAATGGAAAAACCTCTGTTAACTATTTCACTTGTTTCTCAGACAGCTAAACACAAGCAGAAACTCAATCACCACCATTCATCCCCGGAACTACACGCACTTTAAAAAGTCAGTTTTTGTTAAACTCTTGACTCATCTGAATATCAGTGTTTGTTAAATATCATGGAGAGACAGTCTACGCACGCGAAAGTCAATTCTAGCGTTTCCCAGGACCAGTGTCGTCTATCCAACAGTCTCCTGCAGCAGCAACCGCTTCCACTAACACCGCCAGAAAACGTCAGCCGCCTCTCGGTACTCCGATG
The DNA here is from genome assembly GCA_018398815.1 of Conus ventricosus. Classification (NCBI taxonomy): domain Eukaryota; kingdom Metazoa; phylum Mollusca; class Gastropoda; order Neogastropoda; family Conidae; genus Conus; species Conus ventricosus. The sequence continues at coordinate 37,904,766 of CM031612.1, read as the reverse complement.
TGTCTGAAACTGTAGAAGCATCAAAGGACTCGAAGTTCTTTTTAAAAGAAACAAACAATACAGGGTCTGGAAGGCATGTGCGTGTGGCCAGGAAAGTATTTCTGATTAAAGAGAATTCATCTGTGTTGAAAAGATGTGTTTGGACAAAATAATCTTTTCTGTTAAATCAATTCAAATAAGAAGAGAAGTTCAACAGTCACAGGACTCGCTCATTAACGCACCCAGACAGTCTATTTTTCCAAATGGGAAAGGTACAATTACATTGTAGCGAAAGGCTAAAGGTTGGCCCAAACAAGTCAAAGTAAATGAATTAGAAATGCACAAAAACTGTGCGCTCAAATTTCTGACATTCTGAAACAAAAGACATGAAATTTACTTTTCTGGTTTAAAGCTGCAGAAGATAGCCACTTGCTAAAACACCACCAAAGCACGTGACCAGGAACAAAACCTGCAGGAAAACTCGTATGGTGATTTGAACAGGTAAACATCAGTTATAAATTTCGTCTCGTCACTAATAATCTAAAAAGCTTTTCTTTTGTTTTCGAACAATTTTCTCGATCAGTCAAATTAATTTCCTTCGTACTGAATTAACAATACAAATTTCTTCAAATAAATGTAAAATTCAAGCTCAAATCCACTTCCAAGTTGGTATGACAATTATAGTTAGTTTCAAAGCTACACATGGAAAAAAGTTAAGCAACCCTCACATTTATCGCTAAGGACGAGATATAATACTATTTAAATGAAAGCAACACTCAAGTAAATCAAAATGGTCTTTATTCCATGAAAGTATGACACTGTCCCATTACCGAAACAATAGAAATGTGTTCAGTGTTTGATAATTCAACTGCAAAATGGTGAACCAAGATGTGCACCATTTTTGAACAAAAACATGGCATGGTTAAGTTTGAAAATAACAATTTCATCCAGTTGATGCCAAATTAATTTTGGTAGGAAAACAACAATGAAAGTGTCCAGATTGCATAACAGCAAACAAAAATCAATACCGGGTGTATCCTCCCTGTACATTGATGACTGCCTGAATCCTTCGTCTCATCCCTCCAGTGAGTCGTCTGATCTGCTGAAAGGTGATCTGCTGCCACTCCCGATGCAATGCTGCTTCCAGTTCCTGGAGATTTTGCAGAGGAGGGTCCAGTGTCTGTATTCGACGGCCAAGCAAGTCCCATAGATGCTCCAGCGGATTGAGGTCCGGACTCATGGCAGGCCATGGTAATGTTGTCACCGCCTCTTGCTGGAGGTATGCTGTGACTGCTCTTGAACGATGAGGCCGGGCATTGTCATCCATGAACACAGGTCTTGTGGCTAGTGGGTGGTCGTCAAAATGAGGCACAACAGCTGGCTGCAGTACCTCCCGGATGTATGCGATCTCCTGTCAAGTTGCCACGAATGGTCACCAGGTCCATCTTGCAGTCGTGTGAGATGCATCCCCACACCATGACGGAGCCTCCGCCGAAAGGTACAGTTTGTTTGATGTTCCTTGCAGCATAGGCTGTTTGGGGATGCCTCCATACTCTCGCTCTGCCATCTGTAACATGCAGTAAGAAGCGGCTCTCATCAGACCAGTGGATCTTCCTCCAGTTCCTTAGGTTCCAGTGCTGTCGGTCAAGACACCAGGTCAAACGTAATCTCTTATGATTGTCTGTAAGGTGTAACGCTTGATGACTCTTCTTGCCCTCAGTCCTATAGCTTGCAAGCGATTTCTAACGGTTTTTTGTGGACAGAGGTCGATTTGGCAGCCACTGCCGTTTCAGTGTGGTTGAAGTTGCGAATCGCTGTTGCCGTACCAGTCGGTGGAGCGCCCTGTCTTCACGCTGGGTAGTGACACGTGGTCTGCCTGATCGTGGCCGGGGCATTCACTGTGTTCGTTTCAGCATGTTTTTTTATCAATCGGCTGATTACTGACGTTTGGTATCCCAGTTGACGTCCAATAGCTTTGCTGGTCATACCAGTAGAATGCATGCCAATAATTTGCCAACGTTGTCCTTCTGACATTCTTCTTCGTTCCATCTTGTTGGACAGTGACTGTGCAGTGAGAAACTTACTCAAAAACGCACGTTTCTGTGGGTGAGCAAACTTCATTTTTGCGAGTGCACGGATGGTGTGATGCTCGTGCACGCCACATGCAGCCAGAGACTCACTGTCACACTTGGCTGGTTTTATCATCTCTATGGAATACCCGTCTTGTCAGAATTACTATTTTGTGCCATGTTAATACTCACAGTTACCTGGGACGGTATGTTTCATTTAGGGTTGCTTAACTTTTTTCCATGTGTATATATAAAAGTCAAGCTCTAGTCGATTTCCCAGTTGGTGTCACAATACCGTTAATGTTCAAATAAATCTAGTATTCCAGGTAAATCCATTTCCGCGTTGATGTCACAAATACAGTTTATGTTCAGATGGATGTAAAATTCATGCTCAAATCCATTTTCGAGTTGGTGTCATAATACTGTTAATGTTTAAATGAATATAGAATTCAAACTCAAACACATTTCCGAGTTGGTGTCACAATACACTTAATGTTCAAATACATGTCACATTCATGCTTACATTCATTTCTGAGTTGATGTCACAATACAGTTAATGTTCAAATACATGTCACATTCATGCTTACATTCATTTCTGAGTTGATGCAATAAAGTTGAAGAACCTTCAACGCTTTTAGAATGAGGCGATGAAAACTGAAACTTAACAAACATCGCCTTCAACTTCCTAGTCGTCTCAATAAAACACGCGTATGGAATGGAGCGAGAGCCGGCTACACATTGGCTACCCAGACCCAACATAAGGAGACGAATCAGCATCGTGCTGTGGTGATGGGAGAGATGTTGAGTGTCATAGCCAAGAGTCCCAACAGAAAACGCACCCAGGTAGTGCCTCGTTCACACGTACGGACGTGTCCAGGTTTGCTGTTAGCCACAGAAGGATGAGCACTATCCCATTTGAAATGATCAGTTCTTTCAACAAAGTGTTCAATTGACGGTGAAAAGCTGCCAGTGATGTCCCAATCTCGCAATATGTCACAAATTGGTCAAGACCCGCGAGATGTGAACCCGACTCAAAACACTCGCAGACAAGCTCAACAAACATCCCAAGAACCAGTTACTCTGTATTTCGTAGTGAAAAAACTCACCAAGACCTTACGCCTTCAGGCTATACCATCAATGCGAATTCCCGTGACCATCGTCTCCATGTAGTTCAATTAATAGACATCTGGGAGAAAATCTCCCGATCCGTCAACATTTCCCATCTTTTGACATCACTCATGAAAACAGTCAAAGGAAAAACAGGCTCTGTTCTGAACAGTGACATTTTACATTTTGTCTTACGCTCTTGACTTCGTTTTGTGGCCATTGTAGCACAGTGCATTTTGACAGCGTGTGTCTGAGTAAGGATGGGAAACAGGAGAAAATGGACATCGTGTCCTACACTCTCTGGGATAATGAGGGAAAGGCGACAATGGAACTACTCAATTTAAATAAATTCATTAACTACTGTTGTGATGATATCTCTGGTTGTATGAAAACCAAATATTATCTTACAATTATCTGATAGCATGATAATGCTAATTTTAATGTACAGAGCACAACTATGGTCCAACTCACGCTTAATGAGCAGGGTGAGGTTGATATGCATGAATTGTTGAAAGCACGTCTGTCGGGTCGGTTTCTTTATGAAAAATCGACACAGAATACTGCAGACAAATACTTTGTGTTCACAGAAAGCCACTGCACATCTTTGCACTGTTAGGCAGATTTCCATACATATAATCAAACGAAAACAAAATACGTGCACCCGATTCCTGTATGTATACTCATACCAGAATGATGTAATGATCAAGAGATGTACACGGTTTAATGGAATAACACAGCCAAAGACTTCTCAAGTGTGTGTCTTCTGTTCACCCTAAAATCTAGAGCTGTTTCATCAGGTCAAAGGCAGGAAGCCCATTGAACCCCTTTGCATCAGTTTTTATGGATATGATTTTAACTTGTGTGCGCGCGCAGGTTCATCTGATTCCCTGCATTTTCTCTGGGTTTGCGCACGAGGGCAATAGGTGGTATTTAACAGAATGTTACCCAAACATTGTGTACCACAACATCGGCACAGGATGTCACCCCAGTGACACAGTGCGTGACATTATGTATTGATGCTGCGGTACAGAATTTCCCTTCTTAGAGAATCTTAACCTGTATGACTTTTGAGCCGCAAGTCGAAATTGATGTTCAATGCAGAACACATTGCCATCATTGGTCAATGTACAGTATGGGTTCGGGTCTGACTTGCCACCTTCATTTTATGATGTGGATGTCATCACCATCATCAATATCATTACCATCGTCGTCGTCATTGTCGTGGTCATTGTCGTCATTGTTAAGGAGGATACATTAAAATACACGCGTAGAAAAAAAAAACTGGACTAAATTTTCTGACGCCACTATCATCAGTACGTATCAGTATCGTGGTCAAAAAAGTAGCACCGACATTTGACATAAAAATTAGGCGTTGGAGATCGCCATTGTGTCCCTACTCTACCTTGTACACCTGTATCACGGAAAGTGATCAATTTATACGTACCCGACCCCAAACCGTAAATGTTGCATATGGCGACAGTTTTTTCCCCAGTGTGGAAAGAGATACATGATCTGCCAGTGCAGGTGCCCTGGAGGCACACGCTGCCCAGGGTGACATTTAGGACAGTGGCAGAGGCTCGTGCTGCGTTCCATTCCAGCTTCTTCTTTGTCTCCTTCTTCTTCTTCTTCTTCTTCTTCTTCTTCAACACGCTCTTTCCCACATCGTCCGTCGCCCCTGTTAGCTGGCTGCCGGCGCTTTCTTGCAATCCCATTCTCTCTGGCACCTAACAGCACACGACATACCACGTGCAAGCCAAATCACACACAACAACACACCACATCACACACCCCATGCTACGTCACACAAAGCAATATATGGGATCTTTTCACACCACACACACAACGTCACACATTACAGGGCATCACTCACAATGATGAACATTACATTTCAGAGCACATGGCATCATCTTGAAAACGTGCGGCGTGACAGGTAGCACGAACATCAAGCAACGTGACATCACGATACGAACTCACTGCGTCACACAAACAAATCACGGCGACATCATCATATGACGTTATATAACAATACACAACAACATGATTATCTATTATATCACATCACATGCAACAAACCTCATCAGACATACCACACGACATCACACATGTCATACAACATTATACAATTCTTAAAATGACACATAGCACACTTGACACTGCATAACACATGCATGTATGTTACATTACATCACACATCACATACATCTCACAACATCAGACAAAACCTACATCACAGCATGTCACGACATTGGACGTAACACGAGAAAGATTTCTTAGCGCGCATCACACATACCACACAATATGACACAGATGTCACGGTAACGTTACACAACTCGCATATAACACAGTCACACAACATGCATAACACATCGCATGAAATCACAAATCACACGACGTTATATCAAACGCACGAAGTCGCACAGAACCAAACATGACACATGACACCACATCATAGCACATCATTACATATCACGCTACATCACACAAAAAATATACATCGCACAAATCCCACGATATCGGATATCAAGACACCTCAGACACATCACACGACATCAGAAACCGGTCAAACAGCATCAGAAACATCACACAAATCATGGACAACACACATACCGCACGATATCACATAGACCACACGACCTCACATATGTAAGACAACATCGTGCGCGTAATATAAAAGAAACATCCGGCAGGGAACCAGCGCTTTCCTTTAGTATAACCGAAATTGCTTACAAGCGGAGCTTACTATAAACGGGGTACACTGTATATATCACACGACCTCAAATATATCACAAACGACCTAACACGACATCACACATATAACAAGACATTATATATATGACACGACCTGACACATGTTGAACGAATTATACGTATTACATGACGTCACACATATTGCACGACGTCACACATGTTGCACGACGTCACACATGTTGCACGACGTCAGACGTTTGTTGCCATCTACGCAGACGTTGGGAGGTCGAGGAGGCAGGGCAAAAACCGCAATCATTTCCCCCCCGGCCAATTTAATCTCACAGACTGCCCATCACGCCCCCCCCCCCACCCCCACCCCCACACACACTACACTTAACGTAGAGTGGGATCTGTCTGACTGTCTGTCTGCAACCCCCTCTCTCTCTTCTCTCTGTCTCTGTCTCTGTTCTCCCCTCTCTCTCTATCTCTCCACACACACACACACACACACACACACACACAGTCACTCTCTTCTTTCATTCACGTCTAATATCACTCAAAGTGAACAGACGTTAAACAGAAGTACGAACGAACGAACACACACACACACACACACACACACACACACACACACACACACACACACAAACTACACGCACGCACATCCGCTCGCTCGCTCGCACGCACGCACGAATACGTGCGCGCGCGCACACACACACACACACACACACACACACACACACACACACACACAACACACACACACTTGTCATCACACACACACACACACACACACACACACACTTGTCATCTCATTTGAGATGTTACGGAATTCGGCATCTTTGAAGAAAATATTTTAATGGTGTGTGTGTGTGTGTGTGTGTGTGTGTGTGTGTGTGTGTGCGCGTGCGTGCGTGCGTGCGTGCGTGCGTGCGTGCGTGCGTGCGTGTGTGTGTGTGCGTGTGCGTGCGTGCGTGCGTGCGTGCGTGCGTGTGTGTGTGTGTGTGTGCGGCCAGGAGGAAGAAGAGGAAGTTTGTTTTGTTTTCCGGACTTTGCAATGTTTTCATCTTTTGAACTGACGTTTGCTTTAATACAGTTCGTGTTGCTTATGACCCAGCGGACCGCGAAGGGCCATGTCTGGCGTGTCACCCCGTTGAAGTAAACTCTCAGCATCTATGAAACACACGAACACACACACACACACACACACACACACACACACACACACACACACACACACACACACACACACTCGCACGCACACACACACACACACAACTTCACACCACACTAAACCACACCACACCACACTACACCACATCACACCACAACACAACCTCTCTCTCTCTCTCTGTTACACACACACACACACACACACACACACACGCACACACTTTTAAACAGATGCCGGGATTCCGTTGAAATATGTCTTTCATAAAATCACATGAAATCCATTTGTCTCTTTCAGAGGCTCAAATGGTCCCTCGTTCATCTATGTATTTATGCATGGTTGCATGTATGTATGTATGCATGTATGTATGTGTGTGTGTATGTAGACAGATGCATACACATATACATACATGCGTACGTAGGTACGTACGTACGTACGTACATTCATATAGACATTGACACATATTCTTATAAAATGCGCTGCTGCCTCTATTCCACTACCTTCTAATAAACCCCACTTGCCTACAAATTTGAAATCAATGTAATCGGGATTAACGTTTGTGCATCACTGTCCATCAGCGCCAAGCAGTCGAGCCCACCAAATGTGCAAGCCAAATAAAGACAAATTTTCAAAATGAACAAACATCAGTCTCGGATTGTCAAAAGCTGAAAACAACACCCTCTGGGCAGAAACTATGAAAAATGATTTAAAAAATGTAAAGGGAAAATACCAACCCTTCCATCCATCACCTGCCGCTATCAGACGCACTGATTACAGACATGCAAGCTGTAGCCAGTCTGTTGAAGTCTGGTATTGAAAAAGAAACCTCGTCCTTCACAAACATCTGCTGCTTTTCTGAACAGGCCTTCAAAGGAAACTCTTCCTGCAACGGGTTTTTTTCCCTGACAGTATTGCAGATTGTAATCTGCACTCTTCCACCGGATGAACTGAAATAAGCTCTGCAAACCTATATTGATTATGACCTATAAACCATTACCAACTTCTGACACATCTTCCGGAAAGCAGTCTAGGTTCTTTAGTAAGTGTACGGTCTTATCTGGACTGCATAGTACAATCCTCCCACCTAGCAGAGAGCCCTCGTTATTCCGGTAAAGCCGGTCTTATCTGGACTGCATAGTACAATCCTCCCACCTAGCAGAGAGCCCTCGTTATTCCGGTAAAGCCAACACCAGTGTTTCTTATCGCTCAATAGTTCTGGCCAGCTGCCTTTGTAAATTAATAGAAATGATGCCAGTTTTCGACTGATGGAAACCGAAAAGCGATAGCACTACTGATTTCCACCAATACCATTCTGTAGTTGACCATTTTATTCGTCTTGATACCACCATTCACAACGACATTTTTTTTTAACAAACAAGATGATGTAGCTATCTATTTTTTTCTACCGCGAGAAAGAGAACAACACGACGAGGACATCTAGTATTCTCATGGATCTTCCTGAACTGAGTGTTAGAGGCCATCTATCTCTGTAGTAAAACTATTCTCATGGATCTTCCTGAACTGAGTGTTAGAGGCAGGCCATCTGTCTATTTAGTAAAACTTTTCCCGCTGATCAGCAGTGTTAACTTCGTGTTAGCACCACGTCGTCTGACATCCACGAGCAGGGTTTGGGTGTACCTCAGGGGAGCATCCTTCCTCCTGCTCTTTTTTAGCATTAAAATTGATGACATAGTCAGCACAGAAAACCCATGATTGTCGATGACTTTGCACTCTATACAGTTACAGCGAGTTACGCTGGTGAACAACGTCAACTCTACTTCAGTGTCTGAGGAAAATGGTTTTACTGTTTTAAGCTAAAAAGAAAAAAAAACTCAAGAGTATCCACTTTCACAATTTTCGACAATATTTCGGTGACTGGAAATTCGCTGGGTTAAATCCAGCATTCCAGCTGTGAAAGAAGCCCGATGCATGGGATTAGTTTTGATCAAAGACTCTACATTGTAAGTCACAACTAACTCTGAAAATGTTCTTGTCAGATATCAATAAACATTCTCCGAGTCGTGGCACACACTGACTGAAGTACTGATATGAAAACGCTCCTCTGTCTCTGATCCGTTTTAAACTGAACTACTGTTCAAAAGAAGTCTGCTAGACTCCCCTACCTCAAAACACGGGATTCCATACATTCTCAAGGGCTTTCAACTCTGACTGAGGGCGTTTTCCACCATCCCTGTTTACAGTCTGTGTGTGCGGTCTGGGGAACTTTCCCTCTCCGTCCATCGATTAAGGCTTATTATTAACACTATTGTTTGAACCTCTCCGTCCATCGATTAAGGCTTATTGTCAACACTGTTGTTTGAACCTCTTCTTTGAACGAAAAACTGGTCTATGACGGTACGTTTTCAAGCGAAATTTCTAAAGATATTCGAGGAGAACTCCTGGTCAATTCCAGCCGTAGAAATACATATTCCTCCCCCATCTGAACGATACAATCATTGATCTTGGAGTCGTGTGTGATTTGTCCAAATTTCCAGATAATACCCAAACGTTCGCTATCAAAATACCGAAAATTAGCTTTGATTTCACCTCTTCTTGGAAAGAGTTTCTACCACTCTCAGGCCGTTAGATTTACCTCCTCCGAACAGCGTTTTAAGTTTCGAAAATCGAAAAATAGTACTGACCATTTCTAAAATCGAGGAAAAGAGTTTGCTCTCTCTATTCATGCTCAACCGTCCCCCTCCAGTAATCAAAACACATAACCTCCGACAGTCCAACCCACATGCACAGCACAGTGTTGGTCCATGCACACAAACGATCACTAAAACGATCTCATCATTCCCTTTGACTCCCTTTCTGCTTTGAAGGCCACTGCTTGCCGCAACCTCAAGCACCTGCAGCTCCTGGATTATCTTAAGTGTATACATCACTGACTGCGCAAAATAAACATGTATACAAATTCCCTGTCACTCATGTAGATTTGAAATCCAGACTTCTGTCAAAGACCTGTGCCAAGAGCACTGAAACTCGTGGACGGATTACAAGACTCTCAAATCAACCAAGACCTTGCATAACTGGACCATCCGCAACTGGTGGCAGTGAAGAAGAAAGCGTTTTGTGCTGATTTGACACAGGTCACCTGCTTACACGCACCTGTGTCTTCTGAACGGCTAAGAAACTCCGTGATGCAGTTGATTTAGCTTTCACTATACAGCAAGTGCACACAGAGAGTCGAGAATTCAGCTTACTGTCCAGAGAGGACACGAGCTGCCTGTTCTGCAGAGTTTAATTGCCTGCGTGTCTTTTTCTTTCAAGTGAGTGTGTGTGTGGTGTGTATGTGTGTGGTAAAATTTGATAGTGATGAATCAAGCAAAATTGCTGGCGCTCAGCAAGACCTTGCAGTACCCGCCCTAAGGTTGTCAATGAATTAGACACCATACAGTTTGCCCTATACATATCTATCTGTCTATCTATCTCACTAGCTAGCTAGCTATCTATCTTTTGTTTTTTGTCGTTGTTGTTTATTACATATTGTTGTCGTTTTCCCCCCTTTTTACGACATGACTTTTCTCCCCAACATGTGGACGGCCTTGAAAAGACTCTCTGTGGTCGGCTGTGCTGAAATCCGTGGAGAAAACAGCACACTGGTCAAGAAGAAATAAAATGTTTTGGAAAAAGTTCGCTTAAGAAGAAAAAGACGGCAGCAATAAAAACAACAACAGCAATGCAATTTTCCAACACGAATGTTTGGAAGACAAGGGAGACAATATTGAGATCATGAATCCATAAATCAAACCAGGTCAAGAGTCATCCGCGGATTACCTTGCACGCAAAACATTCAGCCTGCCAATCCCGCCAGCAATGTAGGTCAAGGACCATCAGCAGGCTCTCTGACAAGCCCAATATTCAGCCTTGGAATCCGGCCTTCTGAGTAGGCTCAGAACCATCCGCAGGCTCTCTGACAAGCACAATATTCAGCCTAGGAATCCGGTCTTTAGAGTGGGTTCAGAGCCATCCGCAGGGTTCTTGTAGGCAAATGATTCAATATCTGTCCGTCTGTTTGTCTGTCTATGCAAGTATGTATGTATGCATATATACATACATACATACTTATCTATATACATTATCTATAACATCTATCTATCTATCTATCTATCTATCTATCTATCTATCTATTTATCTGTGTGTGTGTGTGTGTGTGTGTGTGTGTGTGTGTGTGTGTGTGTGTGAGTGTGTAGATAGATGCACAAACGTTGGTCCCGTTTATGTTGATCTTTACAAATTTGAAAAATGATTGATAATGCTGCGCCGAAAAACGTAACAAACGCATCACAAGACAAAACACGGCGCGTTTCGACCTGTCTTCTTCAGGCAAGATACACAACACTTAGGACAACGAAAATAAGCACACAGCGATCACAAGTACATTTTTGATTTGTAGGCATTTTGAGTTTGTGATAAGATACTGGAAAAGTGGCAGTAGCACATTCGATAAGAACATCTATCAACCTTTCTGCAGGTTACAAACTTGGCAGTACTTCCTCTTCTATAAGTTCATATCGACGTGACCAAGGAAAGGGGTGGGGAGCATATCGGACGTGACCAAGGAAGGGGGTGGGGAGCTTATCGGACGTGACCAAGGAAAGGGGGTGGGGAGCTTATCGGACGTGACCAAGGAAAGGGGTGGGGAGCTTATCGGACGTGACCAAGGAAAGGGGGTGGGGAGCTTATCGGACGTGACCAAGGAAAGGGGGTGGGGAGCTTATCGGACGTGACCAAGGAAAGGGGGTGGGGAGCATATCGGACGTGACCAAGGAAAGGGGGTGGGGAGCATATCGGACGTGACCAAGGAAAGGGGTGGGGAGCTTATCGACGTGACCAAGGAAAGGGGGTGGGGAGCTTATCGGACGTGACCAAGGAAAGGGGGTGGGGAGCTTATTCGGACGTGACCAAGGAAAGGGGGTGGGGAGCTTATCGGACGTGACCAAGGAAAGGGGGTGGGGAGCTTATCGGACGTGACCAAGGAAAGGGGTGGGGAGCTTATCGGACGTGACCAAGGAAAGGGGGTGGGGAGCTTATCGGACGTGACCAAGGAAAGGGGTGGGGAGCATATCGGACGTGACCAAGGAAAGGGGGTGGGGAGCTTATCGGACGTGACCAAGGAAAGGGGGTGGGAGCTTATCGGACGTGACCAAGGAAAGGGGTGGGGAGCTTATCGGACGTGACCAAGGAAAGGGGGTGGGGAGCTTAAAGAGTTTCCAGAACGGAGACAGAACAGACCCAGAAAAGCAGTACAAAAACGTAGACGACGGCAACGGAAAGCAAAAATTGAAAACAGAGAACAAAAAGAGAGCAATAGAAAAAATGATGTCGTAAGCACAGAACTTTCAGAAGGCAGTGGAGTTTATTTGCATCGTTGACACGTCTTACGCTTCAGTGATTTGTTCGGCATACAGTTTAACGATGCTTCATATACAGGAACTACCGTTTCTCAAAACCGTATAGATTATAGCCCCCCCCCCCCCTCACCCCCCCCCCCTCTGTCATGTAGTACCAAACCAACATGGAAATTCAGAGCCTCAACAACATCCTCATGCTCATCCTCACTGACCCTTATAACAAGTCACCATTCTGTGGCTCTCCCTTCATGCCCTGCCGTCGGGGGGACCTCAGTTCGGATTTGGCTTCATGTCCATGCCCATGATGACTAGGCGTCCGAATAGTCCGTACCAACATGTCCAAAGGACTGTCGCCATGCTGAAGCGGTGAAGCTCTTCCAAGGAGGACATACAGTCATGCGGGACTCTACATCCAAGCCACTATGCCGTGAGTAGGATGCAGAGTAGGTAGTCGTCCTACCAGTGTTGGATCAGAACGGGCAGCACAGAACACCACTAAGACACTTTGCAGCACAGCAGTGTCGTCTCTGGGGGTTGCCTCTCGACGACTTGACATTTGTTGCTCTTTGGGGACTGCAGGGTTAAGTCTGGCATGACTGTGTATGGAAAGCAGGAATGAGAGGTATGGAGGTATTGTCGCTATTGTCAATACGGAGGATCACACACACACACACACACAAACACACACACACGCACGCACATACGCACACACACACACACACACTCCCCCTTTTCCCGCCCCCGTCTCAGCTAAACTTGTCAACTTTAACTAATTGGACATTTGAGCAGCCCAGTGAACGCTCTCATCGATTCTAACAGGCCAACAGCCCTACCCTTACTTATCCGCCACGTTGGTTGTTTTTGATAGTGTTTGACGTTGTCCGGGTTCACCGCAAGTTTACAATTTCATTAACAGCTCGATTGTGACTCTAATCCCGCCTTTAGAAACAACAGAAAAACTGAGCTTGAATCCAAAGCCATTTCATTGATTAAACGAAATAAAGGTCGACAAATGGGCTAGGAGATGGGGGTGGGAAGAGAATGGATAGAAAGCATAATAGAGGGGGGAAAGAAAGAAACAAAAACAGGAAAGATCTCAAATTAGATTAATGAAATGAAAGAAAAGAAAGGGAAGTCAACGTCATGGGTTTAGAAGAATTTGGCAGAAAAGTTCAAAAGATTGTAAGCCCATTCGAGCACGAATATGTGTGTGTGTGTGTGTGTGTGTGTGTGTGTGTGTGTGTGTGTGTGTGTGTGTGTGTGTGGTGCTGAAGGTTAGGGGTTGGACAGGGAATCATTGCTGTGGTGTGTGTGGGGTGTGTGGTGTGTGTGTGTGTGTGTGTGTGTGTGCGCGCGCGCGCGCGCGCGTGCGTGCATGCGTGCGTGCGTGCGTGAGTGTGTTTATGTGTGTATGTATGTGTGTGCGCGCGCGCGCGCGCATGTGTCTGTGTGTGATTTTATGCAACATACTAACTGAAGGTACACATGGTAAAGAAATCACCACCATCCTTCCCTCCTGTCTTTACTTCTCTCTTTCTCTCACTCTCGCCTGTTTTTGCTCGACTGTCTGTATTGAAAAGTCATGACTGTTTGATAAACATTGTGTTTTATTTGTTATTGCTCCAGTCCTCTATTACCCTTAGCTTATCAATTATGTAATTATCAAGTGTTTGTCGATCATTTTATTTAATGAAATAACATTTTCCTTTTGAATGCGTGTGAGTGCAATGGAACAAATGAAGAGATGTTACTCTTTGATAAAAGAAATCAGTTAACGTAGCCCGCACGTTCAGGTCCTCCCTCCCCTTCCCTTCCCTATTCCCACCCTCTCTTCCTCCTACTCCCTCCCTTTTGTTTTGATATCAATTTGTCATTCACTTCGTCTCATTGTATTTTTCAATATTTTATATTTTTTTAATTCATTTGTTTGTTTATTTATCCGTTTATATATTTTTTTAATACATTTGTTTGTTTATTTATCCGTTTGTGTATGTATGTATGTATGTATGTATGTATGTATGTATGTATGTATGTCTTTATTTATTCATCTATTCAGTCATGTACCTATGTATTTATTTTTTTTTTACATTTAATCATATATTTACCTATTTATTTATTTATTTAATCATATATTTACCTATTTATTTATTTATTTTCCCCAAACCCTGCTGTTCTGTTCTGATGGGCAGGCATTATTGGAAGAGAAATGGGGAACCTCTATTGTGTGTCATACAGGAGTATTGATCTGGTTCTTGTAAAATGTGTGTGTGTGTGTGTGTGTGTGTGTGGTGTGTGTGTGTGTGTGTGTGTGTGTGTGTGTGTTGTGTGTGTGTGTGTGTGTGTGGTGTGTGTGTGTGTGTGTGTGTGCGTGCGTGCGTGTGTACGTGCGTGCGTGCGTGCGCGCGCGTGTGTGTGTTTGTGTGTGTGTGTGTGTGTGTGTGTGTGTGTGTGTGTGTGTGTGTGTGTGTGTGCGCGCGCGCGCGCGTGTAAATAACATAGTCTGGGATGTGCGATTGTGATCAGAAGTAATACTTTATTACAGTATCTCTTTTGTCTCTGTGCTTTGCTGCTGTTGTTGTTGTTGTTGCTGCTGCTGCTGTTCTTGTTTTTATCAAATGTTTAAAACAAAACAAAAGATAGTAAGGTAATGGCCCAGCCGACCGCAAAGGGCCATATCAGTCCTGTCACCGCGTTGAAGTCAACCCACAAGTCATTCATTCACACAACCCTTTAAATACACCTTCTAAAAAACACACCCGGATTTTTGTTAAAGATCTTTCTACTGTAAAATCTTAGATCAGATGAAAAATGTTAGTTTCCCTCAGAAATTCAAAGATCACATCAGGTGGAACATCTCTG
>CM031612.1:37878255-37888536 GCA_018398815.1 Conus ventricosus | reverse complement strand
AAAATCATGACAGTCACGCCGACACCTATCTCGTGGTGGAATTGTACTATTGATTAGCTAGATTCACCCCCACACACACTACCTTCCCCCTTTCCTACTTATCTGGCCCCATGTGGCTTAAGTCGTGGACACTGTCAGTGTAAATTGGCTAGCTGAGTCTGGGTGGGCGCCACGACGTCTGATTAACAATGACGCTGGTTCCACAAAGTGGCCAGATGACCCTGAGCCAGGCTCTACGACTCGTCTCGCTAGACATCGAGGCGTCGGTCAAAACGGCTTAGTCAGTCTGGGTGGATCGGACCGTCTCCGTGAAGCCTCTCCACTAAGCTTAATTGGCCGGATCCGAACCATGGGGCCGTCCGCCTGACGCCCAGAATATTTGCGTTAGAGCTTAAGTCCAACTGGGCTGGTGGCGATTGACCACGAGTTTGGTTGAGTTTATTTTGACCGTGACACTAACTAACTGTTTTTGCTCAATTGTATGTTTTCAAAAGTAATGACAGTTTGAAGATAGACATTGGTGTTATGGGTGAAGGGAAGAAAGGACAGGGAGAGGGCAGTTCATTTCCCACGTCACCGATCGTACAACAAGCGGATGTCGCTTTTTATTTGATGGTGTATGAGTCTTTCCTTGCAAAACTCGCTTTGTATCGTCGATTTCTTCCTGTTCTCTGAGTCTTAGTTTTTTTTTTACACCTTTTTCCTTCTTGCGCGCGCGCGCGTGTATGTGTGTGATAAATTTTGTCTTATATCCCAATGATAAATTGATGAATTGAAAAAATTACTGCATGCTTTAGGTAACAACAATTGGGGGTGAATTGCCTTCCCGCCCAAGATATACAGCACAGATAATCATATACTTAGGTTAAACACATGGAACACAAAATTCTCTCCTGATGTTAGGTGTATGTGTGATGGACACATTTCTGCTAGAATGCCCAAATTTCAACAGGGCAATACAAATTAAAGGGATGAATACTGTGTGTTTTAAAAGCATTGACCACACATGACACGTTTATCACAGACACCCACACACGTCATTGTCCAGAGCTGTGCAGACTGTTGTGATATTTAAAAAAAAGTATTTTCAGAGGTGTTCTCAGTGGAGTGTCTAGATTCTGATACGCAAAGGACAGAGGTGAGAGAAAATGACCAGAGACAGTAGGTCCGACATTCTCAGTGATCTCTGTTGCCTTTTGATATCGTCTGATGTCATCGATGATGAACACACGTTAAAATAACCACGCAACAGAATTGAGGGTGAAACGCCTGTGTTTCGCATAGATTTCGTTGTCAACACCTGAACGGAGAGAAAATGGGAAGAAGAGGCAAGGACCTGAAGGAGTCACCCGTCAGGTGAGAACGGGAAGTAAGAAAGACTTCGTCAGTGTGCTTTGAAGCTGGATGAGAGTTCTCTTTAACACTGTGAAATATCAGATGGGGAACTGACCACATACACATAGAAACGCTCCACACTCTCACACCCGTGAACGAACACAGGCAAATTACACACGCTCGCTCGAGAAACATACAAACATTAACCCTATTCTGCCACATGTCTCATTTTCCATCTGCTGCCGACAGATTCTCGGGCTTATCAGCAGTTGAAATAATGCTTTCTCTGCAGCTAATTGCCTGAATGGGAAAGATCCGCACCGGCATCACAGGAGATAGCCTATTGTCGTCCCTTCCACAGGCAGCATCAACACCGCTTCACTTGGATTTGAAAGGGAAATGCAGAGTGATTAGTCTACATCTCCCTCTGTCTGTCTGTCTGTCTGTCTGTCTGTCTGTCTGTCTGTCTGTCTTCTCTCTCTCTCTCTCTCTCTCTCTCTCTCTCTCTCTCTCTCTCTCTCTGTATGTGTGCGAGTGTGTCTAGGGGATAGAAGGCTGTCATATCTAGGGGAAGAAGGCTATCATATCTAGGGGAAGAAGGCTGTCATATCTAGGGGGAGAAGGCTGTCATACGTAGAGGGAAGAAGGCTGTCATATCTAGGGAAGAAGGCTGTCATATCTAGGGGAAGAAGGCTGTCATATCTAGGGGGAAGAAGGCTGTCATATCCAGAGGAAGAAGGCTGTCATATCCAGGGGAAGAAGGCTGTCATATCTAGGGGGAAGAAGGCTGTCATATCCAGGGGAAGAAGGCTGTCATATCCAGGGGGAAAAAGGCTGTCATATCCAGGGGAAGAAGGCTGTCATATCTAGGTGGAGAAGGCTGTCATATCTAGGGGGAAGAAGGCTGTCATATCCAGGGGAAGAAGGCTGTCATATCTAGGGGGAAGAAGGCTGTCATATCTGGGGAAGAAGGTTGTCATATCTAGGGGAAGAAGGCTGTCATATCTAGGGGAAGAAGGCAGTCATATCTAGGGGGAAGAAGGCTGCCATATCCAGGGGAAGAAGGCTGTCATATCTAGGGGGAAGAAGGCTGTCATATCTAGGGGAAGAAGGCTGTCATATTCAGGGGAAGAAAGCTGTCATATCTAGGGGGAAGAAGGCTGTCATATCCAGGGGAAGAAGGCTGTCATATCTAGGGGGAAGAAGGCTGTCATATCTAGGGGGAAGAAGGCTGTCATATCTAGGGGATAGAAGGCTGTCATATCTAGGGGGAAGAAGGCTGTCATATCCAGGGGAAGACGGCTGTCATATCCAGGGGAAGAAGGCTGTCATATCTAGGGGGAAGAAGGCTGTCATATCCAGGGGAAGAAGGCTGTCATATCCAGGGGAAGAAGGCTGTCATATCCAGGGAAGAAGGCTGTCATATCTAGGTGGAAGAAGGCTGTCATATCTAGGGGGAAGAAGGCTGTCATATCCAGGGGAAGAAGGCTGTCATATCTAGGGGGAAGAAGGCTGTCATATCTAGGGGAAGAAGGTTGTCATATCTAGGGGAAGAAGGCTGTCATATCTAGGGAAGAAGGCTGTCTATCTAGGGGGAAGAAGGCTGCCATATCCAGGGGAAGAAGGCTGTCATATCTAGGGGGAAGAAGGCTGTCATATCTAGGGGGAAGAAGGCTGTCATATTCAGGGGAAGAAAGCTGTCATATCTAGGGGGAAGAAGGCTGTCATATCCAGGGGAAGAAGGCTGTCATATCTAGGGGGAAGAAGGCTGTCATATCTAGGGGGAAGAAGGCTGTCATATCTAGGGGATAGAAGGCTGTCATATCTAGGGGGAAGAAGGCTGTCATATCCAGGGGAAGAAGGCTGTCATATCTAGGGGAGAAGGCTGTCATACGTAGAGGGAAGAAGGCTGTCATATCTAGGGAAGAAGGTGGTCATATCTAGGGGAAGAAGGCTGTCATATATAGGGGGAAGACGGCTGTCATACGTAGAGGGAAGAAGGCTGTCATATCTAGGGGAAGAAGGTGGTCATATCTAGGGGAAGAAGGCTGTCATATCCAGGGGAAGAAGGCTGTCATACGTAGAGGGAAGAAGGCTGTCATATCTAGGGGAAGAAGGCTGTCATATCCAGGGGAAGAAGGTTGTCATATCCAGGGGGAGAAGGCTGTCATATCCAGGGGAAGAAGGCTGTCATATCTAGGGAAGAAGGCTGTCATATCTAGGGAGAGAGGGCTGTCATATCTAGGGGGAAGAAGTCTGTCATATCTAGGGGAAGAAGGCTGTCATATCTAGGGAGAGAAGGCTGTCATATCTAGGGGAAGAAGGCTGTCATATCTAGGGGAAAGGCTGTCATATCTAGGGGAAGAAGGCTGTCATATCTAGGAAGAGAAGGCTGTCATATCTAGGAGAGAAGGCTGTCATATCTAGGGAGAGAAGGCTGTCATATCTAGGGGAAGAAGGCTGTCATATCTAGGGAGAGAAGGCTGTCATATCTAGGGGAAGAAGTCTGTCATATCTAGGAAGAGAAGGCTGTCATATCTAGGGAGAGAAGGCTGTCATATCTAGGGAGAGAAGGCTGTCATATCTAGGGGAAGAAGTCTGTCATATCTAGGGGAAGAAGGCTGTCATATGTAGGTGGAAGAAGGCTGTCATATCTAGGGGAAGAAGGCTGTCATATCTAGGGAGAGAAAGCTGTCATATCTAGGGGGAAGAAGGCTGTCATATCTAGGGAAAGAAGGCTGTCATATCTAGGGGAAGAAGCTATCATATCTAGGGGGAAGAAGGCTGTCATATCTTGGGGGAAGAAGGTTGTCACCTCTAGGGTGGGGAAGGCCTTGTCTGGGGGAGAAAGGCCGTCGCTGACAGGTATGAATGTGACCCACTGTATAGCACACAGGGAATTTCACTGTCACCAGCTGTTATCTAGCACCATACAAAGGAGAAGGAAACATTGTGAAGCCGCAACAACTATCTGTCCTACTCAAAACTTACACGATGACGTTCAATCTAAACTGTCTCTCTCCCAAAACTAATCCCAAATACCATCAACCGGGAGGGAGCGGGAGGAGAAGGAAAAGATAGTCACAAAGTGGGAAAAAGGAAAGAGGACGTGACAACAACAACAGCAGCAACAACGAGAACAATCAACCAATCAATCAAATAAGTAGATACATGACAAGAATGAATACATAAATAGAAAAAATAAATAAACACAACCAGTCAATCAATCAAGCAAGCAAGCAAACAAGCAGTCAAAAGATGGAAAAAGATCGAAACAGAAGAATTGAAAAACAATAGCACAGGGATAAAAGGAAAGAATACAGAAAAAAAAAACATTCAGCAAGTCTCGCAGCAATCTGGTCACATCTACTGTGTACGTACACATTTTGCATCCTGCGCTATTTCCATGTCTGAAGGGTGTAATTCTGATGCGGCTCCTCTCCAGTTCAGGCCGCCAGAGGTCTCGGTACCTCTGGAGCTAACACATAGCTGTTCACTACACAAAACGATTCTGTTCGAAACGATTTCTTCATAAAAAAAAAATGAGTGAACAGAAGAATAGCCGAGCGAATCTTGAGCACAATCACAGGAAATACCTACTAGAACTAGACCCTCCCTCCCCCCCCCCCCCCCCCCACCGCCGTTCACCCAGCATACGATCACAATTTTTGTTTTATCTTTGAATAATGAGTCATCGACAATTTGACCATATTACAATTTTAAGCTAAGACGGAGGAGGGAAATCCACCCGGACGAAAACGTATACGTCATCCAAGGTACCTTATTTGAGTGTATTTTAATAAATGGGGCCTCCATCCTCTTTTTTGCCCACTTTCTTACTATACTCTTTCTGCAACAAACTCTCGTAACCACGTACAGCCTGTGTGTTCATTTATCGATGGACATTTTCTCGCTGATTTGAAATGTTTTTTGGCCGTTTGATTCAAAGGCGTTGCTGTTCTAATCCTTGGCGTGCTGACAGTCAAGCCAGCTACCGAAAGCCTTCTACAAACTTGCTGACAAGGCCCGTGAAGTTGGGCGGCGAGTGTGGCTACCTCTCGGCGTTGTGTTCTTACGACTCTCCTGGGGAATCAGCTCTGATTTAACGCCGTATCCTCACTCCCCGTGCCTCCTACCGTTTAGCCTTTAACTGGGGAATAAACCAATTCCGCGGTTGGCTTCACTATAGAAGAGTAGGGTGGGGTGGGGGGGGGGGGGGGGTGGGGGGGGGGGGGGGGGGGGGGGGGGGGCAGACTGCCTATTCCGGAGATTTGCTGAGAGTAAAGGTATCACAGGGGGAGGGTGCCAGAGTTTCATGATCCCCTCCAACGGCTTGAACAGCTCACACTCTTTGTGTGTCTGGATACGTGGAGGGTATGGTGCAAGCTTTGTTTCGTTTTATTTTGTTTATGCGTCATATGGATCGCTTTAACTGGAACACACACACACACACACACACACACACACACACACATACATATTCCAAGGATAAGTACCGAGCACCATTCCAGCAACTTACAGAGCAGCTTGGTGTTGCAATGACTGCAAGAAATATTGAATATAAACAAAGCTTGCTCTTCTGTCTTAGATATTGAAGAAATAGGGGGAGATAAGCATTCATAATCTGCAGTGGTAGATAATTCTGCCTAACTAACAGTATGTGCTTGAGGGGTGAATGGGGAAAAATAAAATAAATGCTTCTCAAAATGAGCCTTCAGCAAGCTTATAGTCTCCAAGGGGAGACAATATCCAATAGGGAAGGAAACTCACTAACATATAACTCCTGGTCAGATACCGATATTTCGAAACCTGATTGTTTCTCCTCAGTGACCGCGAAAGTGGTAATTTGACTCCTCTGCCTTTCGGTTTTAAGAAGAATGCTATCCCAGAAAAGGCTGGTGTGCAATACCGTAGTATGTTTGTTGAGTTTTCAAAAAACCAACCAAAGGTGCCACCTAAGAAGCAAAAGAAAATCATGAAAGAGCAAAACAAGCTACATTTTCTTGTGACAAGTAGAAAATATAAAAAGATAACCTCTTAAGACACAAGTGCTGAGGGCCAGTTCTTGGAATGAATCCGCAAGAGACCAAATTACAATAAACTAATAAATTCCAAGGAAAAGTAACCAAGCACCATTCCAGCAACTTACAGAGCACTTGGTGTTGCAATGACTGCAAGAAATATTGAATTATAAACAAAGCTTGCTCTTATGTCTTAGATTGAAAAAATAGGGGAGATAAGCATTCATATCTGCAGTGGTAAGAAATTCTGCCTAACAACAGTATGTGCTTGAGTGGTGAATGGGAATAATAAATGCATCTCAAAATGAGCCTTCAGCAAGCTTATAGTCTCCAAGGGGGAGAAAATCTCCAATGGAAAGGAAACTCACTAACATATAACTCCTGGTCAGATACCGTATTTCGAAACCTGATTGTTTCTCCTCAGTGACCGCGGAAAGTGGTAACTTGACTCCTCTGCCTTTTCGGTTTTAAGAAGAATGCTATCCCAGAAAAGGTTTCTTATGTTCCACCTTTGGTTTTTTTTTGAAAATTCAGCAAACATACTACGGTATTGCACACCAGCCTTTTTCTGGATAGCAATCTCTCTCTCTCTTCTCTCTCTCTCTCTCTCTCTCTCTCTCTCACTCTCTCTCTCTCTCTCTCTGTGTGTATATAATATATATATATATATAATATATATATATATATATATATATATATATATATATATATATATATATATATATATGTTGTTTGTTTGTATGTATGTATATCTATCTATTTAAAGATAATGCTTTCTTGATGTTCTAGGCTTCGCAAGTTGTAAATCAAACTGAAGTAAAATCCGGAGACGGTAAGATACAAGAATAAACGCAACAGACTTCTAATGTTTTCAGACTTCCGTGTATTTCAGACACATTTTTGCTGGTTGACAGTTTCATAAGGTCAGGTAACCTCCGCGCCCCGACCCGAGAAAGTTGTCAACCAGCGAAAATTTGTCTGAAATATACGGAAGTGAGAAGACATGAAAAACAAACTTTGTATTTATTCTTGTATGTTTTTTTAAAAAATGTATCTGTTTTGTTCGTTTAATTTTGTTCTCCTTCCTTCTATTTTCCTAGTTAAACATCACAGCATGACTCGCATATGCCTTTGGACAAGTGAAGTCACTTGGCATCTTGTGCATTTTGTCTCTATACGTTTACTAAATGCGTGCGCTTACAAGTCTCTGGGCTAGGTTCTTTTTGTACTGTTACCTATAAGGGTTCAAATTCGTCTGTATTTTTAAGATAACTGGCTATGGGTTTATCATTTACGTTTGAATGAAATTTTCTGGTATGCTTTTGCTCGAGTGTAATTGCCGGGTACTATTTATCCACATAGGTGCACTAAATTGCCACAAAACATAGCTTTGAATTTATTGACGATCTTAGGTTAACGAGAATTTAGGAGACATGTATATATGAGAGTAAAAATGTGCAGGTTAATGCGTGCGTACGTGGTTGTGGTGTGTGTGTGTGTGTGTTGTGTGTGTGTGTGTGTGTGTGTGTGCGTGCGTGCGTGCGTGCGTGCGTGCGTGCGTGCGTGCGTACGTGCGTGCGCGCGTGCGCGCGCGCGCGCGCAAAGTAAATCATCAGTATTCTTTTCCAACATGGGAGATTAAAAAAAAAACAGTTCCTTTCTTTTGCATGGTATTTCATCAGTCTCCTTTCCTCGTATGGAAGTACTGAGTTTATCTTACGCCCACTGGGGAAATCACGACTCTTTTTGTTTTTATCACATGGGCAATTAATACATTTCTTCACATGGGAAACCATTGCTTCCTTTTCCCTTGAGAAAATTCATGTCTCTCCGTGCTATCACAAGCTTTCCTTTCCTCGCGACTGGGAAATCATGACTTTTCCTTTCCTCACATGAAAATCATGACTGTCCGTATAGCACATGAGAATTGGTGCCCCCCCCCCCCCCTCCCCCCATCACTCACCCTCTTCGTCAAATGGGAGTCATAAGTCTCCCTTCCCGACATGGGGAATTATAACTCCTCCTTTCCTCCCATAAGCAATCAAAAACGTTTCTTTCACCGCATGAAAAACGGTGATCTATTTTCCTCACATGGACATCATATACTCTTTCATCAAATAGAAATCACGAGTCTCCCTTTCGCGGCATGAGTCTGTCTTTGCCAACATGGAAATTATGAGTTCCCCTGGCTTCAGATCGTCCTTAAGAGTCTCCCTTTCGCCCACGTAAATAATTATGACCTCCTTTCTCCAGATAGAAATCGTGAGTCTTCGTTTCCTTGCTCTGGGTGTCATTTTCCTCGCTGAGAAAATCGGGACCTTCCTTTTCCTCTCACGATAGATAAATCATCGCTTTTGTCTTCCCCACAGAGTAAAGTATGGTTCTCCCTGACTATAATGCTCTCTTTCCTCACTTGGAAAATAATTATTTTCCTTTTTATCCCACATAGCAAAACTATTGATTTAAAAAAAAGCGTAATTATTATTTTGTCTTTCCTCGTTTAGAATTAGTTTCCTTATCCATGCATAGGAAATCATTATGTTTGCTTTCCTTACTTAGAAAAATAATTTTTAATCATGATTCTTCCTTTTCCCACATCGAAAAATCATTATTTTCCCTTTTCTGACATGGAAAACCAAGAATACCAATCCCCCACATGGGAAATGGTAATTGCTCGTTTGTCTTGTATGGGACATTTGGATTTTCATATTACCTAATAGGAAATCATGTCTGCCTGACTGCACATAGGAATTCGAAAATCTTCCTTTCACCACACAGAAAATCATGGTTCCTTTCCCCAAAGGGAAACAATGAGTCGCCTTTTCCCATATGAAAAAAATATGTTTTTTATGCGTATGGGAATGATTACTTCCCCAGCTCCGCATGAGAAATTATGACCCGGTTTTCCCACATGGGCTATTGCGAGTCTTTCTATCTCTACTTTGGATATCATGGATTTACCTATCCCTACATGGTAAGTTATTGGTCTTTCTTTCCTAGGAAGGTAAATTACGGTTTCCCCTTTAAAAGTAACTGTTCTGTCTCTCTCCACATGGGAAATCATGAATTTTCCTGCCATTCAGTCTCAGACCGGAATGGACAAACGTAGCATCATCTACATCATCCTCATTCTCATCAATCGGCATAAAAAAAAGTCTCAAATTTCTTAGCTCTTCATGCCCTGCTCTCATGGTGACCTCAGTTTGGATGTCCCTCCACGTCTATGGCCTTGTTTGATTCCGTCGGGGTCATCGGTCCGACAAATTCATGGGGGCTGTTGTTGGACTGTCGTCAGTAGGGGGCTTAGTAGGCGGTGTCCTGTGTATGTTGGATCAGAACAGGCACCACTGAACACCATCGAAGTGATCGGCAGCAGTGCAGTGCCTCCTCCGTTTTGTTGCCTCTTGACGGCTTGACATTGACTGCTCCCTACGATTGCCGGTGCCGGGGCTGCGGCGGGCTGGGCCGTGCTGTGGCTGTGGATAGCTGGTCGAATGAGTGGCGTGGGTGCAGTGCCACTCTGCTGACACAGACGATGGGAGAGAGAGAGAGACACAGAGAGAGAGAGAGAGAGAGAGAGGAGAGAGAGAGAGAGAGAGAGAGAGATGCCTTATCAAGCGGATGAGGTGATCTTTCTTCATCCTCTTTGCTGGTTCATTAGCAATTTTGTTTTAATCACTATCTTTATGTCCATTTCCCTTTTTGAACCTTGTCTCGCTCCGTCATTATCAGAGGGCGGTGGATGGAAATCATGCGAATCCTACATGTCATCGTCACGACATTGGTTTAATCGTCACAGAATTCAGCTTGTTGGATGAAATGAAAAGGTGCCGTGGGGAGGATTTCTTTGAGTTCTATTTAGATGACCTTACCCATCAAAAGGTTCCCTGACTGCTATCCTGTTGCAATTTCGAATGAATGATTT
>CM031612.1:37853994-37863994 GCA_018398815.1 Conus ventricosus | reverse complement strand
TCATTCTTGCGTATTAAAGACCAATCAATCAATCAATCAGTCTCTCTCTCTCTCTCCTCTCTCTCTCTCTCTCTCTCTCTCTCTCTCTCTCTCTCTCTCTCTCTCTCTCTCTCTCTCCCTCTCCTCTCTCTCTCTTGCTCTCTCTCTCTCTTTCTTATCCTCCTCTCTCTCTCTCTCTCTCTCTCTCTCTCTCTCCTCTCTCTCCCTCTCTCCCTCTCCTCTCTCATCTCTCTCTCTTGCTCTCTCTCTTCTTCTCTCTCTCTCTCTCTCTCTCTTCTCCTCTCTCTCTCCTCTCTCTCTCTCTCTGAACTGTTATCAGTTAACACACAAATGCCAGAGTAATTTCATGAAGAGCATTTTGTATGCAATATTTTATTTCATAATTTTTAGTATATGCGCCGAGCTCGTGTGCGTTCTACTTTTGTTCTTGAACTCATTGCAGATAGGTCGGTGGCCTTTGCAATTAAACTGTTCGAGTTGAGGTGAGTCTCTCTCTCTCTCTCTCTCTCTCTCTTCTCTCTCTCTCTCTCTCTCTCTCTCTCTCTCTCTCTCTCCTCTCACCATAGAAGTCACAGATATTTGTGTTTCAGTCGGCTGAGGTGCTACCAGAGTAAGGTTACGAGGATCCATTCGGACCTTTACCTATAATAAGACTCTCTCTCTCTCTCTCTCTCTCTTCTCTCTCTCTCTCTCTCCTCTCTCTCTCTCTCTCTCCTTTTCACATTACCCCACCTCTCTCTCTCCTTTTCATATTACTCCACCCCTCTCCTTTTCACATTACCCAACCCTCTCCTCCTTTTCACATTACCCAATCTCTCTCTCTCTCTCTCCTCTCTCTC
Organism: Conus ventricosus; assembly: GCA_018398815.1. NCBI lineage: Eukaryota > Metazoa > Mollusca > Gastropoda > Neogastropoda > Conidae > Conus > Conus ventricosus. The sequence goes on along the minus strand of CM031612.1, from coordinate 37,863,155 downwards.
TCCTCTCTCTCTCTCTCTCTCTCTCTCTCTCTCTCCTTTACATTACCCCACTCTCTCCTTTTCACATTACCCCACTTCTCTCTCACTCTCCTTTTAACATTGCCCCACATCTCTCTCTCTCTTTTCACATTACCCCACTCTCTCTCTCTCTCCTTTTCACATTACCCCACACTCTCTCTCTCCTTTTCACATTACCCACTCTCTCTCTCTCCTTTTCACATTACCCCACCTCACTCTCTCCTTTTCACATTACCCCACTTCTCTCTCCTTCCTTTTCATTACCCACACCTCTCTCTCTCTTTTTCACATTACCCCCACCTCTCTCTCTCTCTCTCTTCTCTCTCTCCTCTCTTTCATCTACCCCCTCTCTCTCTCCTTTTCACATTACCCACCTCTCTCTCTCCTTTTCACATTACCCCACCTCTCTCTTCCTTTTCACATTACCCCACCTCTCTCTCTTTTTCACATTACCCCCACCTCTCTCTCTCCTTTTCACATTACCCCACCCTCTCTCTCTCCTCTTCTCTCTACTCTCATCCTCTCTCTCTCTCCTTCTTCTCTCTCTCTTTCACATTAACCCCACCACCTCTCCTTTCACATCCACCTCTCTCTCTCTCTCTCTCCTCTCTCTCTCTCTCTCTCTCTTCTCTCTCTCTCTCTCACTCCCATCCTTTTTCTCTCACACTTCCCCATCTCTCTTTCTCTGTCTGTCTGTCTCTCTCTGTCTCTCCTCTTCTTTTTTTTTCTTTATCATCTATGTGTTGTTATGTATATATAAGTAATGTATGTATTTACGTGTGTGTGTGTGTGTGTGTGTGTGTGTGTGTGTGTGTGTGTGTGTGTGTGTGTGTGTGTATGTGCGTGCGCGCGCGTTCGTGCGTGCGTGCGTGCGTGCGTGTATGTGGTGTGTGGTGGTGTGGTGTGTGTGTGGTGTGTGGTGTGTGTGTGTGTGCGTGCGTGTGTGGTGTGGTGTGTGTGTGTGTGTGTGTGTGTGTGTGTGTGTGTGTGTGTGTGTGTGTGTGTTCATGATTAAGAAAAGAGAGACGGGCAGAAGACAGTCAGAAACACAGATGGAGGGCGTCTGTCGTAAACGAGACCAATCAATGTGGGACTGTTCTATATTCAGCATTGTTGATTTTTTGACAGGGCAGGTGGTGAGGAAGGGTAGAGAATGTCAAAATTTATTAGACGATGGAATCTTGGTTAAGATGAAAGTCTTTTGAGTGACAGAGAGAGAGAGAGAGAGAGAGAGAGAGAGAGAGAGAGGAGAGAGAGAGAGAGAGAGAGGAGAGAGAGAGAGAGAGAGAGAGAGAGAGAGGATGATCGATGAGGGTACCAGCCTCCGTGGCGAAGTAGCTAGCGTCGCGGACTCCCAGATGGGAGATCGTTGGTTCGATTCTCATCAAAGTCATGTGGGATTTTTCTGCCCCGACCGGCTCCTACCCAGAGTTCAGTTTGCTATGGGATCAATTGGGAAGACTGGGGACCCCACAGTCGAGTTTCCTCCACTTATTGGATACGTCTCTGAGAGTGTTGCTCGAATTTCCTGACCAACACTGCAGGTGCTTGTGACTCTCAGGTGTGGTTGACGCCGGGATATGTTGTGAAAGTGGGCGCAGGTGCAGTGCTGTCATGAAGTCTCGGACCGGAATGACGATCCGTAGCATCATCTTCATCATCCTCATTCTCATCGATCAGGAGAGAGTGGAGAGAGAGATGAGTGAGAGAGAGAGAGAGAGAGAGAGAGAGAGAGAGAGAGGAGAGAGACGAGAGAGAGAGAGAGAGAGGTAGAAGAGAGAGAGAGAGAGGTGGGGTGTTCGCAACATTTTATTAAGCCATAACGTCTTGGAAGAGCGAGATACATAAATGCAAGGACCGCAGACATACACTGAGATTAATTGTAGAATGGAGCTTTATTCCCAGGTGAAGTAAAAAGGTTTTAAATTCGATTGTTTGGAAGACGATGCTGGTGGTGGTAAATGCATGCACAAGCGGCCAGTGTTCTTCCTCAGGAGACAAACCTTGGTGGGACGTCAAATCATTTCTACACTGACGGGTGCACATGTAATTACCGCCGCCAACGTCACCCTCGAAATAAATCGAATAAATATAAATCTTTATCTTTCCGTGGAAAGTCTCGCTTAATTCTATAAGTATTTCTCGTCTGCCCGTTGGTCAGGAGCTAAGGACACGAAGACTTCAGCGTCAAGGAACGGGAGCAAGCCCAGGCAAATGGATGTGGTAACAAGGTGAAGCCTATTTACTGATGTATGTCCGTACCAGCTGAGTCAAGGGGGTTCCTTTCTGGGCTATAGCTGAAGGTTTACAGTAACGCCGGGCCAGTGTGCTCTTGTTTGACCATCCCGTTGCCTGCAATGTTCTCTAGGAATCTGAAACGCTGTTGACGTACTGGCTGCTCTTGTGCTATGAACAGAGATGTGTCCATGACTGGCATTTCTAACACTGTTTTGACTAATAGGCTTAGTGTGGCTCTGGGTATACTTGAATGAGGCTTGGCATATGAAATTTGAGCTACGCAGGACAGGTGGACATGGGGTGAAGAAGCACCAGAAGAACACATTAACATACTAGAATTGGCAGCGGGATTGCTCTCATTGCTATCTATTGATACACAGGGTATGCATATTAGACTGTTGATGGACAACACTACAAATGCCTAACATTGGTGAAATGGAGACAAGTCTAGAAAGCTCTTAGTCTGTTGTGAAAAACAGTTTGGCTTTTTATGTTGAAAGAAATATTTGAACATCAGCAGTGTGTGTGCGTGGAAAACAAAACGTGATTGTTGATGAAGAATTAAATCATGATGATGAATGGAAATCTAAACTTAAAGTGCTCGAACAAGCTCTGGCCGTCCTATGATTTGACCTAGACGTTGATTTTTTTTTTTTTTTTTTTTTTTTGTTGCTTGAAGAGTTAATCATCAGTTCGCAAGATATGTTGCAGAAGAACCAGATCCTGCTGATTTTGCCATAAGTGCTTTCAACATTCCACGCTCTATCCTCAGATGTTGTACTTTCCACCCTTCCACCCTTTTGTATGATTAAGAGAATGCTGCAGAAAATAGATAGAAAAGGTCCGGTGAGTTTTGTAGTTCCTTACTGGCCCAGCCAACCAATATTGTCAGCAGGAGAAAAACTGCTACAACAGCAAGGGAAAAAAGTGTTCAACACAAGCTGAGAAAGTAATTTTAGTTCGTCATTGCAAAGTATCTGTAGAACAATTGGACACTCAGGACTTCCACAACAAGCAGATGACATCAAATTCTCATCCTGGAGACCAGGAACATCCCAAATCTATGCAAAGTTTATCAGAAGGTGGAAAAGTTATGCGAGCCAAAGGAACATTGACGCCATTCATTGCATCTACATGAAACACTAGATTTCCCAACTGTACTGTTCATGTCAGGTGTAAACTACAATGGTATTTGTGTCGCAAGATCATTTCTTTCGTGTTTCTTGGATATCAACGATTACGACAGTATTGGGAATAACAGCCCGGTCCGGAGATTTTTGAAAGGTGTTATGAACTCTGACGATCATTTTCAACTATATTACAACTTGGAATGCAAAAATTGTATTGTAATACCCAGAAAATACGTATCCACATGACAAAAAACAACAACAACAACACTGATAGGACTTTTCAAAGCTTGTAACTGATTGCACTGTTGTCTAAACAGGGAAGCAGGACTGTGCACAAACTGGCCATAGATTGCATGCAACTAGGCCTACTTGAGAATATGTGCGTGTTTCTTATAGGTACACAGCTTAAATAGTCTAGGGAAGATACAGTTGAAACTGCTTGAATTGCTGGCATTCCCTGAGAATGGGAAACTGTGTGTCGTCTGCATATCAAATAGTACCGTACAAAAACAAAACAGAAAAAGAAGAAAAGAAACAAACAAAAACTTGTGGAAAGATGAAAAGTGTGTTCATCAGTTACATGAAACCTTATAGATCTATGTTAAAAGATTCTGCTGCATGGTGGATCAGATTGTCTGACTGACTGAAACCAATTTATTGCTAGATTCACCTTTGAGTGTTCTGACAAAGATTCAGAGACATTTAACCAAGGATCATAGACATTTTGACCAAGGATCAGAGATATTTGATCAAGGATCATAGACATTTTGACCAAGGATCAGAGATATTTTGATCAAGGATCATAGACATTTTGACTAAGGATCAGAGACTATTTGACCAAGGATCAGAGACATTTTGAGCAAGGTTCAGAGACATTTTGACCAAGGATCATAGACATTTTGACCAAGGATCAGAGACATTTTGACCAAGGATCAGAGACATTTGATCAAGGATCATAGACATTTTGACCAAGGATCAGAGACATTTTGACCAAGGATCAGAGACATTTTGATCAAGGATCATAGATATTTTGATCAAGGATCATAGACATTTTGACCAAGGATCAGAGACATTTTGATCAAGGATCATAGACATTTTGACCAAGGATCAGAGACATTTTGATCAAGGATCATAGACATTTTGATCAAGGATCATAGACATTTTGACCAAGGTTCAGAGACATTTTGAGCAAGGTTCAGAGACATTTTGACCAAGGATCAGAGACATTTTGAGCAAGGATCAGAGACATTTTGACCAAGGATCAGAGACATTTTGACCAAGGATCAAGACATTTTGATCGAGCTTCAGGTACATTTTTACCAAGGAAGGCTTTGACACTTTTCCCTTTTAGCGCACAGTGCTTGCTAGGTGATAAACAGCTGCTGCTTATGGAGTATCGAACATTATCATGAAAGCAGCTGGTTGGTCTGCACTACAACAATTACCAGGTTCACAAGACACACGCCACAAATCAACATGGATCAGACTCGCCGAATTCGTTCCTGAGGAAAAAGCATGTAACACAATTAACAAGTCACCTGGGTAATCTTTATTCATTTGAAATGCTCTTGTTTAAACACCCATGTACTCTGACTTCTCTCAAGTTCCTAACGGACACGTGAAATAACTTGGTGAAATAACCTTGACCATGTGAAAACTTACCACCATATAAGTTTTAGCTTGCCCAGATTTAGCTGGATATGTCCCTGGAATGTTTATACAACCCAAAGTAAACTGATTCATCAACCAAATACACCATTTTTTCTTCATTTGTTGGTACAGAGATTTAACAACAACAACAACAACAACAAAACTGTAAACCTGCACCAATTTGACATGTATGAAAAAAGAACAGTCGTGATCTGACGAAAGAGGTTAATGTGCTGGCGTTTCTTTCTATTACTTGACATATCCCGCTTAAATCTGGAACAAGCTTCAACTTACCTGGTGGTGAGCGCTTGCATGCCCGAGGTAATTGATTCAGCTCATTTCAAGACTCGTTTGGTTTTGTCCCAGTTTGGTATTACACTTCTCCGCATTGTACCTTGTTTTCAGTGCGTTTTGAAACACTGGAGTAATGGTAAGCCATTTGGATGTTACACGTGTAGACATGTTGTTTAACCCGTAATATCATAAAATAAAGTCTGCTATCATCATGAAAGCCACTGTCTCTTCTATGTAACTGAGTGCTTTCAGCTGATGAATGGTTTCCTGAAACAGGGTATTCATCTTTGAAATCAAAGATGTTGCGGTCGTTTCCGGTCGTTTCCGGAAGTTTTGTGTTAACATCTCCAAAACGTGAAGCTGGATCACCTTGTCTAAAGCCTCGTAAAAATGTTGAACTACTCAACACGATTGTCCGTTTACAGTAACATTTGATTTAACATTTTTAAACATACCTCAATCCATGAACAAATACCTTTGCTGAACACGAAAAACGAAGCTATTTTCGCCATGAATATCCTGTTCAACAGGCTGAAAGGTGGCTCCCCACCCCCTCAATCCACACAAAGCAGATGTTCAGGCATCTCGCTTTCTTGAAGATAATGGACGGTGTCATGTTGCAGTCCGACGTCATCACCTGCGTATCTTCCATTTACGATTCTGTTTCCAACTTTTGTTTTTTAACCACAAAGGCTGTGAAAGAGTATCCAGTTTTGTAAACAGATTTTACAGAGAAATGCGTTTCCAGCTTTTTTCGTATACTCTTTGATTAACAATTTTTTTATCATACGTCTTGTCATGCTTTTCTTTTCTGTTGATGATTTTTTTTTTCATCAACCCTGTTATTCACTTGCTCTCATGTGTTATGTATGATGTCAGATGGCATGGGTTGTTATATGTGATGTCGTGTGTTGAAATGTGTGACGTCACGAATTCTTATGTCATGTGTATTCTTTAGACAATGCCATGGGTTGTTGTGTATGACTCTCTCTCTCTCTCTCTCTCTCTCTCTCTCTCTCTCTCTCTCCTCTCTCTCTCTCTCTCTCCAGACACTATTGCATATTTAGCAAAATACATCGCAGAAGCTTACAAAGTTAGAAAAAGTAAATTAAGTTAACCGGCTATTATTCTAAGTGTAAAATACAGATTTCTTAACACTATCGTATCTCGCTGATGAGTCATGCATACTAGACTGCATGAATCTGTTCATGGTTCGATAATTTCTTTATGTGCGTTTGTTTGAGCACGTGTACGGGTGTGTGTGGTGTGTGTGTGTGTGTGTGGTGTGTGTGTGTGTGTGTGTGTGTGTGTGTGTGTGTGTGTTTGTGTGTGTGTGTGTGAGTGGGGGGGAGTTGGGGGCGGGTGGGTGGGGGGTGCGTGCGTGCGTGCGTGCGTGCGTGCGTGCGTGTGGTGTGTGTGTGTGTGTGTGTGTGTGTGTGTGTGTGTGTGTGTGTGTGTGTGTGTGTGTGTGATATCAGGCGGTATGTGCAAAACGAGAGAAATCATATCTTTGTAGTATTTTGTGGTTTGTTTTTCTGTTTCTGTACCGATGCCTTCAGGATACTGATCTATTCCCCTTGACATTAAGACTGTTGTCATTGTCGATAAATCTTTTGTCATGTCACGTTGCTGCCATCTCTCTCTCTCTCTCCTCTCTCTCTCTCTCTCTCTCTCTGCTCTCTCTCTCTCTCTCTCTCTCTCTCTCTCTCTCTCTCCGACTAGTTTTGGAGAAAGACAAGAAACGTACCTGAAGAATAAAGTAAATCTTGTTAAGAAAAATAAAGAAAACTTCACATGCCTCCTCAGATACAGATTAAAAACAAAAGAACGTAGGAAGACCACCATCACCCCACCCCCACCCCACCCCCCCGCGCTCCTGCGCACTGTAAGTCACAATACAAGTGCATAACCCTTAGAAACAGGGAAGGTTAATGCCTCTATAACTCACGCATATGACTGAACACGACAGAGAGATGAAGAGAAAAGAATGGATGGGATAGATGGCGGGGCGGGGGGTTGGGATGGAGGGTGGAGGGATGGGGACAGAACAATGTAAATCATGTTTTTCTGATGTAATCATTTCCTTAACGGGCGAATGTTCATCGTTTGTCTGCCTGTTTGTTCATCATAGTCTGTTTTCTCCGTTGTGGCAGTTTTAGCATTGAAAAGCCTAAATGACGTGAAAAGGTCACAAATTGATTTATACCTAAATATCTCATAACGACCACACACACACACAACACACCAAAAAAAAAATCCTATTCCCCACCTCTCCATGTTCCACCTCTTCTTCAAAAGGTATTTCCCTTTTCTGTTTTTGCTTGGCTACCAACATTAAAAGGCTGAAGATACACATACTGTCAGAAACAATTAATAATTTTTTAAAAAAAAGTTTTCTAAAAAGCTCATTGACCATGTTCACATTTTAAGCCAAACATATCTTGCACCTGTGTCAGTGTACAGCTGACCGACATAGACATTACACCTGCAAAGAACGTGCAGCTTTGAGCACAACACTGAAATAACACGACTTGTTTATGATAATAGATTTTTCTTCTGTTAATTCTGGCAGTAGATCTACCTAAAAACATGTACCCAACCCCCCCCCCCCCCCTCCCTCTCCCCCATCGTCCCATCTCCCCCTCCCCCCGCTGCTGCCTCCATCTTGGACGTGCCTTCTTTCCTTTCTCCACCCTTCCCTGGGGAACACAGCAACAGAGCCCTGGCCTTGACACCAGGTGGCATATTACACGATTGCCACGTGCAGCGCTGGCCCTAATGCTCTGCTCACCTTTCTCCCACTTTCCACGCTCTCACAACTCACTCACTTACATCTCCTCTCCTCTCCTCTTCCTCTTTCCCTCTTCCTCCCCTCACGCTTCCACCTTTTCCTCCATCCGCACTCCTTGTCGCTGTCCTCGCCGTAATGTTGACGTATTCTAAATATGCGTCACTGAACACAGTGACGTGTTATTTGACGTACAATAGATGACGTCTTGTCTGCTGAGCTGTCACGGCATTTCGGATTTTCTTAGTAATAGAGCCAGCTTTCTTCTGCTGTCTGGGGAAGAAAATAAAATCACGTTGTATTCAAAGTTTTCTATGAAGATAAGTGATGGTTGAAACCAGTAAAGTTGTTTGAATTGTCAATTCAGTAACGTTTCACTTGCTCGATCCACCATAAATCATAAATTCATCTTGTCTTACATAGCTGTATTTGGCAAGATATGTTTGTAAGTGCCCTGTTTTGGTCCTGTATCTAGTAATTTATTTGTTTTTATGCACACTTTTGCCAAGTATAAATCACAACTTTACATTTGTTGCTATATTTCGATGTATCTTTCATCACTGTGCAAACCAATCTTTGAAATGGACTAAACAAAAAAAAAAAAAGAAAAGAAAAGGGGGGAGGGGGGTTATTTTGTTATATTAAAGCTTTTGCAAAAAATATTGGTCTCATAACCTACAGCCATGACGATTTCGTGACCTTTCACCGGTAGATTAGTCGGAAAGGTCTTTACAAAGTTATCATACTGCCTAGTATGTTCACATTTGTGCATATACTTGCTTACAACATTTTGATGTTGAAGATTATCATGGACACACACACACACACACACACGCGCGCGCGGCGCGCGCGCGCGCACGTGCAGGAAGAAAGAAGAGAGAGAGAGAGAGAGAGAGAGAGAGAGAGAGAGAGAGAGAGAGAGAGAGAGAGAGACAGACAGACAGACAGACAGACAGACAGACAGAGACAGAAAGACAGACAGACAGAGAGGCAGGCAGGCAGACAGAGATGCAGGCAGGCAGACACAGCAGACGGGCAGGCAG
>CM031612.1:37818994-37848994 GCA_018398815.1 Conus ventricosus | reverse complement strand
TTTTTATAGCTGTGTTTGAAACAACTGGCTGCGGCTCCAGCACTTTTTCAGTTTGAGTTATATTCTGTGCTTGTAACTGTAATTTTGTTTGTTTGTTCCACTCTGCTACTCTTTTTCCTGATGCAACGCGCCCAGGATGCTTTTTACTCATCACTTTCTCCACCGGATTCAGTGTTTTCTGATTCTGCTGATTTTCTGGCTCGGTCATTTTTAAGGGAAACAAAATCTATATGATTAAAAGTAATTAATCCCATTTGTAATTTTCTTTGTTTGTTCCACTCTGCTACTCTTTTTCCTGCTGCAACACGCCCAGGCTTTTTACTGGTTGCTTTCTCCGCCTGAATCAATGTTTTCTGATTCTGCTGATTTTCTGGCTTGGTCATTTTTAAGGGAAACAAAATCTATATGATTAAAAGTAATTAATCCCATGATTAGCGGCGACAATAATGTTCCAAATCTGTAATATAGATCACAGCCTAGAGACTCTAATGATTTTGTTAAAACTGGATCCTGCGTTAAATCATACATAAAGTCTTGTTCAGAATCAATAGGCGCAAATTTACTTTACTAGTTTAGTGTACAAACTAAGAACTGTTTGCCCGACACTTTTTACCATTCTTGATCCTAGTTGCGCTTCATACCTGTTGTGATACTTTACAATGTCTTGTGGCGCCATCTGTTGAATCTGTTCTATGCTGAATTCATTTCCAAGGAACTGTTTTGTTTTCCCACATGCTGCTAAAGAATACAGTCTTTCCTTTTTGGGCATAATAGCTTGGTCATCAACCTGGTCATTTGTAATCATAAGTTCAGGAAGGTTTAGGCTGCCCTGTAGCTGTAGTAGATCATCGCTGTTCATGTTTTTTTAATTAATTATAATTATTTTATTTTTTAAAAATGAGCACCGAAAAAACTGTTACTAATCTTGTATACCATTCTGCTGTTATGGAGCCTAAGTGTAGGATACACAATGCTTGGTAAAAGCTTGTTAAAAATTAAACTGGCAGATCTTGGCAAACCAGACTTTGAGGATTCAGCAAAGCTAATTACTGTTATTACAGCTTCATTTGCTACGAAAGATTTTCTAGTTAAGCAAGGAATAATTCCTGACAGTATCAATATGTAAAATTAAAAAAATACATTTATAAAAATGGCTTCACTCGTAATGATGATAGGCGGCGCAGTGGTTAATGCGCTTGCTTTTAGCGGAAGTAATTACGCATTTAGTAAACTGCGGGATGACGGCGAGAGAAAAAGACATAACAAAGCTATGGAGCAACTAGCAGCCGCACAAGATAACTATGAAAAGCAGAGAATTGAGCAGTTAGATTTTATTAATAACAAACTGAAAAAACAGGGACATGCGGCTTACACATTTAAAGATGTTGATCAAGCAATAAAAGAATATTATCTTGTAACAGGCAAACCAATCGAGACATTGCCCCCACCAAAATTCAGTGACTTTTATCAACCATCAGAAAAACAAAAGATGCAAGAAATCGCGTTTATTGTCTTTGGTATGACCGTTGTGTATTTTGTTGCACATAATATTGTCTGAATAAAAATGAACAAAATCTATTATTCGCCAAAAGGATATTGGAAGGGAATCACGGCAATAAAAAAGCTAAGCCAAGCAGCGGGAGTCGGTGAACAAACAGCAAAGGAATGGTTATCTAAACAAGCGATTTGGCAAATTTATTTACCTGCGCCTAGACGAATACAGAGGCCACACTTTGTGAATACAATACCGAACGACACCCATCAAATGGATCTTCTATATTTACCCCATGATACGATCAGACGAAAAAGATTTAAGTACGCACTCACAGTCATTGACATAGCTTCAAGATACAAACATGCAGAACCATTAACACAAAAGAGTGCTTCTGCTGTTGCTGTCGCCATACAACTGATATACCAACGAGGCCCGCTAACTTATCCTCGCATGATTCAAGTCGATGATGGAAAAGAATTTAAAGGCCAAGTGAATCAATTATTGTTAAAACATAAAGTTACCATTAAAAGAGGCATTCCAGGAGTTCACAGATCACAGGCTTTAGTTGAAAACTTTAACAAACAGTTATCTGAAAGACTTTTTTCCTACCAGTATCACAGAGAGCTGATTGACAATTCTCGCAACACAGAATGGGTTAGAAGACTGCCCTCAGTTTTGCGCTCAATGAATAATGAAGAATTTAAAGGGCTAAAACCAGTACAAGCAATCAAAAGAAAAACAATAAATGTTGCTGAAGACTCCAGTACAACCAGCAAACTATTACCGTTTGGTTTAAAAGTAAGGTACCTTTATTTACCGGGGAAGCGAAGGGGACACTCGCATCAGGGCAACAGATCCAGTTTGGAGTGTTGATCCATATGAAATAAAAAGAATTGTAAAAATGAATCCGCCCGTGTATTATTTACGACAAACTGACACGACAAAACAACCAGCTCCACAAGATCTTTTGTGAAGGAAGAACTGCATATAATCCACCAGATACAGTTCCGCTTTAACTGATTTACGTAAATATATTTAAGTCTAAAATGGAGAAGGAAGCACAGAACGAAACAAGAATGATAAAGGAAGAGACCTTGGAATTGATACGAGAATCATATGATATGAATTCTGTTATTAGGGGAACCCTCCCGAAGATTTATCAAGAGATGCTAAAACATCCTGATTACCTACAACCCAAAATCTTAAATTCTGATTGGGGAAAAGAATATCTTGAAATAATAAAAAAAATTCGAGCACATCAAGCAAACATGAAAAAAGATTTAGCTGAATTGGATGAAGATATGATTGATCTTATAATAAAAGTTGATGAAAAATATAAACCCCTCTGTTTATGTTGTTCTCCAGTGCCCGATTGCATATGAAAACTCTGGATTAACAAATACTCGTTTTGTGTTTGTTCTATCTAATGACTTCTTTGTTACAACTGTTTGTTGATCTCATGTAGATTAGATCGTAGTTTTACGTTGTCATGATGAAAAGTATGTTTATTGAACAATGCTTCTTTGTAGTTGTCATGCGATATGTTTGACTGCACAACACTGCGAGATATTCCTTTTGCTTTCTTAATGGTTTTCTCCTGGCTCGAAAGACTGTACATTTTTTACCTTAACCCAACAAACTCCTTAATCACCCCTCCAGATAATTCATCCTTCATCTTTCCTAAAACCTTCTTGTTAACAGTTGAATGCAAAGGCGAATCTTTAGGGTAATCAGATGTGTCGTACCATCCCGCATGTCCTTTAGCTACTTCTAATTCCATGTCTTTTAGATGTCTTCAGTAGGGATATCTATAACAAAACTGTCTGTATCTGTGTAAAGTACTCTGGACTCTGGATATAAGGGTTTAAAGTAGTCATAAAGAAATTCTAACATTAAAAGCTTTGATAATTCTAAAACAGTAAACCCATAAATACAGGTTTGTTTAATTTGACTTTCTTTTTCTTCATCATTATGCCAAAAAGCTGATCATGAAATCTTCTAAAGTCCTGATAATTAGGTTTTGAAGTCAGCTTAATTGCTTCATTCTCTCTGGTGACCAATCTGACATCTTTACGCTTGTGGGGATTTTCCATAGTCTTTCCGAAACAGCTGTTGTTCATCAGCTTGAAAAAGTCTTTTTCTGAAGCATCTGTGGATTTAGTTCTAAGATCAGTGTTCTTCATGATGTATGGTTTCATGAACTGTTCTTGATCAAATGCAATTACACGATGAACTGCTGTCAGCTTTAAACCATGCCTTAAATAAAATTGTAGAAGTCTGTAATGACAGACATAATTTTTTTTTGCCTCGAAGATTAGGCACAAGTTTAGGCGGCTCTGTTTTTGCCGTCTTTAGGCTTTCTGCTGCTAATGGGTAGTCATTATGTAGGTCATGGAGTTCCTGAGGATATTCTAAGTCAACTTCTAGAATATAGCCCCCGTTGGCGATCTGGCGTTAAACTGCTCAACCACTTTAATGCCTTTTGAATATTATTCGCACCGCCGCCAGTGTACATTTTAAAGTTACGTAATGGAAGTGATTGCGCCATTGCCCATCCATACAGATTGTTTGCATCTAAATACATGAGATAGTTAGACCTTTTACTTGGATCATAGTCGTCCAAGTATTTGTTGTTTGCTTTACAGTAATGATGCGACGCCATACTAATTCCTCCACGCAACCCGTTTTCAATCATCTGATCATTGGTAAATCTGACAATAAATCAATCTGTACTCCAGTAAACTTTAAGAAAGCGTCCCAGCTCATCCCAGGCGCAGAAATATAATGCGCGGGATCCAGGCTGTAATGTTTCATGCAGGTCTTTCTATAATTTTTCAAAGACGTCTGCCAACAAACATGTATCAGCCATCAAGTATGCATCATGATAGTCTCCCATCGTTTTACACTCTAACTTCTGCCACGCATCTTGAGCATGCTGTAATCAGAATCACTAATGCCCTTTCCTCTGAGACTAGAAAAGAACGCTTCTTTAGGCGGAAGTGTATCTTCATCAAACCTTTCCCAACTGTTCATGTACTCATAAGGGTAAACGCCCTTTCTAACGAGAGTTGGGTCAAAATATTCTTCTGTTATTGGGCAGGACTTTAAGGACATAGCCAGTGACTCTAATGATCCCATCAGGTGTTGCATAGAGTCATAAAAAGACATGTTATTAAAGTGAAACACATGTACTTTTCTGATGACTGTGCAATGCATTTTACCCTGAAGGCGTCGGTTACTGCTTGCATATAAGATGAGAGTCATAACCTCGCAAGTTATGAAAGAAGATGGGCAGCTTCCACTTTGCTGGGTCAAACTTTAGTTGAAGATTGCAGTTGTTGTGCGCTGCTCCTCTAAACTTTCCGCTAATGTGATCATGGTCTCTTACTGTTGGATTCGCTGCAAGTCCGGGCGTTAGTTCTAAACCGCAAATCCAACAATGTGTGGCTGAGTCATACTGTTGTTGGTCTTCAGACGTCATTATGATTTCAGATAAATTTAGATTATTAGAACAGCGTTACGCACTGACTGCATGCATTCTAAGAAGGTTTCTGCAGCATCTGGTCCTCTATATAATTCTGGCTCTGAATGGACGCCATCCGACCGACAATGATAAAAGCATAGGAACAAATCTGGTGATTACTCATTAAGACTGTTTTAGGAAGTTTCTGTGGGGTTGGCCCGTTCATAAGGAACATAAGCGACTCGAAGTCTACGTAAACTACGTATGGACTTGTTGCAGCCGTTTCCAGTTCTTAAAACTAACTTTAGATCCAGGTGGGGGCGTAATTAGTTCTGTATTACAGTCTACAGAACTTTTACAATGTTTTATATGTTCAAGCGCGGTTTGAACCGATGGAATTCTTGTTAAACATTTTCTACAGAATTCTTGTTTGCCATGATTTTTTGAAGTATGCCGCATTAGTCTACTCATTGTTCGTATTAATGTGTAATGTGGTAGCCCTGCTGGTGAAAACATTAGGAGTAAGTCAACATGGCTTTTGTCTGGATCACCTATTGTTGGGCTGTCTTTAGACACTCTAATAGCGCCAAATTTGTTTTCTCAGACCATGTGTATACATTAACAGTTATTGGTTTGTTTTGTTCTTCAAACTGATCAATTTTGTCCACGCTAACAGGAAAGGATATTCCACTAAAGTTAAGATCATTGATGTAAGGCTGATAGTTAGATACTTTCTCTGCGTTTTTGCGGACATAATGAAGCCTTGCAAGAACGCACCACATAAAACATTTGTTGTCTGAATTCTTTATGTTTAGAACTGCTCTTTTTGCAACTAATGCTGGGGCATCGGAAAGTAAGACCTGCCTACGATCGGGGCATATTTAGCCTGTTTTAATCTGATCTCTAGGACTTCGCCCTCTGCCCAACCAGAGCCTCTCATTTTGGCTTCTTCAGCGGCCACATCAAACTGTGCAAGCAGTTGGTCTGCCCAACCAGGCGTTAAGTCATTATGAGTGTCACGAGTTTGTCGCGAGGCCTACGACGTTTGACCCATTTAGGGTGGTGGAATTATTCATTTGTTTATTGTCGTTGCTGTTGTCGTGTATCCGTCCCTTAATGTGGCTTGTGGTTTGCGGTTGCACCTTGGTGTAGTTCAGCTCAACTTCGGTTTGCTCTCTCTCTCTCTCTCTAATTCCACTGCCCGTGCTATTCATCCTGCAGGTTCACGGGTGGCCGGTACCTTTCTCTCGAACTTGCTGTCTATCGGCCTCTCGCCTGTCTTTTTAAACCTGTCGCACGTGCTTCATTTCTTTTAGTTTGAAGTATGCTCACTCTGTGACGCAGCATGGCATGCTGGCCGCCATTGCTGAGGGAGGTTAGCTCTTCACTCGAGCGGAAGATGTCTCTGGGAGCGCCTGCTCCAGTCTTGGTTCTTCAAACCCTATCATCGAAAGTACAGTCGGTACTTTCAATTCCTGCAGTCGGCCTGTAGGAGGGGGACATCGCTTCTTCTGTTTCCGCACCTGTGCCTCTGTCCTCTCGACTGGACAGAGGGCAGAGAGAGTCGTTTGACCCGCCTCTTCTGGGTCACCCACGGGTAGCTGGTAAGCATCAGTTTCGTGGTTTGTTTGTTTTGGTTTGTTGTTGTTAGCCGGCTTATTCTTCTCTTTTGCGCAATTTTCTTTTGTTTTCGAAATTGTAAGAGAAATATTGTTTGAGACCTTTTCTCTGGTTAATTCAATCTTTAACCTGGCCATTCTAATTATTTCCAAAAATTTTCTTTCTCCTGTTTATGCATCTGGTGATGCGGTAGTGGGTGGGGATGGAGAGAACCTGGTGATTCAAGGGTTGGAACTTGCTTGGTCTCGCTCGTCCGCCCCTGTCACATTCGCCGGACTCTTACCTTGGGCCACCGTCTGTTTGTGTGTGCAAGGAGAACGAGTTTTTATGTTCGCGGGCGTGCGTACGCTTGATTTGTCGTTCGGATGCGTGGTTGGAGATTTGTTTTGGGTTTTGAAATGTGGCTATAAATTTGTACAAATTATGCCATTGAATTATTATTTGCAAATGTGGTGGCGGTTTATAAAGCGATGGTCGCTGTGTTATTTATTTCCTGGGAAGTAAAATGTTAAGCATGAGTGAGAGAAGGATGAAGATTAATTCATATTTGTTTTATAACCTGTGATTTAATGCGGGGTCTTTTACCTGCATCGTGTGAGAAGACCCTAGTGAATATCCTGATTTCGATGGGTTTACTGTGTTATGTCGGTTCTGTGTTGACTGGGATTGTGGGTGCATTTAATAGACTTCCCTCCCCCATCATGCGAGTGGCTGTTGAGATTTGACAGCATGGGTCAGACTGTACTGACGGGCGGGGTTCCAGTACCCTTCTTCTTCCTCCTTCCTTCTTCCTTCCTTCCCTTTCTTCTCTCCCCCCAGCTACTTTTTCCCTCCCCCCCCCTCCCGGGGGCTTCACCTGGAGTACGGACCTGATGGGGGTTTCGTGTGGTTGAGGCCCACGCTCTGGCGAGACCCGGACTGGGATGGTTTCCACGTCTGTTGAGGCCACGTTGGCTTTAGACCACGGATGGATGGGGCCACGTGCTTTGGGTTTAGGCCACGCTCTGGTGAACCGCGGACTGGTGGTCCACCCCGTTCTGGTTGGGCCAGCCCTGGTCGGAAAACCCCGGACTGGTAAGAGCCCCGCCGTCTTGCGGGGCCCGGCCTGACCCCCGTCCGGACCTCCGTAACAGCGCCTCGTTTTCCTTTCCCCCCCCCCCCCCCCCCCCTCGGGACCGTTTCCTGCCGGGGCGGGGATCAGGGGTCGGTTTGACAATTGGGCGGGCTCCCCTGTCCGGGGCTCCCGGGATTACGGGATTGTGGAGATTTGGGTTTGGGTCTCTTGTTTCAAAATTTTTGTAAGTTATAGGCTAATCTGTTTTGTTTGGTCTGTTGAAATTTTTTTTAAATTTGCTTTTTTTGGGGTTTGGGGTCTTGTTGGTTTGTGTGTTGGTGGTTGGAAACCCTTTGCGGGGATTTGCTGTTGGGGGGAAAAAGCTTTTTTTGCTGGGTTTGGTTTTTTTTTTGGGGTGTTGACGAATTTTTGTGTGGGCCGCGGGGCGGTGACACCTCCCCACTCCTTGCCGTTCCTTTCAGGGAGACTCGGGGGGCGGCGTGAATTTTTCCGGATGTAAAGTTTTTGTTTCTTGTTTGCAGTCCCCGTTTAGTTTTGCTTTTTTGTTATTTTAGTCAGTTTTCCTGTTTTTTTGTTTTGCGGGGTTTTTTTTTCTTTTTTCCTAGGGAAAATGGGGTCTGGGGGGGGGGAAAGGGGATCGACCGGTAGTTTGGGGTTAGGGTGGGTTTTTTTTTTTTTTTTTTTTATTTTTTTTTTTTTTTTTTTTTTTTTTTTTTTTTTTTTTTTTTTTTTTTTTTTTTCCTCTCTCCGGTTTTCCTTTTTTGCCATTGTTGTTTTTTTTTTTTTTTTTTTTCGGCACCCCCCCGCACGTTGCTGGCTGGGAGCGCGGTGTTTTTTCCAGGGGGGGGCAGCCGGCAAGTTTTTTTTTTTTTTTTTTTTTTTTGGGTGACCCCACCGCACGGGTTGCTCGGTGTGAGCGCGGTTTTGCCATGTGGGAGCAGCCGGAATTGTCCGCAACCGCACACACCACACAACCACATTACACACGCCCTAAAATTTTTTTTTTTTTTTTCTAGGGGAAATTGTCTTTCCCTGTTTTTAAAAAACCCGTTAAAAATTTTTTGGTCATGGCGACTTTCCGGCGCTGGTGGTGTGGGGCGAGGGTTTGCGTCGAAAAAAAGGGTTTTTTCAAAATGTTACTGAGCCCTATATTAGTCCAGTATTGATTTGGTAACTTCTACTTTTCCATGCTTTAGAGGTAGTCCAGTGAGTACTTTTATCCTTTTCGTGGGGGGTCTTCCTTGAGCCCCGACTGGCATTTCCCGTGGGAAAAAGCTCAGAGCATGCGAAGCAACTGTGGGCTTCTGTGAGTCGCAGACCAACCTTCTCCTCCCCGGGCTTCCCTCGAAAGGAGTACCCCCCGGGAGATTTTCCTCATGGTAAAGTCGAGACCCAGGGACGGGTCGACGGGTCATCCCCCCGTGTCGGGGTGGGAACCCCGTCAGGATAACCTCTGTCCTTAGTTTTGGGGCGGCAGCGTAGTGAAGAGGCCGCTAGGCAGGAACCCCTGCTTTGGGGGAAAAGAGCGCGAGAGGAGGTTGTCAGGCAGGAAGCCCTACGAGGGAAGGGGCGGGGCCCGTAGGGAAGAGCTAGACAGGGGAGGCCTGCGCGAGAGGGATGAAAACAGGAGATTTGCATAGGAAGGAGGCTGCCAGCGGGGAGGCCTTCGAAGGGAAGGGGTGCTCAGCTGGGGGAAGAGGCTGCCCTCCGTGGGGGAAGAACTAGACAGATGGGGCTCTGCGTAGGGAGGGTGGAACAATTCTTTGCGGTTCCCCTTCTGTAAGTCAGGGGTTAATCCCCAGGGGGGTGATAGATTTTAGGGCCCCAATTAAAAGCTTCCCAGAGTTCAGACCTAGTGAGGACTTGATTGTTCGGGAACTTTGACAAGGTTGCTAATTTCAATCAATTGTTTGAGGAACAAAAGGTTGCACCTTTTTTTCTGGTTTATCGGGTGTGCAAGGGAGTGTGTGCTACCCCTAAATAAGGTGCGTTTATGCAGAAAAGGCATTTGGGCTTGCGAAAACTTTTTCCACCTTCCCCCCGAGACGTACGGGAGGAGTTCAGGTCCAGAAAAAAATAAGACGAACCTTGGCATTTTTGGGTGATAGGCTGTGAAAAAAACGTAGGGTATGGGTCAGTTGGCTAAGTTGGGTGGAGGATCTGCCCTCATTGAACAGTCACCAACACTGTGCCCCCAGATTGGGTCCGGTAGGCGAGACAGCACCCAGGTTTCGCGGCCCTGCGATTAAAACCGTGAGGTGTTTGCTGAAGCTCGCAGGGTTTGGGATCCCCCAAATTTCGGGAGGAACCCCTTCCACAGGTTTTAGTGGCAATAAGGCCCCGAAAAACTGCTAGGGGGTGAAAAAAGGCAGGCTTTCATGGGGGGTTTCAGGCCCGACTGTTTTTTTCTTTGTGGTTTTCCTGCCCATTGGGAAGTTGCCCTAAACCCGCGGGTAGTCATGGGGTATCCTTTCCAGCACCCCTCGCGCTCGGCTAACTGGGGTCCTCCAAGTTCTGGGGTACAGAGTGTCCAGTGTTTTCTTTCTGTTTTTGGGTTACCCTTTTGGTCAACCATGGGGGATTGGGAGCTAAAACCCTTTTTTGGATAAGGTTTTATTTTCCCCCTAAGGCCCCGGCGGGGCCCCAGTTTACGATGTGTGTGGTTGGGGCGGTTTTCCCTCCACCTTTCCTTCAGTACTCGTTTCATTCCACCCCCTCTTCGTGGCGAAGTAGGGCCTTTCGCGGTGGAGCGACCTCTGTATTCCCTTTCATGGGGGAATCTATACCTTCGCAGCGGACGCAGTCAGTCCGTGTTACGGTTTTCCCCTACAGGGTGTATGGGAGTCACCCACGCGCCAAAGCAAAAAGGGAGGGGAACAGGGGAAATTGCGTCCCGTTCTTCAGCGTCTTGCGGGTTTGGCAAGGGGCCATCCTGCTTGCATTATCCGTCTTCAGGCCCGGGGGCTTTGGGTGTCCAAAAGCCCGCGACAACTGGTGGGGGCGTCCTGCCCATCTGCCCCCACACCAAGGTGGCTTTAGTCCCCAGGGGATGCTTTAGGGTTTTCATCAGGCGATCGTGTGGGCCCAAAAAGCTTGTGTTCCCCAAAGCTTGAGGAATCTGTTCCGGCAGGCCCCCAATTTTCCCCCCGGGGGTCAAAGGGCTCCAAGGGATCTCGAGCGAGTAAGACAGGACTTCTTGGGCCCGGGGTGACTCCAGGTTAGGCGTCTGCCCGCAGTTGCGATGTCTGCCAAACGGACAATGCCTAAGGGGCGCTTGAAACGTGTTTTCCCTTTGGGGCGTGGGTCTGGGTTGGGGGGGCCTTCACAAGGTTGGGGTCGCCTGGTGGGACCCTTTTAAACCCCCTCCCATCGCGGTCACCCCTACACTTCGGTAGTGGTAGAATCTGCGAGTGACACCCCGAGGGGTCCCCCCTTAGGATATCGAAAGCCCCCCTGGTGCTGAATCTCAGGCGATTTGGACGCGCACTGGCGTGCCCAAAAAGAAGTACGGCCGGGGAAATTTTGTACTGGGAGCGATCATCATCCCCTCCGTGCCTGGACCCGGGTCCCGGCCAGTTTGTCATGACTATGAGTTAGGAGTGGAACGCAGAGTCAGCGTCCTTTCCGTCAATCAAGGGTTCCTGTAATAGGATGCTGATTTCTTAGCCGAGCTCCGTAGTAGCACATTGGAAAATCACAAGGGGAAATTCCCCCCAACCGGGTTTTATCCCCCTTTTTTGGGTTTTGTATCAGGGGTAGTGAAGTTTTCATTCAGTGATTTAACTTTGTGAATCACCAGTGGTTCGGATTGTTACTTTATGGTTGGAAGGGGTTTGCTTGTTGTTTGATAAAATGTGCTTTTGTATTTTTCGGTGTGATTTTATCGTGGAATGTTTGTATTTGGGTTTTCGTACTCTGTCGATCACAAGGTTGGGTTCGGTCCCATGTTTTGAAATTTTCCATGGTCAAGGTTCAAAAGGAGCATGTATTCGAAAACGTGCTTTTTTGAAGGGGGGTTTGTCCATTTTTCGCGAGGCCTACGCTTTGACCCATTTAGGGTGGCGGAATTATTTTATTTGTTTTTTTTGTCGTTTCTGTTGTGTGTATCCTCCTTAATGTGGGGTTGGGTGCGGTTTTTCACCTTGGTTAGTTCGCCAACTTCGGTTTCTCTCTCTTCTCTCTCTAATTCCACGCCCGTGCTATTCTCCTAGGTTTTCCGGGTGGCCGGGGACCCTTTCTCGAAAATTTCGCTATGGCCTCTCGCCCTTCTTTTTACCTTCGCAGTGCTTCTTTCTTTTTGTTTGAAATATGCTCATCTGTGACGCAGCATGGCGTTGGCCGCTTGCTGAGGGGAGGTTAGTCTTCACTGGCGGAAAATGTCCTTTTGGGCGCCTGTCCCGTCTTGGTTCTTCCCGTATCATCGAAATACGTCGGGACTTTCAATTCCTGCAGTCCTGTAGGGGGGGACATCGCTTCTTTTGTTTCCGCCCTGTGCTCTGTCCTCTCGATGGGCAGGGGCAGAGAGGTCGTTGACCCCCCTCTTTGGGTCACCCGGGGGCTGGTAAGCATCAGTTTCGTGGTTTTTTTTGTTGTTTTAGCCGGGGTTTTTCTTCTCTTTTGCGCAATTTCTTTTGTTTTCGAAATTGTAAGAGAAATTTGTTTTAGACCTTTTTTCTGGTTTAATTTAATCTTTAAAACCCGGCCATTCTAAATTTTTTTCCAAAATTCTTTCTCCTGTTTATGCATCGGGGGATGCGGTAGTCGGGGGGGATGGGGGGAGAACCGGTGATTTCAGGGGTTGGGAATTGCTTGGCTCGCTCGTGCCCCTGTCCATTCGCCGGGCTCTTACTTCGGGCCCCCGTTGTTGTGTGTGGGAGAAGGGGTTGCGAGGTGGTACGAGATTGTTGGTTGGGATGGTGGTGGAGATTGTGGTTTTGAAAATGTGGGGATAAAATTTGAAATATGATTAATTATTTTTTTAAATGGGGTGGGGGTTATAAAGGATTTTCCTTTTTATTTTTTCAAAATAAAATGTTTTCCTTAGGTGAAAAGGAAGAAATTAATATTTGTTTTTTTTTTAAACCCGTTGATTTTTGCATTTTTTTACCTGATCGTGTGAGAAGACCTAGTGAAAACCCTGATTCGATGGGTTTTCCGTGTTATGCTCGGGGCTGTGTTGAGTGGATTGTGGGTTTCTTTAATAACTTCCCCCCCCCTTATGCGAGTGGGTGTTGAGATTTTACAGCATGGGTCAATGTACTGACGGGGGGGTTTCCCGTACCCTTCTTTCCTTCCCCCTTTCCCTTTTCCTTTCCCTTCCCCTTTTTTCTCTCCTCCCAGTACGTTTCCCCCCCCCCCCCTCCCGGGGGCTTCACCTGGAGTACGGACTGGATGGTGCTACGTGCTGGTTGAGGCCACGCTCTGGCTGAGACCACGGACTGGATGGTGCCACGTGCTGGTTGAGGCCACGCTCTGGCTGAGACCACGGACTGGATGGTGCCACGTGCTGGTTGAGGCCACGCTCTGGCTGGAACCGCGGACTGGATGGTGCCACGCGCTGGTCGAGGCCACGCCCTGGTCGGGACCGCGGACTGGTAGAGGAGCCCGCCGTCTTGACTGGCCGGCCCTGACCCCCGTCCAGGACCTCCAGTAACAGCGCCTCGTTTTCCTTCCCCCCCCCCCCCCCTCCGGGACGCGCTCTTCACTGCCTGCTTGTGAGTCGAGGGCGTCGGCTTGAGCGACTCCCTGCGAGAACCGACCCGGCTCGGAGCACCTAGTGCGACAGGGTGCTCCCAGTGGACTTGACAGGGGCAGGGGTGTGGACGCACTCCATGGTGTTAGAAGGGATCGATGCTGGAAATGTTTCTTTATAATTGTGTATATGTTATATGTGCTGGAATGCTGTAATTGTGATTGTGTACGTCGTAAGGTGAAATGTTTATTTATAATTGTGCATGTTGTGTGTGTTGGAGTGCTTGATTGTGATTGTGCATGTTGTGTGCGTTGGAACGCTTGATCGTGATTGTGCATGTTGTGTGTGTTGGAATGCTTATTTATGACTGTGTGTGTTGGTGTGAATAAATGGGGTGTTGTATCGTAATCTTTCTCGTGTGGGCTCTTGCGAGGCGTGTGAGGTCAGCCACTCCCTTCACTCCCATCTAGACCGATCCTGTCAGGGCAGACCTCCAGGGGTCGGTCGTGACAATGAGAAAGAATAACCTGTTGTTGAGTCGAGACCCAGACTTCTAGATTTCTTCATTTATTGTTATATAATCGATTAAAACAGCTAACATTACTTTAACTGGTGGGTCTATTGTTAGTTTACCTGGAACTTGAGAAATAGCATGAGCAACACTTGCCTGTACGTTTGTTGGATCAATGACTTCTAGATTAATATCATTTAAAGCTTTTGACAAACGCTCATCCTTAAGCATTCCTTCAAACAATTCGTCCGGTCCTTCATATATCTTAGCCATTTTAAGTGATCTTTTTCTAACTTAAATTAAAAAAATAATAATCAGAATCAATATCAATGGTCTTTTTGTGCTTGGACTCATAAACTAAAGTATAAACGCCCTTTGATGTTGTTAATGTGAGCTGTTTAGAACAGAGTTTAATGTCTCGTTTACTTTTTTTAAACATTCCTTTTTTATCTGCTCGGTGTCTGGCTGTTGAGAAAAACTTGCCCTTGCCTTTTTTTGAAGATCAAACTTTTGTCTTTTGTAGTCATCAAAATCGACCTGTAAACGACTAAATTCTTCATCCGTGATGTTTGAGTCAACTAGCGCTTTATTTATTGTCAGTTTGAACGAACTAAGTTTAGCTGTTATTAGTTGAACCATAGCTGTGTGCTTTTGGAGTTTAGTTTTTAATTTTTTGCCAGCAGCACTTACAGCTAATGAACACACACCGAGAGCTAAAGACAAACCTCCTAGTGGTAAAGCTGCGGGTGCGCCTACGCCCGTTGCTAAGAGACCTACACTTGTTCCGCTGATAGAGCACTAATAGTCAATGCTCCAGTATTAACATATGTAACAGCATTAAAGGCAGCAGAATACCTTCGTTTGGTTTTGCTGTATTTGAAAGGTCTTGCTCTAGTTTTTGTTGCATTTGCGTAATGTTTGTTAATCTGAAGGTTTTTATGTTAGGGGTTCTACTATCCCTTCTTTTGGTGGCTCTGGTGCTGTAGGCGTATTTGGATAAACCTGAACAGACATGCTTTTTTTAAAATAAAAATAATTTAGTATTGTATATCTTTTAATCTATTATCTTGAATATTCAGCTGCGCATCATATATTAAAAACAAATGTACATTAACTGGTTTATCGCCATCTTTTTCTTTATCAATTTGAATGTTTATTCCGTCTTTAACAGTTCTCCCACTTCCATGCAACTGATTATCCTCTGTTGACCTTAGGTCAATCCATAAACCGTATTTTGTTGTTAAATAATCATCAAGCCTAACATTGTGAAGGTGTAGATCTTTAGACACAAGGTCTACTGTTGGACTTCTACACCTCCCACCCCAAACAATTTTCTTATTTCGTCAAAATGCTGATAAGGCCTAAGCCCGCTAGCGTAGATTTGGTTAGGACTGCCTCAATCGAACATTGTACTTTCGTTATTTTAGGATTAATAAACTTTTCACTTCCTCTTTTGAATGGTTCTTCATCTTCACACAGCAATAAAATACCTTTAAGCGATCTTGCTGCGGCACTAAAACTAAAATTCCATATAGTGTCTGCCCTGCTTCTGGGATATGTTGTATGATGAATCACTCTTTCGTAATATATTGCTAA
Organism: Conus ventricosus; assembly: GCA_018398815.1. NCBI lineage: Eukaryota > Metazoa > Mollusca > Gastropoda > Neogastropoda > Conidae > Conus > Conus ventricosus. Next base: position 37,833,542 of record CM031612.1, on the reverse strand, counting down.
TTTTGACTGATATTGTTGCTCAATCAGCCTTGCTAAATTAGGGTTGCTAACAACGTCAAACTCTAACGAGATGTCAGAAATGCTGTACTTTGCTTCGGTGTCTGATGATCTGATAACCCGTTTGTATTCATTAAAAGTTAGTTCATATGACAATCTGTCTTTTAATGCTCCTTGAAAGTATGGCGCATGCGCTTTTAACAACTCAAAATCTAAGGGAATAGAAAAGCGATTTCCATACGCAAAATTTACCGCTACATACTTTTTGCCGTCTTTAACATCTGCGGCGCCTATTCTATGTTTTAGTGCTTCTTCATTTTCTATTCCTTGAAACGCAAGATCAGCCCTTTCATTCCCGGTTAGCCATAGATCAGAATAGGTTAAAAATATGTCTGCATTGTGTAAAGAAAATATTTCTTGCCCCTCAAGTTTTATAGAAATTTTCTTAACGATTGCCCGACCCAGATTCTGCACAACTGTCCTGTTTGTGTCTGTTGCTGATTCGAGTTCTATTTTGAAAGTAAGTTGCGCAGAGCTGGCACAATCACTTCATCTGCTCCTAGGTCTGGAAATTTGACAGTAAGAATTTGATCTGCATCAATAGTAGATGGATTATTTGGAACAGTAATATTCCGTTTATTTCCCTTCACGCCAAAGGGCTCTTTCAATCTTCTATGGGGTCAAAATTGAACCAATGCTTGTGACATTTTTTTTTTTTTTTTTTTTTATTCCATTTTTTTCCCGTTGAACAAGTTTGCACACAGATGTGTCCATTCTTATATACATGGGGTTGATCTGTAACACAACGCAATGTAAAATATCTAGTACAGTATTTTAAAAAATGGGACTTATGTAAATTTTGTTCTCTTTTTTAACCCATACAGACTTGCTCGCATTACATTATTTTATATCTTTTATGTAACGGGTTTTTTTAAAAAATAGAAGGCAGAACTTTAGTAACTGTCCAATACCGAATGGATTTTAAAATTTTGCCGTAATCATAGTCAATCATTTAGGGTAAAATTTTGGTTTGGGGAAAACCAAAAAGCAAATTTAAAAAAAACCCAAAAAAACAAAACAACCGTTTGGCCAAAAATTGTTATTTGTGTGTAATACAGACTTCTATTAACAAAACAACAAAAAACCCTTTTGCAACAGTATTTTTTACTTTTTGTGTTTTAAATCATTTGTTCAAATTGTTTGTGCCCATTTCGTAAAATTTTTTCATATTGCATAAAAGGTTGAATACATATTTATCATCACATAAGCTTTTTTTAAAATCTCTTAAGAATAATTGAAGTGTTGGATTTATTTTTCTTTTTCTGCATTTTAAATAGTTTCTTGGTAGTAAAAAGATGTGCAAAAAAAAGTTTCCGTTTTTTTTTTGTTGTCATTTCCAAGAGACTAGAACTGTTTTTATTTCAGTCGATCACTTTCATTTTTCCTTTTATGTATCGAAATTCTGTCCAAAAACTTTGAATGTGCATTCCCAAAGTGTGCAAAAAGGGAGTTTTTAAACCCTTTTCACAAAAACTCACTTTTGTTTTCTGTTATCCCCATTGTTAAAATTAAATTTGTCCCCAAAAAACCCGTTTTAATAATTTTTTTTTGAAACCACTTTAACCTTTTTTTTTTATTTTTTTTTTTTCCCAGGGAAAATATTTCCCCAAAGGAATTTCCTTTGCAGATTTTTTCCCATCCCCACATGCTTAGGCAACACTGGTTTACCAATCAGTTTTTCATAAAATATTTTTGTTCCCTTGGGAGCATGAATCATTTGGAAAAATTTCTTTGTGGTGTTCATTTCCTTGTTTCTGTTTTTTCTAATTTTTTTCCTTTTTTAAAGAATTCTCAAATAAACTTACACACCCAAAATATTTCAGTCTTTGAATGGAGTTGCAAGATTTTTTGGAACTCTTTAAACATTCATAAATTTCCCCTCCTCTTTTAGAAATCTTTTACAGGGAAAAACTTTCCTTCTGCCCCCCAAATCAAGTAGAATTCCTTTCCATCGATCTTGAATTTGTTTTTGTAAAATGGGGGGTCCATCATATGTCTTTATTGTCGTATGAAAATTTTTTTTCAAAGAATTGATATAGCTCTTAAAAAACATTTTTCCAAAACTATTTTTTTGGGGCGACCTCCTTTTTTAAGTACCGAAGACCCATATCCCTAGCATTCAACTTGGGGGCTTCTTTAATCAGAATTTTTTTCCCTTTTTGGGCACTAAAGTCTGTGCATAGCATTTTTAACCATGTTAGTTTAGTGAATTAATAATGATGCTATTGAGGATTTTAATTCCCATTTTGTATTTTTTGTTTGCTACTTCCCTTTTTAAATTTTATCCCTTTTTTTGTCCCTACAATTTAAAAAAATTTTTTTGCATTTGTTAAACTTGTTGTCGGTGGTTTGGGGAGAATCCACAGTGGTTTAAATTTTTTGACAATATACCGTTTTAAGAATGCTATTCTACCAAGGGTGTAGTTGTTCTTTTCACCATGTATTGAATTTTTTTTTAGTTTTTTTGAAACTTTTCTTTTTACGTTTAGTTTGCACATGCTTGATCTTTTTGTAAACCAAAGGGCCCTAAGTTTTAAAAATTTTATGGGGTTCCAAGTCTTTTTGAGATTTGGTAAAAATCTGCTTTTCACTATTACTTTATGCCTATCCACACTTGAATTTTTTTTCAAAATTTATTTTTAAACCCTGATATACTTAAAACTCTTGGAGGTTTTAAAAATTGTTTCATCGTTTTTTTTTTTCTCCTTCTAGAACGCACTGTGTCGTCAAAAAATTGCTGATTTTAATTGCGTGTCTACGCTGTATCCCTTTATGGTTTGTTTTTCTTTATTTACATCCCAAATAGTTCTCACATAAAATAACAAGTAAGGAGAATTGGATTCCTTGCCTAATCCGCGTTTAATAGGGAATTTTGCGACGCTTTTCTTTCACAATGTTTGGAAGATTTTTTTTGGTATAAAAAGCATTTATCAGTTACAAATTCTTTCCAAAAATCAAAAAAACTTTCATTTTTTTTGTTTTATATTTTTCCGTTAATAGAGTCGAAAGCTTTTAAAAATCCAGTGAAACTAAAAATCCTGGCAAGTTTTTTTTCTTTAGGTAATAATTACTAAAAAAGTCTTGATTGCCCAATAATTCCCACTGAAAACCCTGTTATCTTCTTTATTATTTTTTTGAAAAAATGTTTTAAATTCTATTTGCGATGCATACGATCCTATTTTGTAAGAAACATAAGAAGGAAAAGGGACCCCAGTTTTTCAAATACTCTCTAGGTTTTTTCCCCTTAGGGAAAAAATTTATGATCCTTCTCTTGTGTAACGACTTTGTTTCTGTTAAAACCCCCTCATTTAACTACGAACAACTAAACACCTATTTTTTTCCAGAAAAATTAAGAAAATCTGCGGTCTTTCATCTGTTCCAGGGCTTTTTCCATTTTTCATTTTTTTGAGTGCCTGCATGCTTCCTCAAGAGTAGCTTACTTAAAGTGACTGCCTGTGTTTTGACATTTTTGGGAAGGTTATTAACATAGTTTTCTAAATTGTGGCTTTTTTCTTTTTCATTAAAAGGTTTTATAAAAATTTTCTTTTTTTCTTGTAATACCCTGTTTTTTCAAGCAATTTTTCCTTTTTTGAAAATGATTTATACATTTTGTTTACAATGTAGTTCTTTTTTTCAAGGTTACAAAAAGTTTTTGGGGCCCTTTTCCCCTTCTGCAGCCCATCTCCTTTGCTTCTTAAAAATATTCCTTGTATTTTTTTTTCCTCAATGCTACAAGTCTTCTCTTTTTTGTTTTGTTGAGTGTTCTTCAATTGTTTTGCTAGTTTTTTTTTCTATGATTGTATTTCTTTTCTAATTTTTTTTGCCTGTGCTTTTTCTTTTTTTTCTTGCACTATACCCATTACGCTTTTCTTTTTTCCCATAAACAAAGTGCAAAGAACAACTGATCTGAAATGTAAAACAAGGTTTTTCAAAAGGAATTTATCAATTTTTTTTCTTTTCGTTTTTAAAAGCAGCATATTGTTTTTTTGTTTTTGGGTAGTTTTTTTAAACAAGCCCCCTTATTTTTAATTTTGGTGATGTTTTTAAATTCCCAAAAATTTTGTTTTTGTTCGAATTTTATGTTTTTAGTGGGGGGAAATTATTTTAAGTGTTAAATGAAGTAAAGGAGATTTTTTTTGAGAAAGGGGTTTGTTGTTGTTGTGGGGATGGTTTTTTGGGGGGTTTTTTGGTTTTTTGGTTGTTTTTTAAAATTTTTTAATTTTTTTTAATTTTAAAAATTTTTAGTGGTGTTAGTTTGTTTATTTTTTATATTATGTGGAAACTAAGTTTTATTTTCCCTAAAATAATTTGTGAAAGTAGTTGTTGAACTTTATTTTTTTAATTTGGTTTAAAATTGGGGGGGGTGTGTTTTTGGAATAAAATTTTTTCAAGGAATTTTTTTTCATAGTACAATAATATATATGTAATACCCTCTGTGTCCTTAATAACTTTTTTTCCCCTTTGAAATCAAAATTTTTATTAAATAATATTGAAACCCCCCCTTGTTTGTGAGATATAAAGGAAATAAAAATCATATCCCCATTGGGCTCTTACTTTTTTCTCTAGTTTTGGTGAAATGAGTTTTGTAAATAATAGAGTTTTTTTTCTGTCTAAGAAAATTGGAAAAACCCCTTCTTTTCTAAAAATTTTCCCAAGGCCTTTACTTCGCTGGGCTATTGGAGACTCTCATTTAAAAATTTTCATTGGGGTAACACTTTCCCCTAGTTTAGAAACCTTTCTGTTTTATATTGTACTGAACAAAAACTCAAACATGTGAACAAGTAAATACAAAACAGACGATTTAAATTAAATGTAACACCGAAACACAAAAGATTATTTCAGACGGTGACTACAGGCCTTGCTTCGGCGGAGCTTGTATGTCATTCTTCAAAACAAAACTGTTGCTTCAAATACTGCAGGAGCAGTGAACCTCTTCTAGAAAAAAAGAACCAGAAAATATCCGTAAAAAAAAAGAACAGAAAGTGCGTCAAATTAACTATGTACCCAGATACAAATTATTTACATTTCCTAAATTTAAAAAGCACTTTATCTTTTAAACCCTTTCACAAGCAATGTTTGCACATACAAATACTGGCACTCTTATTTTTAGATACCACCAGCTTCCAGAAAAAAAAACCATGGTTAAATCCAAAAAGACAACAACAAAAAAATGGCACCCTCAAACAAAACACCAAACTACAAACTATTTTCATTTCCTAAACCCAAAAAACCTCCCCTTTTTTTTTACCCCTTTTACTAACAATGTTTCACATACATTGCTGTACTCTCATTCCAACACATTTTACTTCCAGAAAAAAAAAAAGTGATATTCTCAAAAAAAAGAACTGGAGGCTTCTTAAAAGCACTCCCCAAATAAAAACCATTTACGATCTTAGGCCAAAAAAATCACACATCACACACACAAAACAACAAAACACACACACCACACACACACACACCACACCACACACACACTCACTCATCGCGCGCTCGCACAACACCACAAAGCACACAGCACACACGCACGCACGCCGCACGCACGCACACACACTTTCCCTACGCACTTTCTTAAAAACACACACTACGCGCGCGCACCATTTAACCACAAAAACCCGCACGCATGCAGGGATTCGCGCACGCACACACATAATCCCCCATGCACGGCACCTACCCAGTTCATGGACAGTGTTTTTCACTTTAACCCCGGATGAAGAATTTGGCTTCCCCACATTGCAAAAAACAAAATAAAAGAACCAATATGTATGCATCACGAAAAACATTAAATAATCAGCAAACAAATACATCAGTCTGCAGTTCAAATCATTTAATAAACAGCAAGCAAATAATCTCTTTCAGTTCAAATCAAAGCGAATGCCCTTTAGGAAAAAAAAAAATTAAAAAAAAAATTCGGGGCACTCAATTTGATTGATGGGGAGGGAACCGGAGATCAATGCAGGGTGTTAATACAATTTAATGTTATTACCACTACCTTACCACCACCACACCAATTTAAAATAATCTTGTAATGTAATATGAAATTATAATAAAAAACAACACATAAAATAATAATAACAAAAACAATAATAAAAAAAATAATAATAATAAAAACAACAATATTATTATAAAATAACAATCAACAAAAAAATTTTTGTAAAAATAACAATAGAAAAATGATACTACCAATATTGGTGGTTTTAAACTGATCACATTGGAAAACGAATGACAGCATCGCACAACATCAATCGGGGCAATACTAGGACTAAAAAATGAGCGACAACGATGGTGATGATGATGCTGATCTACTGGGATTAGGTAAATTTACCAATAGGTATGGTTTACAAACTTTGATTCCACTGCAGAAAATTTTGTGTATGTTTTACACGCCCTAGAAAGAAATCTTTTAAAAATTATAAACCTCAACATCCTACATAATTAAAATCACTGTTCTTGAATCCAATTGTAGCAAAGTTTAAATTTCAAGAGGGTCGGTTGTCATATCCCCCCCCCCACCCCCCCCCCCCCCACCCCCCAAAAAAGGGTTTGGTCAACCTTAAAAAAGCCAGTGTATGAGATAATCATTCACAAGCCCTGCAATCCTCCAAAACCCCAGAAAAACGTTTTGTCATTCTTAGTATCAGCAGGGTTTAAACCCAACTTTAACTTTCAATACCCAATGAATTTTATTTAAAAAAAAAAAAAAAAAATTTGTGAGCCCTCTTCCAAGTAAGTCAAAATTATGCCAATAACAAACATGTTGTCCGGGAAATATTCAAAACCAAAACACTGTTCAACGAAACGTTGAAACTCTCACCCTCACAACATACACACCCCAAAAAAAAAATACACTACATTTACACCTCCACACGCCAGCGCCTTCGCACACACACAACGCACGCCCCAGCACGCACACACACAAACAACCAACACACACACCACACAGAGAGGGGTTTCCCCCCACACAGTTCTACCTTTAGCAAAAGAGTCTAATTATTTCTTTAGATTTCGGGGAAAAGGGGGGTGAGGGGAGGGGGAAAAGCAAAGGAGTGGGGGGGAGAGGACGGGGGGGAGGGGAGCAGGGAGAGAGGGGGGTGGGGGGAGTAAAAGGAAGTTTTTAGAAAAAAAACCCCTCCATTCCCATCAGCTCATGGCCCCTAGTTATAGCTTTTGATTACGGGAAAGGGGGGTGGAAGGGGGGGGGGGGGGAAGGGGGGGTAGTAATGGGGGGGGGGCCGGGGAGGGAACAGAGAGAAAAGGGACGGGGAGAAAAAGGGGGGGGGGGGGGGGGGGGGGGGGGGGGAAAAGGAAGTTTTAGAAAACAAAAAAAACACAGTTCTCCATCTGCTCTGGTGCAAATTTCTTTCGATTTCGGGGGGGAAAAAAAGGGGGGGGGGGGGGGGGGGGGGGGGGGGGGGGGGGGGGGGGGGGGGGGAAAGGGGGGGAAGGGGGGGGGGGCAAAGGGGGGGGGGGGGGGGGGGAAAATTTTTTTTAAAAAAACAAAAAAATCAGAAAAAAAGACAAAAAAATAGGGAAAGACCCCCCAAAAAAGACCACCCCAAGAAAAACCAAACCCCAAAAGGAATAGAAAAAAAGCTGAAAAAAAAGGGGAAAAATTTTTGGGTATTTGGCAGAATGGGGGAAAAAAAAGGGGGAAAGGGGAGTTTTTTTTAAAAAAAATAATTTTTAATTTAAAGAAAAATTTATAAAAACAAAAATGATTTCGCACTTTTTACTTGCTTTTTACAACTCAATTTTAAGGAAAGGAAGAAACCAAAAAACAAACTATTTTTTTGTGGGAAAAACTTCTTCAAAAAAGGTCTAAGGGGGCATTTTTTGGGGAAGGGGGGTTTTTCTTGTTTTCAAAGGGTCACACTTAAATTTTTAATGATTTTGCCTTTTTCCCCCTGGCATTTCATACGGGCTTTTCATATTTAGGTTTAGAAAACAAAAACCCACATTTATTTCCGTTTTATTTTTCATTGGAACACCTTTTTTTTTTTTTTTGGGAAAAAATTTACTTCCGGGGTTTTCCCTGACCCCTGTCGTCCCCCCTTTGAGGGGCGTTGATTGCAAATGAGGGCCCCCCCCCCCTGGAAAAGTGGCCTTTGGTGATCGCCCCCGTTTTCCCCCCCTTGGGTTTTTAGTTACAAGTTTAAAACCCCTGGTTTTATTCCTTTTGGCTTGGGGGGTTTTTCTGGTGGGCCCACTTCTTTTTTCCCCTTATTTTTTCCCCCGGGAATCTTTTTTTTAAGGGCGACCGGGCTTTGGGTTTTCCCCCGAAACCCCCTGTGCCTTTCCCCCAACCCGGCCCCTTTCCCAAGTTCCCCTTGGACGCTGAGTGCGCCAAAACCCATCTGGGACCCCATTTTGGAAAAGGCATTTTTACGCTGTCCCCCCTTTTTCCCCCTTTTTTTTTTGCCTTTTTCAGACTTTTTACACAAGCCCCTTTTTCCCACCCCTCTGTAAAAGGGGGTTTCGTTGCGTTTTAAAGCGTTGTTTTTCCTGGCCCCCGGTTCTCACCCCTAAACCCCAGTTATGTCTCGGGCCGTGTTGCCAACGCCTTGGTTTACTTGCTTTTCTAGCGGAAAAAGGGCGGTTTTGGGGCAAACCCGCGGTCCCGGGAATCCCCCTTTCTTTTTTTCTGTTAAATTATTAAAAAAATGGAACAGGGTAAGTTTGGTTTTGACCCGGGGGACTTTTGAAATTTCCAGTGTGACTTTTTTCCTAATTTCGGCATAATTTTTTCCAAATTTTTGGGGTGAACCCCCCTTTAACCCTTTTTTCTTACTTTTTTATTCATTCCAAAAATTAAGTTGTGAACGGTCTTTAAAACCCGGTCCTTGAAAAAGGGGAAAAATCGTTTCATTTAAAAAAATAGAAGGAGCGGTTGAAAATTCAAAACCCTACAAAAAACTCCCCCTAACAAAAAAAAAAACAAAATTTTTCAAGTTTAAAACCCAACAGCATGAAAAAAATTGGCAGAAACCATTTTTTCCGAAGAAACAGCATTAAAAACAATTAATGATTCCCCATTGCCTATGCGAGAAATAGCGGCTCTTGATCATGCTTTGAGAAGCATTAGAGGCGAATTAACAAACAATTTAGCAAAACTAGGTGAAATAGATGAGCATATAAAAAGAGAAAAAGAAAAACTCGTTGAGGCTGATGACGCAAACTTAGGGCCTGGTGTTAAAGAAAAAAATAACCCAAAGACTAAAAGATCTTGAACAAGAGAGATCAGCAAGACTAGAAGTTTTGTCTACTAACCGAGAACAATTGCGAACTCAAGTGAATAGAATAAGAGAAATTATCCAAAGAATTTTATATGAAGACACAACACTAGCAGAACGAATACGAACACTGTTTAGAGAGCAAGGAGTCACATTAGTAAGCGTTATAACGGCCTTAGGATTTGCAATAAGTACACTGGTGATGGCTATTACGGGCGGCGGGGGTCAAAGCCCAGTACCTCCACCTCCATCGCCTCCATCACCGCCTGATAAATCATGGGTAAAAAAACAGCTTGATCATCTTGCGGGTTTATTAAAAAAAATTAGCCAGTAAAGCTATAGACTCTTTACCAGGTATATTAGGGGGTGTTGTTAGCTGGCTTTTGTCTACTGCAAGCAAAGTAGTTGGCTTTATGGCCGAGCACTTATGGACATTAGTTCTCTTAATAGTCGGGTTAATTTTTAGTAAGATAAAGGCCAAGCAATCCTAGGCCAGTTAATCCAAAAACAAGTGCTGTCTTTTCATATTCATGGTCATTATTTTTTTTGACTTCTTCAACAGCCTTTGGGCTTTGGGACACGGGGATTGGATGACTTAAATTCTTGGGGGTCATTTTGTTTGTTTACTGCTTGCAAATTTACTGGCTCGAATTTATTTCGTTTTTTCCCGACCTTCTGTTCATTGCCTGCCACAAGGATTTCATTATTGTATTTTTATTATTTTTCCCTATCTGGACCCCTGAGGTCAGAAGGCAGCATGTATAAACCATGCCAACAGCAAAAGTCTACTTTCGATCTTGCGTATTGTAAAATTTTTTTGGGAAATCTTTAATACTTGAAGGTAAATCAACTGTAGAATTAATGGCGTCCTCTAAATTTGCTAAGTATTGTTTTTTGTGCAATCAAAGCCAGTAGAAGGATCAGTTATGTCGATCTCGTTTGTGCTTGCGAACCTAGCAAACACCAAACGTAAGAAACGAACAGAGTCGTTTATCGTTCTATTCCTGCTTTAGTTAGGCCCTTAAAGTGTCTAAGATAAATGTTGTCCATGCTGTTTTATCTCTTGCTCTAGGGACCCGAGGTGAACAGCTGTGCCTGAAGAGAAAGAGGGTGTAAGGAGGATTCCAGTCATGTTATACTTTCTGTGCACGCCCCAAAATAAGGGGTGCCAGACCATGATTTAGATCCGACTTTTGTCTAAAGTCTGTCTTGGCCTTAATATTGAATTCGTTACAGACCCTTTTCCCAAACCCTTTCATGTCTATTCTGTTGCTAAGGATTAAACGGTTTGTCATTTGGTAATGGAGCTTGCAGTTTAGTCAAATTCGTCTGAAGGTGTTTAAAAAAAATGAAATCTGTACACTGACCTCACCAAAGGATCAGGATGATTTAAGTGATCAGCATACGAACACTCCACACCCAGTTTATGCAAAAACACAGCAAAGTTTAACTGGTTTGGTAAAACTGCATCGGATGACTAAACCACAATTTCGGATGTAGTCGTTTTTAATAGAGGTTAAGATATCTGTTTAATGGAGTACTAACCTTTACTTGAAAGGTGTCGGTCTGGGTCACAGAAATGCCAAGAGTATCAGTTTTTTTATATTTTTAAAAATTGTGTGCGGCCCAACAGAATATTTTGCATTAGTATATTTGAATGCGCTCATTTTATTTCGTTTAAAAAATGTTTTTTAACAATAAAAAACTCAAGACGTTCTTCGTTTTAGAACATGCTATTGATAACAATTGCGGAGCCAAATGGTTGCCCCTTCATGAAATTTTTTACAAAGTTTGTAAAGGTTTAATATAAATGAATCCAAGGAGAATATAAGATTAAAAAGTTAATTAATAGAGGACAATTAGTTTGCCAGTTAACAATACCTGATGGTTATTACGGGTTTTTCTCACTAAAAGAAGCAATGAGGGAACTTTGACATTACTCTCAAACTTAACAATGCAAATCTAAAACAATGTTAACATTCAAGCCTGAAGAAGAAGAAGTAGGGTACTATTTTGATGAAAGAGCTAGCTTAAAATGTTAGGCTTTACAACTGCCGATCGGTCCATTCATAGTTTTAGAGTTACGTCAAACAAAACTACTTAGAGGGAGAAAATCCGCTCGACCTTGCATTTCATTCATTACTCTATGTTCATTTGGATGAGCTGAGCACTGATGAAAACTTATATGATGGAAGGCCCTCAACTGTTTTAAGAGCTCTTCCATCGGGGAAAGCTGCATAATTGCGATTATGAAATTATACAATTCCCTAATTTACAGTTTAAAAAGATTAGTTTGTGGAAGGGTTGGATCATTTAATATAAAAATTGCAGACAAAACAGGGAAAGTCGTGAAATGTGATAACCTGCACATTGTTTTGGAAATAAAATAATAAGTTGTACTAAAAAATGTCGCGTGGGCCAGAAGAATCCGGAGTTACATTGGCGCCTGTAAGGTGTATAACTTTAGAATTAAAAGACCTTGCAGACGTTGCGGACTTTGAACAAAATGGCGAGATAGGCGCTTTGTATGGGTTTGAGTACACTAAAGATGGCGATTATAAACGCAAAGAGGTTGGCGACAACAAAAAGTTTCCTAAACTAGAGCAACTGCGCAATGTAGAAGCAAATAATGCCGGGCAGTATGAATATAAAATAGTTCGAAAACCTGACAGCAAATGGCACTTAGAACCATATTTAGAATGGGAAATAAAATTTGAATTCCATAAGCCCATTTACATTTTTTAGCCGTCAAAAAAGTTTCAGAAAGCACTCAACTCAGGTCCTTTACATGTAAGTCTTATGCCAGAGGACAATAGTCGGAAAGAGATTGAAATAACGCGCATGGGAAAAAACAGTACATCCTCCACAGAAGAGAAACGGTTTTAAAGGAAGCTTCTACAAAATTACAGTTCATTCCACGCAGGAATTTAGGAGACACGTTCACAATGATATTTGAAATTTCTGTCTTAAAAGATGAGGAGAGGGATGGGGTTGTGGGCGTTAGTGACGTCCTTTTAAAAGGAATTCTAATTAGCTGGCAAAACTTAGACGTTGAAAAACTTAAAGTTACTGTCGTCGTTCTTAACAACGGTGGGAGATCAAGGTTATTACAACCAGTGACAAAATCAATATTAGTCTAAATAGAAGCAATCTCAGAGAACTAAATTGGATTAATCTTACACATTTAGATCTTATAGGATTTTATTATACTGAACAAGTTTTGACAGAGAGTATGATAAACATAATAACTGGATTAAATTAAATTCTGTTATAAAACTATGGAGCAGTTAAACTTTATGATAAAAGAGCCTCATTGTTCACTAATTTGTGGACAGACTGGTTGTGAAAAAACAGTATTTGTCCTTGACCTATTACAAACAGTTTATCGCTATAATTTTGATTATGCTGTGATTTTCTGTACAACGCTTAAATGGAACAAGGCATATAATGATAGAAGGTTTATATGGACAGATGATGACATATATTTAGTTGATCCCAACAATAAGCTGAGTGAGTGTTTAGAACACTTTTATAAATTGTTTGAGGGAACTCAGACACTATTATAGATGACTGTTCGGCAGAAAAAGACATAGTAAAAAAAAGAAACACTTTGGCAAAACTAGCCTTCAGTGGAAGACATGCTGGAATAAGTGTGTGGATTTTATGTCAAAAATATAACTGAGTTTTAAAAGACTTTAGAGAACAATTAAAGACTGTAGTTTTATTCACATGAAAGACAGAGACTCATTTGATGAATGTTTGCGCGAAAATGATGTTATTGAAAATGATCAGGAAAAACACAGGATTAAGCAAAAATTAAAATCTGAAAAGTTTAGTAAATTAGTATTGAAAACGGATAATCCTACACAGTATGTATGTTTGTAAAAAATCGTTATTTTTTGGTTATTGAAAAAATGTGTGATGGATTATCATTTTTTAATTCATTGTTGAAGTCTTACTTGTCAGAGAACAGAAAAATGTTCATTTCTAGCTTTTACTGCCCGAAACTGTGTTGAGGGCAGTAAAAGCTAGAATGAAAATTTTTCTGTTCTCTCAACGTTCACACACACACAACACACACACACACACACACACACACACACACACACACACACACACACACACACACACACGCACACACACACGCGCTCGCGCGCGCGCACGCACGCACACACATTCGCACAGAGAGAGAGAAGAGAGAGAGGAGAGAGAGAGAGAGGAGAGAGAGAGAGAGAGAGAGAGAGAGAGAGAGAGAGAGAGAGAGAGAGAGCACAACGCTAAGTGGATCCTTGTAATCTATTCTCCTTTGCAGCACCTGGGACGATCGAACTAAAATGATCTAATGGCTTTTGTGAGGAGCGAAAGAGAAAGAGAACGGAGAGGAAAGGGGTGGGTGGGGGGGGGGGGGGGGAGAGAGAGAGAGAGAGAGAGAGAGAGAGAGAGAGAGAGAGAGGCTGGTTGGGAGGAGAGAGGAAGGGGGTGGGAATTTAAATGACAGGTTTCTTAGTTATTTTGTTTCTTTCTGTCTTTTTTAAGTGGTCAAAACAGCTTCCGCATTGAAAAGTTTCTTTTATCGACGCAAACCTTTGCAAAACATCGATCCCGTACATATTTCAGTTCCAGGAGAAAGGGAAATGAAGAGAAAGATGGGGCGGGAAGGGAGCTGAGAAACTGGAAGCCGGAGGAGGAGGAGGAGGAGGAGAAGGAGGAGGAGGAGGAGGAGGAGGAGGAGGAGGAGGAGGAGGAGGAGGAGGAGGAGGAGGGCAGAAAGGAGAGGGAACAATGGAGAGAGGAGGGAGAAAGGAAGAATAGATGGCAGTTCTTAGTAAACAGGTACAAAATAGCCTGTGAACGGAAAAGTGTCATCCTTGAAAGCCCTGCGCAAGCGCTGTCATTGATTCATTTCTCCAGTGCCAGAGGGAAGGGAAGGAAGGCTAATGGAGCAGGGCCAGAGAGGAGGTAGGCACAGAGAGAGAGAGAGAGAGAGAGAGAGAGAGAGAGAGAGAGAGAGAGAGAGAGAGAGACAGAGAGAGAGAGAGAGACAGAGACAGAGAAAGACAGACAGACAGACAGACAGACAGAGACAGAGAGATAGACAGACAGACAGAGACAGAGAGAATTACAGTTGATTCATGTTGTTTACTTGATTCTTGTCCCTTAATTTCTTCTACTTCTTCGTCTTCGTCTTCTTTCTTCTTCTCTTCTTCTCTCCCCCTCTCCTCCCCCTCCTCCTCTCTTCTTTCTCTCCCTTCTTCTTCTCCTTC
>CM031612.1:37811707-37812980 GCA_018398815.1 Conus ventricosus | reverse complement strand
GAACACAGGTAGTGTTGAAACATACTAAGCTGACAAGTACATAGGCCTGACACAGTGTACATAAGGCTGACACAGTTACATAAGGTGACAATTACAAAAGGCTGGACACAGTGTACATAAGGTCTGGACACAGTGTACATAAGGCTGACAAGTGTACAGTACGGTCCGTAAAGCTGACACAGTGTACAGTAAGGTCTGAACACAGTGTACAGTAAGGTCTGAACACAGTGTACAATAAGGTCTGACACAGTGTACAGTAAGGTCTGAACACAAGGTCAGTAAGGTTACGAACACAGTGTACAGTAAGGTCTGAACACAGTGTACATAAGGTCTGAACACAATATACAATAAGGCCTGGACACAGTATCGCATAGTTTCAGCTGGTGTGTCCATCGTGGTTCCCAGTATCAATGTGATTGCTTCATTTTGAATTCTTTCTAATTAGAGAAGGTTGCTGTTGGACAGTGTTGTAAGCCTAATCCATAATCAATCACACTGAGTACAAGTGCGTGATACAGTCGGTGGAGATGGCGCTGTTCAATGCCTTCAGTCTGAACACAGTGTACAATAAGGTGCACAGTATGGATATAGTTTGCGCTAAGCTTTGGAGACAGTGCACATTTCGGTCAGGACATAGAGTACGGTAAGATCTGGCCAGAGTTCAGTAAGGTCTGGACATAGTGTACAAAAAGGACATGACGTTGTGTACAGTAAGGTCTCGACTGCAGAAGATATACAGCGAATCTGTCAAGAGAATAGAGTAAAGTTTGCAAACAGTACATAGTAAGATCAGCAAATACTCTACAGTAAGACTGGACAGAGACATATTAAGATATGGACACAGTCTGCAATGAGATATGGAAATCATAATCCGTAAAGTCCGGACGTAAAAGGCTGCCATGGTTTGGACATACTACGCAGTTAACCTTTGGCAACCAGCGTAAGTCCATTAGTCTTTTGCTAAACATCAATCGACCACAAACCCATATAACTGCTTTTGAAATGACTTTCGTATTCTAAAATTTATCAAGCAAATTTTTCTTCAAAGTGTAAACTTGCACATGGATTTCTCTTTACAGTTTACTTGACCTCTGAGATCAGACGTCGTGTTTGTCGAAGTAATATAAAACAACAAAACAGAAAACAAACCAAAACAAACTTCTCTTCCCACACCTCCTCTCCCTGCTCCTATAACCCCCACTGCTACTGTTACCGCCGCTACTACTGTGTGATGTGAATGTTTGACCAAGCAAATGTAATTTCTAATTTCTGA
>CM031612.1:37799207-37806707 GCA_018398815.1 Conus ventricosus | reverse complement strand
TCTCCTCCTCTCAATCTTACACAAACCACCAGCACTATCCTACACTAGGCATTATACCCCCCTCGTATCCCCCCCCCCCCCCTCCTGCTCCCGGAAATCCTCACCTTTTTGCTCCTCTCCTTTTTCTGTGTATCCATTCCTCTCGTTCTCCTTTCCCGTCCCTCAAATAATGGGAATACAGTCTAACGAGCTAAAGAATAAAATAAATGAATAAATAGGCTTTTATGAGGTTGATCGCATGTTATATTACTTCATATGAACACAATGTCGGATTGCTGAAATCCCCCCCCCCTCTCCTCTCTCTCTCCTCTCTCTCTCTCTCAACCACACACCACACACACACGCGCGCGCGCGAGAGAGAGAGAGAGAGGAGAGAGAGAGAGAGAGAGAGAGAGAGGAGAGAGAGAGAGAGAGAGAGAGAGAGGAGAGAGAGAGAGAACAATCAACCCGTTTAATTAAAGGAAGCTAAGAATAACGGCAAAAAGCACTGAATGCTTTTTTACCATCTTGTCCCCCCCCCCCCCCCCCCGGGATGAAACAACAACAACAACAACATTTCCTTGATAACAACAGTCAGCTGAAAGAGAACAACAGTTGGGAAAGTGGCCTGCCAGTTGGTAAAAATGTCATTCATTTGTTTTCCTGTCAGTGTGGACAGGCAAGGGAACACAAATAATCCAACAATCATAACACCCACGTTTCTCACTGCTGCTGGTGTCAGCAGTGAGCTGTTGTTCCATTGATGTTGGCTATGTGTTGGAGAGAACGACCGATAGCACGTGCGACAACGTGCACAGCGACCCTCATGTAAATGTAAACAAACCTTGTTCTTTGTTTTTGTCTTGGAATGTGAAAGTCTTCTTTTATCCAAATTCTTTTAACCTGAATTTATTTCATTTTTGTAGTGGGATCGATTTTTTTTTTTTTGGGGGGGTCCGAAACCTTCGAAGACACATGAAAACCAGAGTTGAGCTTTGTTTTTGGTTTTCACGGAAACCCACCAAGATCCGGTCAGAAGAGAAAGGAAGGGAGCAGGGTTGACGGCCCCCAATACAGTTACGTCAACATTCTTTGCCCCATTGTCGTCAACATTCTTTGCCCCATTGTCGTCAACATTCTTTGCCCCATTCTCGTCAACATTTGAGCGTCTTAACGCAGTGTCGGCTTGGAAGAACGAAAGCTAGGCAGACGAAGGGAGGGAGGGAGACGAGAAGGGGCTAAGGGGGTAAAGTTAGGCATTGAAATATGACGTAAATTGGTCACACACACACACACACACACACACACGCGCACAGAGAAAGAGAGAGTGTGAGAGAGAGAAGAAGAAGAAAAAAAGAGGAGAAGGAGAACGATGACGATGACAAAGAACAAGAATACGAAGAAAGAAAGAAGAGAGAAAGAATGACAGACAGACAGACAGAAAGAAAGTGAAGTTAAAGAAGGTGGAAAGAAAAATGAAAATAGGTGCAAGTGTTCTTTCTATGCTCATTCGTCCTTCTTCCCACTCCCCGCCCCATCTCTATCTTTTTTCCCCATCGCCCTTATCCTCCTTTCAAATCCTACACAAAAACACCACTATCCTACAGCATGCATCACTCCCCCCCCTCCCCCCCCCCCCCCCCCCCCCCTCCGGCCCCACAAGTCCTCACCTTTCTGCTCCTCTCCCTCTTCTTGCGTATCCATTCCTCTCGTGTCCTTTTACGTCCCTCGAATAATGAGAATACAGTTTCATAAGCAAAAGAATTCAATAAATGAATAAAAAAAAAGGACACATAAACAGAACAAACTAGTCATGATGCATGGCTTTTATGGGATTGATCGAATGCTTTATTACTTCCTATGAAGACGATGTCGGCTTGCCGAAATCTTCTCCTCTTCTCTCTCTCTCTCTCCTCCTCTCTCTCTCTCTCTCTCTCTCTCTCTCTCTTGACATATGCCAGGAAAAAGAAAAGCTCAGTAAGAACAACTAATGTCTTTCCGCTCAACTATCTTCCTCAAGCTTAATGACCTTATTAAAAAATGTTTTTGTTCTCTTCACTAATATAAATAATGGTAAAACAGATTGATGTGACTGTGCAGAAGTGATTTATTTCAGTGAATACGTATGCATGTATGAGGACTTGTGTGTATGTTCCTGTTGT
The DNA here is from genome assembly GCA_018398815.1 of Conus ventricosus. NCBI lineage: Eukaryota > Metazoa > Mollusca > Gastropoda > Neogastropoda > Conidae > Conus > Conus ventricosus. The sequence continues at coordinate 37,804,566 of CM031612.1, read as the reverse complement.
TACTTTGAAATTTACGAATCATTTTCAGCGATGAAAAAGTATATCATTATTTTCATTTTCTTTTACACGGCTTCGGATCCTAGCATTAGCATTAGCATCCATGTAATCAGTTATAATTTATGTTTCTTGGTATTATATACTTTTTTCGGCACTGCAAATGTTTATGTACACCCTCTTGACATAAAGGCTATGTGTAGGCCATTGTCAATAAAAACGTATCTGAACGCTCTCTCTCTCTCTCCTCTCTCTCTCTCTCTCTCTCTCTCTCCTCTCTCATACACAGAAATCACCCACCCACTTGAAGGAATCTAGGAGTAACTGCAAAAAGCAATGTTGTTTTTATTACCATCTTGTCATCGAGGACATTAACAATTTTACCTTGATGACAACAGCCAGCTAAAGAGAACAGCTGTGGAGGTGGCCGGCCAGTTGGTAGAAATGTCATTCATTTGTTTTTCTGTCAGTGTGAGCAGGCAAGGGAACACAAATAATCCAACAACGATAACACCCACGTTTCTCACTGCTGCCGGTGTCACCAGTGAGCTGTGTTCCGATGATGCGGGAAAGTGTCAGAGCGAATGACAAATAGCCCATGTGACAACGTGCAAGGCTACCCTCGTGTAAATGGAAATGGACCCTGCTCTTTTTTGTCGTGCAATATGAAGGTTTTTTTTTGTTTTTTCTCATCCAAAATCTTTTTCATCCTGATTTTATTTCATTTGTCCGTGGAATTGATTTTGCTTTTCTTTGTCTGAAACCTTCAGAGAAACGTCAACCGGAGTTTGGGTTTCTTTCGTCGGTTTCCACGGGAAGCCCGCCAAGATCAGGCCAGCAGAGAGAGAAGGGAGCAGGGGTTTGACGACTCGCACTACAGTTACGTCAACATTCTTTGCCCCATTGTCGTCAGTGTTTGAGCGTCTTAACGTAGTGTTGGCTTGCAAGAAAGATGTGGAGTGAGACGAGAAGGGGATGGAGGGGGGGGGGGGGGGGGGGGGGGGGGGGGGGGGGGGGGGTAAAGGTAGGCATTGAAATATGACGTAAATTGATCACACCACACACACACCACACCCACACACACACAGTTATGTGCTGTTAAAAAAATTTTTTTTTAATTTTTTATCTAGGCCTAATTAGATTATACATACCTACGTACGCCCAAAAACAACCCACCGTTCGCCCGCTTTCACCAAAAAACATCACATGCACACACACCCAAAACTTACTTTCTGCTAAGATCATGTTAGGGTGGATAGGGCGTTAAATCAAAGAAAAGAACGAACACAAAACACCCCACACACCCCACACAACACACCCACACCCCACCACATCAAACCACATTATACCACCCCTTTCACACAAAACCACACACCCCACCCACAAAACACACGCACCCCACGCACGCCCCCACGCAGCACCCCACGCACCCCACACACACACAAAAACACCACATCAAAACCACACCACACCATCCCCCCCTTTCACACACCCCTTTATACACTAGCCAACCCCACCCCCACACACACACACACCACAACACACCCCACCCACACCACATCACACAAAAATTAATTTACCCTACACACACACACCCTCACACACAACCAAAACACACACCACACACCCCACACACACACACACCCCACACGCGCGCGCGCGCGGGGCGCGCGCCGCAAAGCACGCACGCACCCCACGCACAAAACACCCCCACACACCAACACCACACACACCACACAAAACCCCTTACCACCCTACACACACACCTCATACACTAGCCTTACACCCTCAACACACAAAAACAACCCCACAACTACACACACACACCACACACACACACCCTCACACACACAAAACACACACCCACACACACAAAACACACACACCACAACCACCCCCACATTCACACAAAACACACACAAACCCCAAAAAACACCCCCCCACAACACACAACACAAAAACCCCCCACACACACACACACCACACAACACCCACCCCCCCAACACACACACACACCCCACAACCCCCACACACAACAAAACCAAAAACACACCACACACTCACAACACACACACACACAAAACACACCCCACACCAAAAACACACACAAACCCCACACGGTTTCATACATGCTGGGCCCCCCTTTTTTTCACAGCGACCGCAACTGGTACCCCTGAACACTCCTTTGTGGGAGCACGTGTTGTCTGGCACAGCCGCAGCGCACGCACACCACCGCCCCCCCCCCCCTCCCCCTTCCCTGCCCTCCACCCACAACCATAATGAGCCTGACCAGTCAGAGAGCAAAAAAAAAAGAAAAAAAAAAAAAGAAAGGGCACTGACCCGTTTGCGTCGCGCGCATTAAATAAGCAGACGATGCATTGACCTATCAGTGTGGGGGAGGGTGCGTTGCTGTGTTTCATTATACAAAGCGTATTTTCTTCTGGAATATACTTACTACCTTTAAGGTGGGCGTCCTCCTCCTTTCACGAACTATCAAAAACACACTTTGTGATGCATGGACAAAGGTGCTGAAACAAACGCATAGTTCTCTATTTGAATGCTGTACGGATACGGTGCTGCTGTTATAGTGTAAGGGATCCACAGAGGTCTTTCGCATGAGACTGTAAACCGTGGTTCCGTGAGTGAACGCAGGCATAACATCTTACACACACGTAAATCCATCAGCAACTTTCGGAAGAGAAGGCCAGTTTGGCTGTTGTTAGGGCATGCACCCTGCGTGAAAAATCGAAAGAATGAAGTAAGGAAACTGAGTGACTGACACGGGGAACGACTCAATGAAGCGCCGGCAGGCAGCTCTTCAGTCGGCTCTACCCAGGTAGGCAGTCCGTTGTGTGTAAACGAGAGTGTGGATTGTAAAGCGCACTTAGATCATGGTCTCTAGCCGAGGACAGGCGCTTTATAAGTACTCATAATTAATAATAATAATAATAATGACAATAAGAAAAGAAATGTCAACAGAAGCAGAATCAGCAGTTCAGAAGCAGTCGCAGCAACTTCAACGGAAGCAGCAGCAGCAGTAACATCAACAGAAACCGCAGCAGCAACGTCAACACAGGCAGCAGTAACATCAGCAGAAGAGCAGCATCAAAAGAACCAACAGCAGAAACAACAAGAGAAGCAACCGCAGCACCATCAATACAAGCAGCAGCTAACAGCAACAGAAGCAGCAGCATCAACATCACAGTGAAGCAACAGTGGCAACATTACGAGAACCACCAGCAGAAACACCAGTAGCAGCAGCCGCAGTAGCATGTGTAGAAGCAGTAGCAGGAGTAGAAGCAGTAACAGGAGTAGAAGCAGTAGCAGGAGTAGAAGCAGTAGCAGGAGTAGGAGCAGTAACAGGAGTAGAAGCAGTAGCAGGAGTAGAAGCAGTAGCAGGAGTAGGAAGCAGTAACAGGAGTAGAAGCAGTAGCAGTGAATAGAAAGCAGTAGCAGGAGTAGAGAGCAGTAGACAGGAGTAGAAGCAGTAGCAGGAGTAGAGCAGTAGCATAGTAGAAGCAGTAGCAGGAGTAGAAGCAGTGAGCAGAGTAGAAGCAGTAGCATGTGTAAAAGCAGTAGCAGGAGTAGAAGCAGTAGCATGGTAGAAGCAGTAGCAGGTAGTAGAAGCAGTAGCAGGAGTAGAAGCAGTAGCATGTGTAGAAGCAGTAGCATGAGTAGAAGCAGTAGCAGGAGTAGAAGCAGCTGCAGTAGCATGAGTAGAAACAGTAGCATGAGTAGAAACAGTAGCATGAGTAGAAACAGTAGCATGAGTAGAAGCATCCGCAGTAGCATGAGTAGAAGAAAACCGCAGTAGCATGAGTAGAAGCAGTAGCATGAGTAGAAGCAGTAGCATGAGTAGAAGCAGTAGCATGAGTAGAAGCAGTAGCATGAGTAGAAGCAGTAGCATGAGTAAAGCATCCGCAGTAGCATGAGTAGAAAACAGTAGCATGAGTAGAAACAGTAGCATGAGTAGAAGCAACCGCAGTAGCATGAGTAGAAGCAGTAGCATGTGTAGAAGCAGTAGCATGTGTAGAAGCAACCGCAGTAGCATGAGTAGAAGCAACCGCAGTAGCATGAGTAGAAGCAGTAGCATGAGTAGAAACAGTAGCATGAGTAGAAACAGTAGCATGAGTAGAAACAGTAGCATGAGTAGTATGAGTAAAAGCAGTAGTATGAGTAGAAACAGTAGCATGAGTAGCAGCAGTAGTATGAGTAGCAGCAGTAGCATGAGTAGAAGTAGTAGCATGAGTAGAAGCAGAAGCATGAGTAAGAGCAGAAGCATGAGTAGAAGCAGTCGCAGTAGCATGAGTAAAGCAACCGCAGTAGCTGAGTAGAAGCAATCGTAGTAACATGTGTAGAAGCAGCCGCAGTAGCATCAAGAGAAGGTGCAGCGGCAACAAAGAAGCAGCAACAGAAACATTAACTATAAGCAGCAACAGAAACATTGACTATAAGCAGCAACAGAAACTTTAACTATAAGCAGCAGCAGCAGCAACATCACTAGAAGTAAGATCAACAGAAACAGATGTAGTAATAGCCTTTTTGTGCTATCACTAACGTGAAATGAGCAATACCAAAGGTGTGTGCGGTTTCCACAGCATGACAACCTTGTCTCCCACTCCCTCTCGACCCTCCATCCATCACCATCACCACAACCACCATCGCTATCACCACCACCACCACCACCACCACAATCACCACCACTATCACCACCACCACCACCGCTATCACCGGCCACCATCACCATCTTATCAAGCGTCAATCGTCCAGACACCTTCCTCCCCCTGAGGCCACCCGGGGTAGGGCCAGCCTTGTAATACAATATTGATAGCCTTCGATCAGCTCGTTTAGAGGTCCATTCTTCTGACTTCTGTGTGTGTGTCAGGTAGCCATGGCCCACAGACAGACAGGCAGACCCGGCCATCCTCTGTGTTGGCTTACGGCGTGCTGCCAGACCGGGTGATGTCACGGACTGGTGATAGCCAGCTCAGTGCTATCTCTTCTCCCCCCTCCCTCCCCCCCCCCCCCCCCGCCCCCCTGCCCCCATCCATCACTCCCTTATTCACTCTCTGCCTCTTTCCCAATCACCAGAGGGTAAGAGCTGTCATATAACTACGAGTTTTGTAACCCACCTTCTTTTTTTTTTTTTTTCCCTTTTGGGCCAGAGCAACGAAAGAGAGTACATTTCTCTGTCTCCTCTGCCTGTCTGTCTATCAGCTTGCCATTCTGTCCAACTCGTTGTGTCTGTCTGTCTGTCTGTCTGTCTGTCTGTCTGTCTGTCTGCCTGTCTGCCTGTCTGTCTGTCTGTCTGTCTGTCTGTCTGTCGATCTCTGCTGCTGTTTCCTGGCTCTGTTCCTGTGTTCTC
>CM031612.1:37781707-37791707 GCA_018398815.1 Conus ventricosus | reverse complement strand
GAGAGAGAGAGAGAGAGAGAGAGAATTTATTCGACGAATACTTAAAAATCAGTGGGGTGGTATTTGGCAGTTCCTGTGCCGCGGTCTCTGCTTTTTAGGGAATTCCAGAGATGTTGAAACCTAAGTCAAGATGAGTCTGATGCCGTTTTTATGGAATCGTTCAAAGGTTTCAAAAGATGCAAATTTTGTCTGTTTATCGTGTGGGTGGAACAGATGCATGGGTGGTACGTGCTCTCTCTCTCTCTCTCTCTCTCTCTCTCTCTCTCTCTCTCTCTCTCTCTCTCTCATACGAATGTTATAGTATTTTAAGTCTGTTTTTGAAAATGAAAGATATCTTTTGGACACGAATACGTACTGTTTCCGCGTTGCCATTACACGAACCAGGTTTAATTTGCTTCCACTGAATAACAATTTGCATCGCTATAGTAAAACAGAAAAGGACAAAGCATGCCCATTTTGCCATGATCAGGTAGAGTATGAGCAACATTTTTTATTTCAATGCTCCCTCTATCAAGACCTAAGGAGTAAATTTCTCAAAGAATTCGCCAGTTGCCCCCTTCATTTGCTTCTTAAGGTATCCAGTGCTTCGCACAGACATAGCCTATCAAGGTACATTTTTCATGCCATAAACAGAAGGATCAAGTCAATTCTTTAGTGGATAAATTACTGCGGACAATTACCACTACCTTGGTTTTCCTTGAAATGACCGACTTCATTTGTATTGTAATTTCGTGTACTCTAAACGTATCTGAATAATATATCATCTTTTTACACGTAGTTTTGGGGAATTATTATTGCAATCCTTTTTTGTTCTGTTTGCAACACATATATGCTAACTCCTCCCCGTTCCTACTCACTTCCCACCCCCCCCCCCCTTCCCTTTGTACCTTGTATTGTGGCCCAAGGCCGATGTACATTAAAGCTTTCTGAGTTCTGAGTTCTCTCTCTCTCTCTCTCTCTCTCTGTGTGTGTGTGTGTGTGTGTGTGTGTGTGTGTGTGTGTGTGTGTGTGTGTGTGCGTGTGTGTGTGTGTGCGTTGGTAGGCAATCTAGTGATCGTCGACGTCATTGATGAAAAACAACAACAACAACAACAACAAAACCCGTCTGGGCTTTTTTGTTTTGTTTTTGTTTTGTTTTGCTTTGCTTTGTTTTTGTTTTTGCTTTGTTTTACTTGATTTGGTTTGGTTTGGTTTTACCTTGGTTTTTGTTTGGTTTCGTTTGGTTTGTTTGGGTTGGGTTTTGCTTTTAAAACAGTTAATAAAATGAGTGCGCTCCTCCGAGCATCTTCTGTGTGTCAACAGGCTATGTGCAATATTTCTTTGGCAGCCAAACGTCTGATTTATCCCTCCACTACCCCCCCCCCACCCCCACCCCACGGCACTCTTCGGGTGTACCATGGGAAAGATGAACATTGATGCTGTTTATATTTGAGCTCAGAAGTGGTATTATAACATGTGCTTAATGTGTTCGGGCATAGAAACAGCTAACGATTAAGCGTATGTGGTAATGAGAATGAAAATGGCACTTTCGTGAATAACCTGTAATCAAAATTAGTCTCAGAGTGAGGTGACTACAGGCGGAAGCTGAAACAAATTTCGAGAGGAGTTTTAAGTACCTCCGCCGGATAACATGGATCAACAACGTCCAGGACCATGAAAAACGAAGAACGAGCAATCACTTATCTTCTCGAATTCGGCGCAAGATACGTGATTGCTCGTTCTTCGATTTCATTGTCCTTAATGCATGTGTATCTTGCTTGAAGAAGACTTAAGAGGAGGAAACGCGTTGTGCTTTGTTTTGTAATATGTTTGTCCATGCTAACCGGCGGAGATACTTAAAATTCCTTTTAAAATCTAAAATTAAAAGACAGCCGCCTGACTGTGAGTATGAACAGTTCTGTTTGCAAACATTTTGCAAGTGTTTTGAGTAAAAGGAACTCACCTCCAGCTACATCTCCCAACAGTGACGTTTGCTTTAGTCCTGCCTTCAACTCCAAATGCATGCCTGAGAAGACAATGCAGTAGAAACAAGATGCAAAGCATACAGACGTACTCCCAGTTTATCTTGAATACGACGTCGCAATCAAACATGCGTCATAAATCTATTTCGTCACTTCGGCTTGTGACGCAAAGAAGCTTTGACGTCATTTTTGTTTGCGTTATCATTTTCTAGATATTCCATAAAGAAGAAAAACCGTTTTGGGCCGTTATAGCCATTAGTAACGGCTATTCTGGTAAAATAAAACATCGGGCATCATCCGTGACCCAGAATGAACACACATACACATTTTCAGAAAGAGATTGGCTTAGACGTTTTGTCTGGAGTGAGTGGAACACATTTTGACCACGGACAGACACACAGACACACAGACTGACAGACAGCATTTCTTCGTTCCCATTGTAAAGTACCCCCTGTTCTATAAGAACTGGGAGTACAAAAAGGGGGTCATTGTCCCTGGTGAAATGTTCAACAGAAATAAACAAAAACTTGAAAGTACTGCTACAAGGGATGACGTTCTAACCATACAAGAAGAAATGTGCAAATGTTTGTCAACAGTGACGGAGATAGTAAACAGAACAGCAACGACCCTGTTTGATCTGGTTAGAGAAAAATGATCAAATGAGAATAAGAAGAACTGGCAAGACTTGGAAAGGACAAAAACCTTAATAAGCGAAAATGGTCAAGCAAAAGAAAGAAAACTTATAAGTGAAAGTGGCGATGAACAGCATGGCATGGCCAGGAGCAGCATGGCATGGCCAGGAGCAGCATGACATGGCCAGGGGTAGTATGGCATGGCCAGGAGCAGCATGGTGTGGCCAAGAGAAGTATGCCATGGGCAGGAGCAGCATGGCAGAGCCAGGAGCAGCATGGCGTGGCCAGGAGCAGCATGGCGTGGCCAGGAGCAGCATGGCAGAGCCAGGGGCAGCATGACATGGCCAGGAGCAGCATGGCGTGGCCAGGAGCAGCATGGCAGAGCCAGGAGCAGCATGACATGGCCAGGAGCAGCATGACAGAGCCAGGAGCAGCATGGCAGAGCCAGGAGCAGCATGGCGTGGCCAGGAGCAGCATGACATGGCCAGGAGCAGCATGACATGACCAGGAGCAGCATGACATGGCCTGGAGCAGCATGGCATAGCCAGGTGTAGTATGGCATAGCCAGGAGCAGTATGGCGTGGCCAGGAGCAGCATGACATGGCCAGGAGCAGCATGGCAGAGCCAGGAGCAGCATGGCAGAGCCAGGAGCAGCATGACATGGCCAGGAGCAGCATGGCAGAGCCAGGAGCAGCATGGCAGAGCCAGGAGCAGCATGGCGTGGCCAGGAGCAGCATGACATGGCCAGGAGCAGCATGACATGGCCAGGAGCAGCATGACATGGCCTGGAGCAGCATGGCATAGCCAGGTGTAGTATGGCATAGCCAGGAGCAGCATGGCGTGGCCAGGAGCAGCATGACATGGCCAGGAGCAGCATGACATGGCCAGGAGCAGCATGGCCTGGCCAGGAGCAGTATGGCATAGCCAGGTGTAGTATGGCATAGCCAGGAGCAGTATGGCATAGCCAGGAGTAGTATGGCATAGCCAGGAGTAGTATGGTATGGCCAGGAGCAGCATGGCATAGCCGGGAAAAGTATGGCATAGCCAGGAGTAGTATGGCATAGCCAGGGGTAGTATGGCATAGCCAGGAGTAGTATGGCATAGCCAGGGGTAGTATGGCATAGCCATGAGCAGTATGGCATAGCCAGGAGTAGTATGGCATAGCCAGGAATAGTATGGCATAGCCAGGGTAGTATGGCATAGCCAGGAGCAGTATGGCATAGCCAGGAGTAGTATGGCATAGCCAGGAGTAGTATGGCATAGCCAGGAGTAGTATGACATAGCCAGGAGTAGTATGGCATAGCCAGGGGTAGCATGACATGGCAAGGTGCAGTATGGCATAGCCAGGAGCAGAATGGCATGGCCAGGAGCAGCATGACATGGCAAGGAGCATTATGGCATAACCAGGAGTAGTATGGCATAGCCAGGAGTAGTATGGCATAGCCAGGAGCAGTATGGCATAGCCAGAAGTAGTATGGCATAGCCAGGAGTAGTATGGTATAGCCAGGAGCAGCATGGCATAGCCAGGAGCAGCATGCCAATGTAAGGTAATTGAGGGCTTATACTTATGGTGAGGTAGATGAAGGGAGGAAACAGAACCGAACTCTACATTTTCACTAAGAAAGGGAGGTTCTATGAGAAAGACATTGAAATTGCACATATATCGGATAAGCAGAAGAATGGCAGACCACGTCCAATAATTGTCCGTTTGTTTTTTCCTTTAGATAAGTAAAATCTGCTGTGCTGTCTTCCTGCCGTAAATGAAGCCCGCAAATGGTGTTCGTTGAAAGGAAAATCCTTTTTACTGTAAATAACTTTGTGATCATTATTTCTTTCTTTTTTAAATTTTTTTTTCTCTTAAGGCTGGTTGCTCAGTGTCTTCTTCAGGAGGGGTACCGGATACATAAATTAAGTATTTAACAAGAAATGAAATTCTTACATTAATCCGTACAGAACTCTGCATTCAAATTTACATGAGCTTACGGCTGTACCAAAGGCAGTCACTGGTAAACGAACAACCAACCAACCAACCAACCAACCAACCGACCAACCGACCAACCGACCAACCAACCAACCAAATAACCAACCAACCAACCAACCGACCGACCAAATAACCAACCAACCAACCAACCAACCAAATAACCAACCAACCAACCAACCAACCAACCAACCAACCGACCAACCATCCAACCAGCCAACCGCCCAACCACCCAACCGACCAAACAAACAAAAGACCAGTTACAAAATTGGAGAAGAGTCATTAGCAGGTGTGGGGAAGGTAAGAAGTGTGGTAAATTTCCTCCAGGTTCCAGAGCCTGTCGTAATAGGATGACCACTTATCTGTAAAAACAAGGCAAATTCTTTTGAACACTTTTCATGGCATACCTCTGTTTTGAAAGACAGAGAAAACTTTGCAAAGCAGGAGAAACATTAAGAAATCTACACCCGTAAACCTAGAATTTAGCCAGCAACAAAATCAAATCATACACGTTATGGGTGGATGCACAATCCCGTAATCTAAAAAAAAAAAAGATCTTCAGTATGTGCAAGAAAGGAAAATCCCTTTTACTGTCAACATTTTTGTGATTATTATTTTTTTCAGTTCTGTGGTATACAATGTATCATTCATTTTGTAATACTTGGTCAGTGTGTCTATGTATCTGTTACTCTCATCTTGTTCCTTACTGACATGTCGTGTTGCCTTTTCATGATGGCTTTGTTTTGTATCTTTAATCGCATAATGTATTCAGAAGTTGCGTTACAAACAGTCCAGAACTGATCATAATACGGACATGCTAAATGTCGTTCGTCCCGTTAAAGCCAGTGTCCCAAAATGGTGAGACAGACCGTGTGTAAACATGAACAAACTGGATAATTGTTACGTACTCCTGTACACATCATTTTCTTTTGCAGTACAGGTGCTCACAACACTGTCCGTACCGTGAAATTTTAAGGAACTATCAATGGTACTATTATCATCATATCAACATAAAAATCGCCAATTGTACATCTGAGCTTCCCAGTAAACACTCTCGCATAATCGAATGGGCCAACAGCCCACAAACACATATCACGTTGGGGTGTTTTGCACTGGCATTGATCGTGTTCCCTTCAAGCAAATGCGAGCAACTTCATCGCCAACTGAAAAGGTGACTGTAGGCCAACTGACAGTGATATCGGTGCCATGGAAAGAAAAAAAAAACTACATAAAATCCAACAAACAACAAACAAGTAGCGCAACTCTTGCTCGCATGATGAAATAATCACAGGCCCATGTCCCCAAACAAATGCTGCTTTTCGACGCCAAATCGCCCGGCAGAACTGCCACCTTGCAGCACACTGAACAAACAAAGAGACATCCATAAAATCCAGCAGGGTGCTGAAAGGTCTTAAGCGGCGCTGCGCAATGGGTGATTTCTACGCCATCTGTCTGAAAACTACGGAAAGTGTTTGACTAGAATAGCTACACTTTGTGGCTGTGGCATAACAACCCTGTGCAGCTCTATGAGGCATACCCAGTCCGCCACATATACTTGTTTGTATTCTCACCCTGTTCCACCATAGGGAGTGGGGAGAGGGATGGGTGGCGAGAGAGATGCTAGGAAGACTGTCCATCGCAGGTATACTGTTATGCGATTAACAGGTGTTAATTACTACAAGTGATCTACTTTCGGCAAACGCTATGCTTTCAGTTCACCTTTCCTTGAAAAGGGCAAATGAATTTGATTTACCACGTCAACAAAGTTTGATGTAATGGGTGATCTATTTTGTTTCGCACGTAACATACATATTAAGTCTCATTATTCGATGCAACCGTTTGGATATACCCTATAAGAATTTCTTTTTGCAATTGTACAACATTTCTGATATACTGGTTTGTTTGTTGTTGTTTTTTTCTGACAGATCTGGGTGTTTTTTGTTGTTGTTTTTTTTACATGTAAGACTGTTTTATTTCCTGCTTTGATACTTTTTCATGTGCTTGATTGAACTTAAATGCAAAACTGCGAATTTCTGTCAGCTCTATTTGGCCAGACACCTTTATGTATGATTTCCCTTTGATTTATATCGCTACCAAGTTTATCTTTTGATTTAAACATATTTCATTCGATGATGATGCACAACAAGACGTTATTCATGATTTTGCAATAGCGCAACATTTTGTTAAACTGGTATAATTTCAAAATGGAGTGACTGAAGGCGGCGAACGAAGCAAGATTAGAATAGAGTTTTAAGTAAGTTCTAAAACTCTATTCTAATCTAAATGGTATATTTTTCTATTAATGTATTGTTTCTGAAACAAGACGATTTATTCGCTGCAGTGCCACGTTTTGACTTTCAGACTTTGCTGGATATATCTGAAGCGATACCTTTATAGGTAGCCTATCTTAACTCTGTATGACGTCCGCTAAGAAGGCTATGTTTGGATTTTTTTTAACATAGTTCATTTTCAATAATGGTGTTCACAAGAATATAGATATTGCGTAATAAGCCAGAGATTACTGTGTGCTTGGTCACAAACAGGGAGTACAAATACATATATCAGCAGTACCAGTTTTTAACAAAGACAGTTCAGAAGGCTATAAATTAGGAAAAAAAGTCACTGTTACAAAAACGAAGACAGAAAAAATGTTTTAAAAAAAAGGACAAATTGCAGCGTTTAAACCATTGCTCACAATTAAAACCACCTTGCCCTTTCCTCATTAACGAATGGGAGAGAGAGAGAGAGAGAGAGAGAGAGAGAGAGAGAGAGAGAGAGAGAGAGAGAGAGAGGAGAGAGGAGAGAGAGAGAGAGATCCGAGTTCCAAATAAAGCCAATTAGATCTTGTGCCGTTTTAAAATGAAGCACATTTGAGAGAGTTGTTGGGGTATGAATAGCGGTGTGAACTTCGTCTGTCTTAACTTTGTTTGCTCCGCTTCTAATGATCATATTTTTGTGTTCTCTCTCCACAGACATTTGCTCCGAGTGATAAACCGGTACACTGTTTAAAAGGTTATTTTATTTTCATCTTGGCCAAGTGTTGAATTGCTGTAAGGGAGTGTTTGTGTATCGATAAAGCTGGGAGCAAGAGCTAGAATCTTGTTCATCCTGATCTGAAGATGATTGGGATAGTGTGGTAGGCAATGTTCGGCGTTTTCTCTGTAATAGCTACAAGAACATTCGCTATCAGTTGGTACATCTCAGTTATGGAGGTCATGGTAAACGTTACTCATCCTTAAGAGCCTTAATTATTCAGAAGCATTAGTAGAAATGAAGCACTGGCTCAACGATTGAGTGAGACGACAGCTAATTCCCGTGAATTAAAATGATCAATTTGTCGGAATAAATACACTCATGACCCTTACAGGCTGTTCCACCAGACGCTTCCTTTCAAATTCTGCAGAATTATTCTTACGTATTTGTATAGGATAAGAAGGCAGAAAAAGTACATAAAAAAGCTACTCTAACATGGTGATCTTGAACTACAGAAATTGAAAACGTTTGCCTCTTCATTGAATTCATTAAATAAAATAAAAAAGCAAACAGCAAACGACTGATGGGAAACTGCCGCAGCATTCAACGTTCCACATCTGAATGACACGAAATGCATGGACCAGAAATAATTCTTCGTTTCCTAAATCAAATGTATTTCGAACGGAGGACACAATGAAAACAAAGATTTTTTTGTTTTGGTACAAAGTTAACAGTTAGAATTCTGCTGAGCTCTTGCGGAACCAGTGTTTTACAATCATAGAAGAGAAATCGGCTGTTGATGGAACAGTATGGGAACAAAGGAGTGTGTTGTATAGCTCATCCTTTGCTAGTACTAAAGCAGCCGAAATTGATTATATACGAAAAACAAAGATAACAGTTGAGAATGATGTTTGGGTGTACATTACTATTTCAAAATGTTATGTCCATTTTCAACGGGTCAAAGATATATTACGGCACACTTACAGATAGTCATGTTTGTCTTAACAAAATTTCTGAAGTAAACTTTTCAAATGATATCAGATTTAAGAATAATACGCAGATGTAATTGGAACCAGTCGTACATTGAACAAAATGGGCGCAATTAACAGTGATCGATGTGTCTCTTGTAACATTTTTAACGATTAGTATTAACACATACTTTTGGCATTGTACAGCCGTTCGAATTTTTGCCAACACTGATGAATTTAATAATGAAATTAAACGCTTCAGATACCTGCACTACTGATGGGTTGTTTGTGCTGACTGGGGTGTGAAAAAAGCCACCCGGACGTTGCTGCATCCACCTGTTTAGCCGGAAGTAATATCAAACGATTGCTTTTTCCAATAATTCTCTTTGTAACAATTTATAAAATATAATCATCTGTTTTGGTGCAAGATCTAGCCTGAACTGTACACTTTTATGATTTAGACAGAAAATAAATTTGTCGTTGATAACAATAACTACACTGTGCACAAGAGAAAATATTTGACGATGAAAATGTTGAGTCGTACAGAATCACTTTTTTTTCTAACTAAAATACGTAGGTATTCCATTACTCAATGCAAATGGCAGAGATTGGGGATTTATACTTTGGATAGTTTGAATACTGTATTAGAAAAACTACAGCTCGTATAAAAGAATGCGTTTTCTTTAAAAGAAAAGCATCTGATCAGTTTGATCAATGATGTGCGAGAAAAAAAGTTATAAGAATTACCGTGGGCACCGTCGTTAGGATCTGAGTCATACTAATTGGAGGCATAAAAACTGAAGATAAAAGAGAGGCTGTTCACATGATCTCAAATAAAGTGGTAATATCCATGCTATTCTCACTCTCTCTCTCTCTCTTCTCTCTCTCTCTCTCTCTCTCTCTCTCTCTCTCTCTCCTCTCTCTCTCCTCTCTCTCTCTCTCTCTCTTCTCTCTCTCTCTCTCTCTTCTCTCTCTCTCTGTATTTGTGTGTGCGTAAGTGCGTGCCTGGTGCGCGCGACAAGAATCCTGACACTTGCTCCCTTGCTGAGGCAGCCGCATGGCTATAACTCCAAGCGAATGCTTTTTACGGCACCACTCGCCGTGCACAAATGCATACACACAGCACAGTGAACAACCAAGGAGACAACCTTGGTGCTGTCTGCATTCGAACTAAGCCAACTGGCGCCGCAAGCACCAGCCATTGTAAGTTATGGGCGTGATGCTTTGTCATTGTAGGAGCAAGAGCTCCCCTTCTTGGGTGTTCTTTTTCCTTAATGCAGAACGTTTGACTCCATTTTTCTTAGAGTGTCTTGATTTTTAAGAACACACTTCAACACCTTAGATGCGTTGCAAACTGTCTGTGGTGTGTCTGTGTGTTTTGTGTGTAAGACATTTCAAGCTGAGCTGAACTCTGCAAGAGCTTGAGTTGGTAAGCTCTGCTGAGAGGTTTTCGTGTTTAATCCTTTTGGTTTGACCCTACAGGTTTAT
>CM031612.1:37761707-37776707 GCA_018398815.1 Conus ventricosus | reverse complement strand
CTACAGTCTTAAACAGTAACACCAGATACTAAATAATATATTAGCGGCTGATGTAATGTTATGTTGTTAGCAATGACATCAGAGCCAGATAATATACAAAGCGCATAGGTTAATGTTACCACAGTCTCAAGCAATAACAATAGATACCATATAACATATTTAGCCTCGTGTGCAATCACATTAGACACCAAATAATGAATAGAGTGCCTAATGTGGCGTTACCACACGCCTCAAGCAATGACATTAAATATCAGATTATATATATATAGTAAATTACATATCTATATATAAAATATATATATATATATATATATATATATATATATATATATATATACTGATTATAAACAAAGCTTCTCTTATTCATTAATTGAGAATAGGAGATACGCATTCATATCTGCAGTGTACTTATCTGGAATTATTCATTTTTATATATATAGAATATATATATAATAAAATAACTATATAAATTTATATATATATATATGATAGTCATTTACAAAGAAGAACAAAAACCAAATATTGAGTAAATACATATGAAGCTAAAGAGAAAAACTAGACTACAATATACGAAAATCATAAAAGCAGACCATCACAACATTTCAAAAGATGTAACCTATGCTCAACAGAAAAGTACATAGTACTATGCAAACCACAATGGCAACTTTAAATACAGGATAGAAATGGTTAACAACTGCAGGCACAAGTGGAAATTCCTATCAGCGAACAAGAATCAGAAACACACGAAAAACACAGACAGCACGTGATGACAGACAACACAAGCAGTTATAAAACACCGGCAGCACAGACCCATCACATCCTGACGATTGCAACCGCATGAAACAACGTTGTAGATAAAATTTAAACCTTACTTTTTAACATATATATATATATATCTATAAATTTAATATATATATATTTTTTTCTTCATTATATAGCATATTTATTACAATATATTATAATATAATGCTTATTATTTAATCATTTAACAAAGAAAGATACAAACATATCTACAGATTGAGAAAACTGTTGAAGTGCTTAAAGGTGCATAAATTATAGCTACAATATATCCTGGAAATTCATTCAAAGAGCAGCACCTACAACAACATTTTCAAAAAGTTTAATTCTACTTTCACAGAAAATGTACATGATTCTATGCCTATGACCTCAATGGCAACTTTAAATACAGGATAAAAGTTATACAACTGCAGCACAAGTTTGGATATTCCTAAACGAAAAGAATCAAAACATCACGAAAACACAGGCACGAGTGATGACAGACAACCACGAATCAGTTATAATACACCGGCAGCTACAGTATATTTCCCATCCTGACGATTGCACCGCATGAATACAACGTTGTAGAAAAATTTCAAACTTACTTTTTTTCACTCACACACACACACAACACAACATACAACAACACCCACTCAGATATATATTTATTCCTATATTTATAATCTAAATAAAAATATTTTATAATTATTATTTATAGTATATACACAGTGTTGTAGTGAATATATATATTTTTTTTATTATATAATTTTATTTTATATAACGCATAATGTAATGTTACCACACGTTTTAAAAGTAATGACACTAGACACCAGATAATATATAGAACGCTTAATGTAATGTTACCACATATCCTAGACTAGACAGAATCCAAGATACTGTATATAGCGCTTAATAGAGATTCTTTTAAGTTCTACGCATTCACACAAAATATGTACAGAATGTATTAGGGATGCCACTGCTTATCCTCAGCAAGACGCAAGGACGTACTTTTAACCGTTCTCCTCCGCACGCTCATACACGCTCGGGTGCAGTCGACCACAAACTCAAATAAGCTTGCATAGGTCCAGGAGAAGTACCTCCTTTGACATAAAATGCAATTAAGAGATTATCATAATGCTATCCCTTGCCAGTCCAAGAGAGCTGTTCTTATACCAGAAGCTGGTGAGTGCTGCTGTACATTTCAGACCTTTTCTTTTCACCATTCTTTTTTTTTTACGTTCTCGTTTAGCAAAGAGATTGGATTTAATGAAAGAGACCAAGAACAGTCTTTCTCTGTATCTGTTGTACATAATTGTCTGTTATTTGTCTACCCATTTGTTCCCCCCAACACTCCCTATACACCCCATCACACTCACACTCTCCTATCATTTATTACACCCTCACTCATGAGCTGTAGCAAGAAATCAAACATACTGAATCTGGCTATGTCGAAGATTCTCACTCAAGTTGTATGCCATTGCGCAAGAAAACAACTACCTCACTCACTAAGAGGCATGAGCAAAAGAAAATCAAACAATGACTAAGAGAAGCTGTGAGTCTATGAGATGTGAGCAGAGGATTCTCATTTTAGAATGAATGTGAAGATATAAATAGCACATGTTAGGAAGAGTAACAGATGCCGCCAATGTTGATTAAAATGAGAGAGAGATGCAAGAAGAGCGAGAAAAACAGGAGAGAAGAGAGAGAAGAGAGGAGAAGAGAGTGAGAGAGAGAGAAAGAGAGAGAGAGAGAGAGAGGAAAGGGAGGGGAGGGGGTATCTGCTGATCAAAAGCTATTTCATCAGAAAATGTGTCTGAGAAGCGTGGTGAATGTGGTGCAGCAATGGTGCTCCAGCACTGTGGCCGTGGGGATTGGGGGGGGGCGGCGCACTGACTGGGGAGCAGGTAATCACCATGTGATCAAACGTCTGCCGTCAATGCCCACCCAGCTTTTATTGGCCGACTGAACGCGGCATGCTGGGCAAGCAAGGAAGGAAGCAAGCAAGCAAGCAGGCGGCACGGAAATGGTGACCTGCCATTGACCGACGTGGTGTGATTCCAAGGCCATTGGGTTCTCACACACATGCACATCCCTGCTCTCCTCCTCCCCCCCCCCCCCCCCCCCCCCCCCCTGCCTCCACACACACAATTTGATTTCCATGTTGACTTGAAGTCACTGCTGGGTGTTGCCAGCTACATCTGAGGAACAATCACTGGGTTGAAATAAAGCTGTGTACCCAGTCCAAGACACCGTCCATGTGCAACGAGGAGTATTTTCTCCACTATTTTGTCTCCAAGTCGCTAATCCTCTTCCTCAGGATTCTCACCTGACATAGGTCTCAGCACGATATAAACAGTGAAAGTTGAAATAGAACGTAGGATAAATAATGTGAACGAGGTCGTCTTTGAAAGGAAAAATACCATGTGTTTACTGTGTGCATGAGTTTAGCTTATCATTTACCATGATGTTAGGTCGTTTAGGTTTTGGGTTCAGTGACAGATGTTTGGGCAGTTTGGAATATTTCAGCAGCCCCCCCCCCCCCACCCTCCCACGTCCCCATCTCTCTGTCTCTCTCTATCTCTCTGACTCTCTGTTTGTCTGTCTCTGTCTCTCTCACAGTCCTCAATTGTACGCACCTCCACAAGAGTATTATTTTATCCTGTCTATCCATTATGTTGGCTATCCAATGCTTGTTTGCGTCTGTACAGGGACATATGTCCTCATTTGTGTTTCTCTCTCTACACATGCGCATGCGCCTCGCTCCCCCCTCCCCTCCAACACAAGTGTGTGATGTAATTGTAGTAGTAGCAACAGCAGTAGTAGTAGTTGTTGTTGTTGTTGTTGTTGCTGTTGTTGTTGTTGTTGTACTCTACAATCCATGCATCTGTGTGTTCCCCTTGTGTTTCTGCATTTCCACACACACACACACACACACACACACACACACACACACACACACACACAGACTCACACACACACACACACACACACACACACACACACACACACACACCACACACACACACCATGCAAACGAGTCCTGATGTAACTCCCCCATCAAGGCACTTAACAGAACATCCCCTCCCAGTTCTCACTCACCAGACCATTTCTGATTTATCCCCTGCCTCGGATTTACATAACAACAAAAACATGGCCCACCCCCTGGACAGTCATCAAGGAGATGATAAAACCCCTCAGGCTGCCTGCCCCCTCAACAGCACTCTCAGGGAGACGTTCACACAGATCAAATGCCGCCAGAGGGCAGAGTCCTCTGACCCCTCCGACCCTGTACTGAACATGCTGAAAGCCAGATGGCGCTGCTCAAGGATCCCGCTTTGATGCCAGATCTGTCCTTCATAATAAGAAGGAGGCTGATAGGGAAGAGGTTTGATTGGTGCAGAGTGATGTCCCTTTCTTTGATGCCTAGAGCAACCGGATTCCCTTCCTTCCCCAATTTCAGCTTTTGCTCCATGTTGGTCTGCTTTTCGCTGGAGTTATGGCTACGTCGACTAGCTTGAGAAGATGGAGGGTGGAGGGGGTGGAAAGGCTGTGCAGGGAGGGGAACAGGGAGGGATAGGACTGAGAGAGAGAGAATTCTACCAAGAGAGTGCTAGTAGTAAAGCATCCGACTTTGGGCTCTGTCTCCAAAAGCAGGAGGGAGAGAACAAATTACCTTGAGAGGAAGAGGGAGAGAGGAGAGAGGAGAGGAGAGAAGGAGAGAGAGAGAGATGAGGGAGGAGAGAGGAGACTGAGAGAGAGTGAAGAGAGATTTGTCTTGCATTTCTTCTGTTTAGCATGCTGCTGAACAGGTGTGCGTGCCGCGGGTGGTGCATACGTTCGTGCATACATGCGGTAAGAATCCTTACACTTGCTCCTTGCTAAGGCAACAGCATGCTATAACTCCAAGCAAGTGCTTTTTACGGCACCACTGGCCGGGCATAAATGCATACACACAGCACAGTGAACAACCAAGAAGACAACCTTGGTGCTGTCTGCATTCGGACTGAGCCAATTGGCACAGCAAGCACCATCCTGGTTCAGTTATGAGCATGAAGTTTTCTCATTGTAGGAGCAAGAACTCACCTTCTTGTTTTTTTTTTTAATGCAGAACATTTGATTTCGTTTTTGTTTTGAGTGTCTGTATTGAAGACCACATTTCAACACAGTAAAGGCATCGCGAAATGATTAATCATAAATTAGTCCGAGTCTCCCCACTCCCACACCTCTCTGTGTTTACATTTAACTTCCCAACCTCCCTCTCTCCTTCCTTGCCTTCTTCCCTCTCTCTTGACTTAATATTGGTGTCAAAGTCAGTGGATTTCCTTGGTGACCTGCGTGACCCTCAGTCATGTATTTTCCATGTAAAATGTTGTTACAATGATGTATGGACATTGAACTAATAAAGAAAACACCAGACGAAAACACAACTTCTGAGAAAAAACATGCACACAGTTTGTGGAGCAGCGAATCGAACATTGCATCCACTTTCTTCAGGAAATAATATCAAACAAGCAAACAAAAACCTCAATAACCACGTTGAAGAAAAGACCCTTTTGCATTTTGTCAATGAAGTGGGAAGGTTACGCAAGCATACAACCAACAAAGGGATCGATCACAGTTTTCTACGTGATGGCGACGAAGATCGTTCTTGTATGAATCAACTTAGGGAAAGGTATTGACAGTGTGAAAGACAGTTCAAGAGACTTGTGTTGCTGACACACATGGAAACCTGTCTCTGCGTGTTATGCTAACAGTCACTGCAGGATTTTTTTTTTTTAGCTTATCAAGCATTGGTACATCTGGGAACAGTATATAGGCTATTGGGCCGGTAAACTCATTTTCTGTAACTTGAGAGAGAGAGAGAGAGAGAGAGAGAGAGAGAGAGAGAGAGAGAGAGAGAAAGAGAAGAGAAGAGACAGACAGGACAGACAGAGGACAGACAGAGACAGACAGAGACAGAGAGAGAGGAAATGAGAGACACAAGACAGAGAGAGAGATAGAGGGAGACAAGTTGAGAGAGAGAAGAAAGGAAGAAGAAGAAGATGAAGCAGAAGAAGAAGAAGAAGAGGAAGAAGAACAAGAAGAAGAAGAAGAAGAAGAGAGAAGAAGAAGAAGAAGAACAACAACAACAACAATAGCAACACAAACAAGCAACAACACACAACAACAGCAACAAGAACAACAGCAACAGCAACAGCAAAAGCAACCACATCATTAACCCAAAATACGCCGTGTTCACTGTTCCAATGCACTTAAATATGGAGAATGTGAAAAAAAAATGTAAAGAAAGAAATGTAAAATGGCTGGGAAACTCTCTCTCTCTCTCTCTCTCTCTCTCTCTCTCTCTCTGCACGTGCGTGCGTGCGTATATTGTGTGTGTGTGTGTGTGTGTGTGTGTGTGTGTGTGTGTGTGTGTGTGTGTGTGTGTGTGAACGTGCACGTGTGTGTGTGTATGCGTCTGTGTGTGTGCGTGCGTGTGCGTGTGCATGTGCGTGCGTGTGTGTGTGTGTGTGTTGTATGCGTCTCTGTGTGTGCGCACGTGTGCGTGTGCATGTGCGTGAGCGCGCGCGTGTGTATGTTGTGTGTGTGTGTGTGTGTGTGTGTGTGTGTGTGTGTGTGTGTGTGTTGGGAACGAGGAAGGGAGATCGAAGTTGCCAGCATTCTGATTTCAATATCGCACAATACTACGGACAGTGAAGTGCTCAGAATATCCATTGTCGTTTGCCCTTGACTGTACGTCTGGGAATTGAACCAAAATAAGTGAGACGAGAGAACGTGCTGGTGCGTATGCCTGTTCTTTTATCTTGGCCGCTAGAAGTGTCAACGACTATAGGCAGCGTTAGTTGCAATGTGAGTCAACAATCAATACGTACAGCAACCTTTTCCCCACAGTCATCCGATACTGTGGGCTTGGCTGGTAAGGCATGATATATTTAAGGGCCACTTCTTCCTTCCTCTCTAATTTTAAGTTGAAATAATTGACAATGTTTAGAATTGATTCTATGTTTTATTTCATCATTTCCACACCTGTTTTGGAAAAAGAAATTAGCACAATGACCCATTATTGAACAGCACATGCATTTAAAGGAACATCCCCCCCCTTTTCAAAAAACAGAAAGTGTCAGATTTGGCCAATCTGTTTTCAATATCGCGTGTGTCCGCCCCGAGCCTGGATGCATTCTTCACAGCGCCGATGCATCGACCCCACAAGGGTACGGAGTGTGTCCTGAGGGATGGCCGCCCACTCGATCTGCAGGATGTCGACCAGCCTGGCCAGGGTGCCCGGTGGGGGGTGGTTGTCCCTGATGCGCCTCCCGAGCACATCCCAGAGGTGTTCAATTGGGTTCAGGTCAGGTGAGCACGCTGGCCAGGCCATACGGACGACTTCATGCTGCTCCAGGAAGTCGGTCACGAGGCGTGCTCGATGCGCAGGTGCATTGTCGTCCTGGAAGATTGCGCCTTGACCAAGGTCCACAAGCGCAGGCAGTGCCACGGCCGCTAGAACCTCGTCCCGGTACCGGACCCCGTTCAGGATGCCGTCAATGGGGAGCAGGGGGGTCCGGGTAACAAGGCTCATGCCACCCCACACCATCACCGACCCGCCGCCGTACCGGTTATGCTCTTGGACAGTGGCGTCAGCGAACCTCTCCCCTTGACGTCGCCACACCCGAGCCCGGCCATTGTTAAAGGTCAGGGTGAACCTGGACTCATCCGAAAACAAGACCCGGGCCCACTGTTGCCTTGTCCAGGTCACGTGCTTCCTGGCCCAGGTCATGCGGCGCACTCTGTTGACTGGTGACAGCACGGGTCGGACGGCCGGTCTCCGTGACCTCAAGTTTGCCTCATGTAGCCGTCTTCTCACCGTGCTGCAGCTGATGTTAGCACCTGTTGCGTCCCTCAGCTGACCCCTCAAGGTCACCGCAGTGAATGCCCTTTCCCTCAGGACGGAGAGGACAAGGTAGCGGTCTTGCTGTCTTGTCGTTACTCTGGGTCGACCCGTGTGACGCCTTTCCTGGACTGCTCCAGTCTCATTGAAGCGCTCCAGCAGTCTCTGGATTGTGGAATGCGACACTTCAAGTCGTCTAGCAACTTCCCGCTGCGCTAGGCCTTCATCAAGCAGAGCGAGGGCTCTCCCCCGCTGCTCATCCGTCATCGGTCGTCTTGCAAGCATGGTTAAAACGAACCAAGCACGGGTCCTTTTTATCCTCGTCTGCGGGCAACTTTGGCTGGAGTAGTGTTCAAAAAGGGCTTGCCTTGCACGTGCAAAGCGAATTTTGTCGCTACCTTGCCTGCGTCGTCAGAGAGACCCTGCTGAAAATTCGACAATTTCGTGTGGAAATTGTGTTCCTTGGGCCGCCCATTGCAAATCGCCAAATCCCCAAACACGTGCCAAAAGGAAACTGCAATGTTGTCTGAGCTCTTATCCATTCAGTTACGGCAACGAATTGGAGAAAAGAGTAAGAGAAAATAGGTTATTTCTCCTTTCAAAAATTGACTCAAAAACGTTCCTGGCCCTTCAATAATGATGTGTAGTATATATATAATATATATGTTCTGCTGTGGAATACCTGTGGAAGACAGTTGTGCAGAGAACAGCGAAAGGTCGATATGAGAAACCCTGAGCTGACATGGGGAAAGAGAAGAGCCATAATATCTCTATTCTTGTGCACGTGATTTGAGGATGAGCAGACGTAAAGATCTCGAAATGCCCATAGTGTTTTTTGTTTGTTTCTCTCTCTCTCTCTCTCTCTCTCTCTCTCTCTCTCTCTCTCTCTCTCTCTCTCTCTCTCTCTCTCTCTCTCTCTCTCTCTCTCTCTATCTGTGTGTGTGTATGTGTGTGTGTCTCTGTTTCTGTCTCTGTCTCTGTCTCTGTCTCTGTCTCTCTGTCTCTCTCTCTCTCTCTCTCTCTCTCTCTCTCTCTCTGTGTGTGTGTGTGTGTGTGTGTGTGTGTGTGTGTGTGTGTGTGTGTGTGTGTGTGTGTTTGTGTGTGTGATTCGCCTCTCTCTATGTGTCTCTGTCTCTCTGTCCCTGTCTCTCTGTCTGTCACTCTGTCTTTCTCTCTCTATCTGTGTGTGTGTGTGTGAGTGTGTGTGTGTGTGTGAGTGTGTGTGTGTGTGTGTGTGTGTGTGTGTGTGTGTGTGTGTGTGTGTGTGTGTGTGTGTGTGTGTGTAAACATCTCTGCTATGAAGTATGGAAGAATGAGGAATAAACAGATTGTGTTAGATGTTGCTTTCCCAAGATATGGAAGACCAGTAATTACTGAATATATGGTGGAGATGGATGATTGATGCATTTTACCAATAACATGAATGGTGCTTTTTGTGATATCAGACGCAATGTTGTTCATGTTGCTGTTGCACTGCGATAAATGTATGAAGTTTGAAATCATGGGCTATTTCTGAAAACGTGCGGCAGTGTTCACGTGTACACAGTACAAAAATCACTGGCCCATTTGAAAGGGCATCCTCACACCAGCCAGTTGGCCTACAGCTAAATCACACCCTTCTTGCTATCAGATCCAGAAATGCGGTGCCAATACTGTAACATGCCATGATAGTTGCATGCCAGTACCTTCCTTCCGCCATTAGTCAGTCCATCTTCCACCAGCCTCAGAGCCAGATTCGACCTGTGGCTACATGCCATCCTTGTCCAAATTGCCGAAGATTGTGACAGAGTGGCTTACGTCATGCCAGAAATGACTTGGTACTGGTGGTGTATGGTGCGTCACTTCCGGCACTGAGGTCCACGGTGAATGCCGCTAGCAGGCGTTGCCATGATGACAGTACGGCGCAGACGCAGGCGTGGTGAGGAGTATTGACGTCCGCTGATTTCCCCGCTAATGCAGGAGTACGTTTCGTTCAGTGCCAAGCAGAAAGTGTAGGTTGGAGTGGTAGGGGGCGTCGGGGTCGTAGGGGGCTAGGATGAGGCAAGCAGCAGAGGTGTGGGGGTGGGAGGAGGCAGGCAGCAGAGGTGTGGGGATGGGAGGAGGCAGGCAGCAGAGGTGTGTGTGTGTGGGGGGGGGGGGGTGGAAGCCGGGTGGGGACAGGGTGTGGTGCTGCAGCAAGCAGCTGTGTAGGAACTGATGACAAATGGTAGATCGAACAGCATGAAAAGAACCAAGTCGACCATTTTAAATTAATGTGCGGTTCTTTTCAGCAATGACAGGTGTTTGGTGAGAATGATAGAAGACAGAGCAGTTTCTGTCTGTCTGTTTCTGTCTCTGTGTCTGTCTCTGTCTGTCTGTCTGTCTGTCTGTCTGTCTGTCTGTCTGTCTGTCTGTCTGTCTCTCTCTCTCTCTCTCTCTCTCTCTCTCTCTCTCTCTCTCTCTCTCTCTTTCTCTCTGTCTCTCTCCCACCCTCTCTGTCTGTCTCTTTCTCTGTCTGTCTATCTGTCTGTCTGTCTGTCTGTCTGTCTCTCACTCTGCCTGCGATACAGACAGACAGACAGGATGATAGACAGAGAACGTGACAGGTATGGACTTAGTAAGATTAAAAGACAAAGACATGTAGAGTCAGAAAGAGACTGACAGACAGCGAAAGGAAAGCAGAGAGAGAGAGAGAGAGAGAAGAGAGAGGAGAGAGAGAGAGAGAGAGAGAGAGAGAGAGAGAGAGAGAGAGAGAGAGAGAGAGAGCAGAAACCTTCATTGTCAAAACATTTCGTCTTCAAATAAAACAACCACTGACTCTTTTACCATGCCCATTTGACTCTTCAAATATAAAACAACCGACACCCCCTCACCCCCCTTTCCGGCCCACTTGGTTATCCCAAGCCTTTTCTTATGATCGATCAGAAGGCATAATAGACAGGATATCATAATGGTTAAGTCAGATACCTCTTTACCTGTTGTCTCCAAAATTCAAATTGCTGTTACAATTATGACGCACGTGTTGCTTATTACCATTTGCATTGTTTTTCTTTCTCCGTTATTTTATTACGTATCATTGTGTGAATCCTATTGCTTGAAAAAGATACACTTCTTGCAAAAAAACAAAGAATATTATGTTGGTTATGCTGTGTGCTCAATTAGATACGAAACTGGCCTAGTTATAGTGTAAAACCAAGCAGCAAATCGTCGATGAAACTTCACACTAGAGGAAAACAGACGAAAGATTACAACGGAGAACCACTGACTGAAGATAACAGCAGAGAAAAGTGGACCGAAATTATTAGCAGAGGAGTATGGACTCAACAGACTGTTATGTACAATGGATGACATTTCGACCAACGTCTTTGTATAGAGCTGTAGACTGGCAGACATACAGGCAGGCCAGAACTCGGTACCTTGTCAACAGACAGTTCTACGAGCAAGATATCTGTTCCAGATCATTTTAGCGCCTGATGTAATGGTACCACAGGCCTTAAGCAATGAACTAGATACCAGATGCTGAATTTAGCGTCTAAAGTAATGGCACCACAGCTCTAAAGCAGTTACACTAAATACCAGATGGTATATTTGCGACAGGTCTTAAGCAATGATTTAGATACCAGATGACATTTTCCATGGCTGGTGTAATGGTACCATAGGTCTTTAGCAATGAATTAGACACCAGATTATTTCAAAACGCCTAATGCAATGGAACCACAGGCCTTTAAGTGATAACACTAAATACTAGATGATATATTTACAGTCTTATGGAATGGCATCACATGTCTTAAGAAGTTACACTAGATACCAGATAATAACATATTAGTGTCTAATGTACTGTTACCATACCTCTTAATCAATACCACTAGATAATGAATGACATATTTAGCGCCTAGCGTAATGTTACAACAGGTCATGAGCAATAACACAAGATACAAGATAATATATTTGATGTCTATTGTAGTGTTAACACAGGTCTTAAGCAATAAAATTAGATACCAGATGATATACAGAGCGCCTAGGTTCATGTTGCCATGGTCTGAAACAAAAACACCAGATACCTGATCATATGTTTAGTGGATAATGTAAAGTTAGCATAGGTCTTTAGCAATGACATCAGATACCATATAGTATGCAGAGTGCCTAGGTTCACATCATCATATTCTTAAGCAATAACACTAGATACCAGACAATATTATTTAGCCTCTTGTGTAATGACATTATATACCAGATAATGTATAGAGCGCCCAATGTGATGTTATCACACGTCTCACGCAGTGACATTAAATATCAGATGACATAGAACGCTTTATGTTTAACGTGACCACATACAGACCCAAGATACTATATAGAGTGCTTAATAGGACGTTCATTCAAGTTCTGTAGATACACACAAAATAATGTACAGAATGCATTATGGAATGTTACCACTTGTCCTAAGCAAATAACAAGCACGTACTATCACCATTCTCTTATGAACGCTTATAAAACGCTCAGGTGCAGTCGACCACAAACTCAGTTAAGCCACGTAGGTCCAGGAGAAGTACACCCGACAGACATAAAATGTATTGAGGAGATTATCAGAATGCTATCCCTTGCCAGTCTGGGTGAGCTGTTTTACCAGAAACTGGTAAGTGCTGGCGCACATTTTAGACCTTTTCTCTTCACCTTTTTTATGCTGTTGTTTGGCGAAGAGATCGGATTTAATGAGAGACTGTGAACAGTTTTTAGCTGTATCCATCGTACATAATTGTCTATTATTTGTCTACCTATTTGTCCCCCCCCCCTCCCAACGCACACACACTCTCTCTCTCTCTCTCTCTCTCTCTCTTCTCTCTCTCTCTCTCTCTCTCTCTCTCTCTCTCTCTTTCTTTATGTCTCCCTCCTCCTCCTGTCCAATCATCCCATTTTCCGTCTCGCACAAAAACAACACTCACTCTAATGAGGCTATAGGAAAAGAAAATCAAACAATACTACAATTGTCTGTGTCTAATGTTCGACAGATTTTCTCACTTCCAATGTGTGGTATAACCTTGTTAGGAAAGTAACTCGCGTGCCGTTGTTTTGATAAAGAAAAGATTGCCTGGAAACGAAATAAAGACATGAGAGAAAGAATGGAGGGAGCAAGCGCGAGAGAGAGAGAGAGAGAGAGAGAGAGAGAGAGAGAGAGAGAGAGAGAGAGAGAAGAGGAAAGGGGAGGGGGGAGGGGGGGTATCCGCCGATCAAAAGCTATTTTATCAGAAAATGTGTCTGACGAAGCGTGGTGAATGTGGTGGCAGCAATGGTGCTCCAGCACTGTGGCCGTGGGGATTGTGGGGGCCGCTGATTGGGGAGCGGGTAATCACCATGTGATCAAACGTCTGCCGTCAATGCCCACCCAGCTTTTATTGGCCGACTCAACGCTGCATGCTGGGCAAGCAAGCAAGTAGGCAAGCAAGCAGGCAAGCAAGCAAGCAGGCGGCACGGAAATGGTGACCTGCCATTGACCGACGTGGTATGACTCCAAGGCTATTGGGTTCTCACAGACATGCACATCCTGCTCCCTTCCTCCTCCTCCGCACACTCGATTTAATTTCCATGTTGATTTGGAAGTACTGCTAGCTGTTGCCAGCTTCATCTGGGGAACAATCAGCAGCCTGAAATAAAGCTGTATACAGTCCAGAACACTATCCACGTGAGGAATATGTTCCTCCACTTTTTGTCTCCAAACCTATAGTCCTCTTCCTCAGGGTTCTCACCTGAGTTCACACCGAGGTGTCATTAAGATAGGAACAGTGAAAATTTGAAGAGAGTGTAGGATGAATAATGTGAGCAAGGTAATGTGAGCAAGGTAATCTTTGAAAGGAAAATATCATGGTATACTGTGCATATGAATTCAGTTTATGTTTACCGTGACGTTAGGTTGTTTAGGTCCTTTGGGTACCGTGACAGATACTTGCGCGGTCGGGAACATTTCAGCGCCCTTGCCTCCACTCTCTCTCTCTCTCTCTCTCTCTCTCTCTCTCTCTCCTCTCTCTCTCTCTCTCTCTCTCTCTCTCTCTTCTCTCTTCTTCTTCTTTTTTCTTCTTCTTCTTCGTCTTCTTCTTCTCTCTCTCATAGTCCGTAATGGTTCCCACCTCTGTAAGTGTATTATTTCAACGTGTCTGGTCCATAACGTTGGCCATCCAATGCTAGTGATGTCTTACAGGGACATATTTCCTCCTTTGCATTCTCTCTCTCTCTGCACACATGCGCACCCGCCACCACAGGTGTGTGTGGTGTAATAGTAATAGCATCAGTAGACCAGATAGCAACAGCAACAGCAGTAGTAGAAGTAGTCGTTGTTGCTGTTATTGGCACTGTTGTTGCTGTTGTTGTTGTTGGCACGACACACATCCTGTGTCTGTGTGTTGCCCTCGTGTTACTGTTTTCACACACACACGCACACACACACACACACACACACACACACACACACACACACACTCAGGCCATGCGCGCCCGCGTGCACACACACACACACACACACACACACACACCATCACACTCACTGCACACACACACACACACACACACACACACACACACACACACACTCACACACACACACACACACACACCGCATGGGCGCGCGTGCACACGTCGTGCAGACGAGTCCTGATGTAACTACTCCATCAAGGCACTTAACAGTACACCTCTCCAGTTCTTGCACCTAGGGCCATTTTTGATTTGGCTGTTTCCTTGGATTTACACAACAAAAACAACGTCGCCCCGTGGACAGTCATTAAAGAGACAATAAAACCCCGCGTGCTGCCTGCCCCCTCAACGACACTCTCAGAGAGACATTCACACAGATCAAACGCTGCCAAAGGGCAGAGTCCCTGACACACCCCCACCCCCACCCCACCTCCCCGAGTCTATACTGCGCATGCTCGAAGCCAGATGGCCCTGCGCAAGGATCCTGCTTTGATGCTTAAATCTGTCCTTCATAACAAGACAGAGGCTGATAGGGAAGAGGTTTGATCGGCGGAGAGTGCCGTCTCTTTCTTTGATGGCACAGAGCAACCGGATTCCATTCCTTCCCCAATTACAGCTTTTGCTCCATGTTGGCCTGCTTTTCGCTGGAGTTATGGCAGCCTCGACTAGCTTGAGAAGATGGAGGGTGGAGGGTGTGGAAAGGCTGTGCAGGGAGGGGAAAAAGAAGGGATAGGACTGAGAGAGAATTCTACTGAGAGAAGGCTAGTAAAGCATCCCGACCTTGAGACTTGTCTCCAAGAGCGTTGACCCCGCATTAGTCTACAACATTTAATGTCATGTTGTTTCAGGACTATTTCTTTCACGTGTAATGATCTAGGTGTGTAGATGGGACCGTGGGCCTG
>CM031612.1:37744207-37756707 GCA_018398815.1 Conus ventricosus | reverse complement strand
ACTATCGGAACTGTATACCTCTCTGAAATCAGACGGATGCAACATAGTTTTTACTGGGTTCCCGGCTATGTGGGCATTCGAGGCTACGTGTTGGTTGATTAACTTGCCAAGAGTGCCAGAAAGAAAAAGTTGAGCAGATTATCAGATCTATCCCTCACACTAATCTGAAAACCAATCCGCAGGCTTACGTCAAAGACCTCTGGCTAGAAGAATGGAACTCGCAGATGTATAATTAACTGTTCCAAATCCGTCCTAACCTGAAAGAGGTTTTACCATGTTCCAGGGGCAACCGTAAAGAAGAATAAGTCTTGTGCCGTTTGCACACAGACAATTCCTTTTACATGCATTCTTATCTTTTAAAAGATGAAAAAGCTCCGTGGTGCATTCCATGTCATGTACCACTCACAGTGAAACATGTTCTTTTAGTGTTGGGTCTTGCATGATGCCAGACATCAACACTTTACAGTAGACTCCAACCTTGTTCAGAGATATCCCACCTGATGTGGTCTTTGAATTTCTGAAATATATCAACATCTTTCCATCTAATCTAAGATTTTACGGAAGAAAGATTTTAAATGAAATTTCTGGTGTGTTTTTAGAAGGTGTATTTTAAAGGGTTGTGTGAATGAGTTTCTTTTCCACTTGTGATTGACCTCAACACGGTGACAGTCCTGATATGGCCCTTTGCGGTCGGCTGGGCTATAAGCAACATTCTTCTCTCTCTCTCTCTCTCCTCCCCCCCCCCCCCCCCCCCCCCCCCCCCCCCCCCCCCCCCCCCCCCCCCCCGCCCTCTCTCTCTCTGAAAAGCGCGCACAAGATGTCACGCTGACTCGTGGAAACTGTTGGAGGGTCAGGCAGACATTCCGTTACACAAACTCGGGGAATGAATGGCGTGACATGAAGAACGTGTGTAAGTCTAGAAAGCTGGGTGCAGTACAACGGTACATAAAACACATGGAAGCAGGAAAAAACGCAAATTTCCCAAGAGTCAATACTAAGAGAGCTTTCTGAATTTTTCAATGGTTATTGTTTCTGAAAATGTAGCTCCATTTCAAACCTACTCCATACGCATGACTAGAACTCTTGTTTAACTTTAGAAAACGGTGCATAGTTTGACCGTCAGATCAATCTGATCATCGGTCTGACACTTCATGCAAACCCACTCAAATGCTCGATGTTTCGGTCCACAACAGGAGATAATCCTTTTTCGGCAGGAACACTGCTCTTTCCCTTCTTCGTCCACCCTTCTATGAGCTGTTCGTGTGCGAAAAAGAAGCATTAACACGGAGAGAGTTCTTCCTGGCCCCGTGGTTTGGAGAATTCGACGCTAGCACCGTTTGCAACACAAAGTTCATGGGCAGAAAACGCACTTGAGTGGCGCTGGACTCTTGCCGCATGCTATCCACGGGGATAGCAGACCCAAGCTGATCCAAATTAGGCAACACACACACACACACACACACACACACACACACACACACACACACACACACACACACACACACATTCGCACGCACGCGAAGGATGGAAACTCCGAACACACGCACGCACACACAGAGACTCACACACACAGCGAGAGAGAGGAGAGAGAGAGAGAGAGAGAGAGAGAGAGAGAGAGAGAGAGAGAAGAGAAACACGGTGTTAGAAGGAATGTCGATTTCAAAAAGTTTCTAGAAATGAGAATATTCGGACAGAGCATAATAACAAAAGTCTGGGCCAACTGAGCTGTAATATCATCTCTTCCAGTCTCGACATGAAGCTTTCAGAAGCTACAATAAAATATAAACAGCTCATACAACTCCGGCCTTTCAAGATGGAATTTCATAAAATTCTTATTTAGAGTCGGTTTGATGATATAGCCTATGTAAAAGCAGACACTTAATAACAAACAAGTGGGGTAATTCTTGCTCCAACGATGAGCCAGTTACACGCCCATAACGCCAAAGACGAATACCGCGTACAACACCAAACAGCCTCGTAGAAATATTAATAGTGTTTGTTTCTTGTCCTCTGTTCTATCATTTCTGCTAGGCGATTTGGTGTCGTAAGCTACACTCCCTTTCTTACCCTCTGTCCTTCACTATTTTCTCTGTCGTTAGTTCGTGTGTGTGTGTGTGTGTGTGTGTGTGTGTGTGTGTGTGTGTGTGTGTGTGTGTGTGTGTGTGTGTGTGTGTGTTCCGGAGCTCCTGTTTTCTGCCAGAAACGTGGCTTAATGTTACACAGTCATTTGGGGAATGTGTTACGAAAACAGACAAACAAACAAATAAAACACAAAAAACAGACAAACAAACAAATAAAACACAAAAAACAGACAAACAAGAAACCAGAGCAAAACATCCAAACAAGGAAGGCTGTTTGGGTACATTTTGGTGACGTTTTGGGTACAAATTTGGTGACGTTTTGGGTACATTTTGGTGACGTTTTCACGAGTTTCTTTGTCTTCCAGATTCTGCCTGAACGTGAGCGGACGCCAGTAGCAGAGCGGAGTGTGGCATTACAGCATCCTCATGGCTGGAGGGGAGGGGGAAGGTGTGCAGTCGTCAAGGAGCAGGAATAGGAGGCGAAGTGATGGCCAGAGACTGGCGCCTGCAGCTTATCCCATTCCAATCAGACGCCGCGCCTCGTGACTGACTCATTCCAAACCATCGCAGCGCACGTGGCACACAGAAGCACGTGCACGGGGAAGGGAGTTTCGTATTCGTGGATGGCCTGTCGTTGCCCTCACCGGCAAGACAGAGTTGGTTTCGAAGGAGACACTACTAAACTGTTTCTTGTCCAGTTGAGAATGGTTCGGCAAGAACTGTGAGTCGCCTGACCCGCCAGATGTAGACGTTTTCATGAGGACTTCTGGAATTTCATTCCCAAGCTCAGCAGAGTTTCATTTGCCTCACATAAGTGTGGAAACGCCATTAACCTCTACTTCCAAGGCTCGGTTCGTAGGTGGCTGACATTGGTCCGTATGTCTGTCCTGGTCCTCCGCTTGTCTTTTCTACCCTATTTTCGATTGAAGTTTTTTCCCCTCCAAAACTGAATTCTTGGTTTTGGAAATGCTCTAGCATCCATGTCGGGAAGACAGTTGACAAGATTGAAGGGTACACCCTTTTGCAGTAGTATTTTCATTACTCAAGTTTCGCAACATCAAACGCAGCAGTCTGAACAGAATGGGGAAAAAACCATGGTTTGTCAACAACGTTTGCATATGTAATGTCCGCCTCTTCAATTTCTTTCAATTCATACTATGTGGAATATGATGCAAATCAAAAACCCAGAAAATCAGCTTGATGTTGCAGTGACAAGACTTACAGCAGTTCGAGCTTAGTTTAAAATATCTGGAGTTTGTATTTGGATGCTGTTTCAGCGTCATTTTGTCGAATGGATCATTTTCGTAAGTCGCTAAAGTAGAATTCTGCGTCCAAAAGTCTGAATTAGAACTGCTGATAAGTATAAATGTAATTGCGTGCATAATTACTGCTTTGTAATATCAGCTACTCAAAAACTGTGTTGGCCTTCATTAATGTGCTATGTAACGTTTTCAAGTCACAAAGTGGAAATGAGCTTCGTCCGAATGCGCTACATTTTGGCTTACTGAACGGGAAAAAGTCTAAATGTTTCATGTCCTTGTGAAGAAAAGTCATCTTATCTTTCGCATTCCTCTGCGCGATCATCTTTCATGAAGTTGAAGTGACAACCTGATTGGACGCACTGTGATCCTCCATCCTACGTTCAGTTCAACTACCAGGGAAAAAGAGGCAATAACTGATGTGCGGAAAGACAACACGGTAAAGTTGGCTGACCTTGACAAACTATCACTTTCCTCTTCGAGATGCGTGCGAGCTCTCTGAAGTACAGAACCTCTCTCTTTCCTCTCCTGTCGCTTTTCTGTTGTCTCTGCCACCAATCTACCATGCGGGTGGACATTTCCATCAGTCGATCAGTGTGAAGAAGATTGCCGTGAGCCTCCAAAAGACCCCTAATGGCAAAGCAATTTGAATCCAAAAGGTTAGCCAGCAGTGTTTCGTGCTCCTTCATTTTTTCATCGCATCCTGTTTTCCAAACCTTTGTTTTCCCTCTAGGTCTCCTTTACCGGCAACCTAAGATTCAAGGGAAGGTCGTTTTCTCCTCGCTCACAATGAAAATTGCTTGAAAAACGAGACGGAGGATGGTTCCTGCTCAACTCATTAAATCGCCCTAGAGATGTCGGCAGCTGAAGCCAATAATTCATCTTCGCTGTCTTGTGTACTGGTTGGTTAATTTGGAAGAGATGTGATGAACATTTGAAAAGAGTGGACACGAACACTAGGCGTAGAGCATTATCTGGTGGCTGTTAGCTTTGTAGAGCTTGTCAGTGGCTAAATCTGCCCATTTCATGCCATGAATCACCTTTAGAAAACCTGGGCAAGTCATTCCTGGTCCATAAAGACACAGTCATCTGCCTTGATACGGGTGCAGGCCGGCGCATTGATATGAATAGGTGGCACTCTGAATCTTCGAGGCATTAACACTGGAAATATGGGAAACTAACACCAAAGACATTGAGAATCAACGCCAGAAACATGGGAACGAATACCAGAAAGATCGGAAAACGTTCTGCCTGGCTGCCTGTCAATGTTGACAGTGATTATTCGCAGACTGTACTGTTTAGCTGTGTTCGAAAAATGAACGCATTCATTTTATGAATGTCTCTCGACTGGATTACATTCGGGCAAAACTAACATAACTGCACAATTGGTTAGTGCCTACTACGGGTTACTCATTCCACAGCTTTTGCTTTTTCCTCAAGATAATGAAGACAAGTGCATATTGAAGACTGCTGTTTGTCCTGATTGCTGCCTCCTGGCTCGATGAGCAGTAAAAACCTAGGTCATCAAACTTCCAGCCTCCCACATCGCTGGACACCTATCATCCACGAGTCTCTTGACGATAATACTTTTATTGAAAGTCGGAAACTATACAACATCAATGAGAACTAAATTTACAATGAGAGCAATTTTGTGTTAAATTTCTGAATGTCTTCCCGTGTGAGTTTGTTTCATGTTCCTTTTTGTCTCATCAAAAGTGCCCAAGTGACAGTGAGTTTGCGCCAATTAAAAAGCCAACTGAAAAAAAGAGCGCGTAGAGTTGTGGACTAGATGAAATGACAACAAACAAAATAACTGCGGCAACTGAAAAAAACCCACTCATGTCCAAACTGTTGTGAAGAAAGCACCGTCACAGGGATTCTTTGACTATTAGTATTTACACCATACATACACTGCGCCCACTCCTCTATATTAACAGTAACAACCTACAGAAGCTACAATTCAAAACCGTCACCGCTAAAACAAGCAACAAGTGAACAAAAATACGAGTAAGAAGCAAGCGAACACCCACTCCTTCTCCCCACTCCCTAAGGAAGCAACGAGCGGCCAGTAGGCAGCACCAGACAGACCTCTGCCATGGCTGGTCAGAGCACAGGGCGCACTGTGTCTGTTGGCAACCGCCAGAGCCGGAGAACGGGGCGGATGCTACTGATGCTGATGGTACTGCTGGGGGCCACGCCAGACCTCCTGCAGGCGCAGAACAAAGAACTGAGCTACGTCATCTTCGAGGAGAGCCAGGTGCCAGCCAAAGTGGGCGACATCGCTAAGGATTCCAACGTGTCCCAGCTCCTGGGCTCCAAGGTCTTCAGCACTCTGAGGTGAGAGGTGGAATGTCGGGGATGGGGGTGGAGGGTTGGGGGTGCGGGTGGGGGTGGGAAAGAGGGGTGGGGGTGGGGCGTGGGAATGGTAAGAAGAGAGTGGCTGAGATTGGGGTGGTGTCGTTAGGAGACAGGGTCGGGATGTGACTGGCTATGAGCGATGAGTCTGGCTGTGTGTATTAGCATAAACATGCGTGTGCGCCATGTGATTGTGTCGGCATGTGCGACTGTAAATGATTGTGGAAATGAGAGGCCGAGGTAACGCGTGTGTGCACGTGCGGAAGTGATAATGAAGAGACTGTTAGATGTCTCTGAGTTTCGATAGCATAGAAGGCCCCTCCGCTTTTCAACCATGTACACTTTCTTCTTTTTTTTTCAATCATCACTGTCTTGATCGGAGCATACGATACCAGATGTATGGTGAAGACCATGCAACATTTGGGAGAACTCTCAAGAGCAGATATGAGACGATCCTCAATAAAATTACTTCCCCTGCAGGTACCGGGTCCTTTCGCAGCCGGACACCCACAGTGAGCTCTTCGCCGTGGACGCCACCAAGGGAGAGCTGATGACCGCGGCCCGCATCGACCGCGAAAACCTCTGCAACTTCGCCGACATCTGCCGACTTCTTGTCTACGTGGCTATCCAGCAGCGTGGCGGCGCCTACTTCGTCACCGTCAAGGTCAACGTGAACCTCTACGACATCAACGACCACGACCCCAAGTTCCCTCGACCTTCGATGGCGGTGTCTGTGACAGAGAACTTGCCCCGGGAGAGCATCGACATCATGCCGGCCATGGATCCGGACATCGGCGTCAACACCGTGCAGCGCTATGAGCTGGTAGTGGCGGAGGATCCCAGCCTGTTCAGCCTGGTGGTGACGTCCAGTCTGGACGGCAGTCTGGTGCCCAGTCTGGTGGTGAACCGGGAGCTGGACCGAGAGACCCGGGACTTCTACAACATGGTCGTCCTGGCCAAGGATGGGGGCACTCCCACCAGGACGGGGACGCTGACGCTGAACGTCACCGTGGAGGACGTGAACGACAACCCTCCTGTGTTCACCGCCAGCGAGTACAACGTCAGCGTCAACGAAACGCTGCCCGCCACTCTGTGCTAGCCAAGGTCAGAGCCACGGATCAAGACATTGGCTTCAATGGCGAGGTGAGAGGCGGCAGGCTGTCACTGTATACGTCTGTGTTTTTGTTCCACCCCACCCCCACCCTCTCTCCTCTGTCTTGTTCCTCCCTCTGTCTGTCTGTCTGTCTGTCTGTCTGTCTGTCTCTCTCTCTCTCTCTCTCTCTCTCTCTCTCTCTCTCTCTCTCTCTCTCTCTCTCTCTCTCTGTCTGTCTGTCTGTCTGTCTCTCTCTCCTCTCTCTCTCTCTCTCTCCTCTCTCTCTCTCCTGCGTGTGTGTGTGTACGTGAGCGCATGTGTGTGTGTGTGTGTGTGTGTGTGTGTGTGTGTGTGTGTGTGTGTGTGTGTGTGTGTGTGTGTGATTTTTAGAAAATGCTGTATGCTAGAACAGTTTCAAACAGTTTTAACAGAATATTACAGCAGTTTGTAGCATACTTTCATTATCTTCGGATCAACACGATGCACGATGCATCTCATGGCTGCACATAGACACAAACAGGAGTACACGTGTATGCATGTTCAATCTTTCACTCAATATCAACAATTTAGATGTACGCTAATAAACACAACACACACACACACACACACACACACACACCACACACACACACACACACCAACACACACACACACACAACACACACACACACCACACACACACACACACACACACACACACACACACACCCACACACCACACACACAACCCCACACACAACACAACACACCACACACACCACACCCACACAACACACACACACACAACCACACACATCACCACACACACCACACACACACACACAACCACCACACCACACACACACACTCACACCACATCAACACACCACCACACACACACACACCAAACACACAAGCACACCTTGACACAACAGTCATCTTGGTCCGACACATTATCACCATTCTCACGGGCAAAACGAGAGTGGTGCAGAGAGCTTTCGACGATGAGCTGACTATTCTCATTGAAACACCTTAGACACAAAACGCATCATATTCAAGTCCCTTTCTATGAAAAGACTTTATCATATGCGTATGCGGATAGATTCACCTATCATGGAAAACGCTCTTCAGCACAATAGCAGAGACATGGCCTTTGTTCGATGTCCGAGGTTTAATCTGAAGAGCTGCACCCTCACGCTTTACAGCTGAGTCATCTGTTCAACGTTGTCAGTATTCTAGAAAGTCGATCATGATTTGTTGTGTTGTTGTTGTAAACATCATGTATGTATGTGCAGAATTTGCTGTGTTGTATTTCTTTGACAGAGTTCATTATTTGTAGACAGTCTGTGTGAGTCTGCTTCAGTGCGGCTGCTTTGCTGAAGTTGATCTCCGAACAGCAGTAGTGTATGGTTTAGGCCGATTACCAGTGTGCATGGTTTTAGGCCGATTTCCAGGTGTTGTATGGTTAGGCCCCCGACTTACCAGTGGTATGGTTTAGCCGACTTACCAGTGTGCATGTTTAGGCCGACTTCCCAGTGTGTATGGTTAGTGCCGACTTACATGTGTATGGTTCAGGCCGACTTACAGTGTGTATTTGGATTCACCGACTTTACCAGTGTGTATGGTTCAGGCGCGATCACTACCAGTGGTATGGTTTAGGCCGACTTACCAGTGTGCATGGTTCAGGCCGACTTACCAGTGTGTATGGTTTGGCCGACTTACAGTGGTAGTAGCCAGTTCAGTGTATGGTTCAGGCCGACTTACCAGGTGTAGTAGGCGATTACGTGGTTCAGGCCGACTTACCAGTGTGTATGGTTACGTTCAGGGTTGGTTCAGCGACTTACCTGGTATGTGGCCGACTTACCAGTGTGATGGTTCAGGCCGACTTACCAGTGTGTATGGTTAGGCCGACTTAGCCAGTGTGTATGGTTCAGGCCGACTTACCAGTGTGTATGTCGGCCGTTACGTGGAGGTTAAGGGACTAACAGTGTGAGTTCGCGATTACCAGTGTGTATGGTTTAGGCCGACTTACCAGTGTGTATGGTTCAGGCCGACTTACCAGTGTGTATGGTTTAGGCGACTTACCAGTGTGTAGTTTAGGCCTTCAGGTGGTCGCCGACTTACCAGTGTGTATGGTTCAGGCATACGGTAGGAGCCTTACCAGTGTGTATGGTTAGCACTACAGGGATGGTCGCGACTTACCAGTGTGTATGGTTTCAGGCCGTCTTACCAGTGTGTATGGTTTCAGGCCGATTTACCTTGTGTGTATGGTTTAGGCGACTTACCAGTGTGTATGTGCGTTCAGGCCGACTTACCATGCGTGTGTTATATGGTTCATTCGACTTACCAGTGTGTAAATGGTTCAGGCCGACTTACCAGTGGTATGGTTCAGGCCCGACTTACCCAGTGTATGGTTCAGGCCGACTTACAGTGTGTAGGTTTCGGCCGACTCTAACCAGTGTATGGTTTCGGCCGACTTACCAGTGGTAGGTTTCGGCCGACTTACCAGTGTGTATGGTTAAGGCCGACTTACCAGTGTGTATGGTTCAGGCCCGACGTACCAGTGTGTAGGTTCAGGCCGACTTACACATGGTATGGTTTAGGCCGACTTACCAGTGGTATGGTTAGGCCGACTTACCAGTGTGTATGGTTTAGGCCGACTACCGTGTGTAAGTTTAGGGCCGACTACAGTGGTATGGTTCAGGCCGACTGTCCAGAGTGTGTTGGTTTAGGCGACTTACCAGTGTGTAGCTTTAGGCCGACTACCAGTGTGTATGGTTCAGGCACTTACCAGGTGTATGGTTTCAGGCCGACTTACCAGTGTGTATGGTTCAGGCCGATCGCATTACAGTGTGTATGGTTTAGGCCGACTTACCAGTGTGTATGGTTTAGGCCGACTTACCAGGTGTATGGTTTAGCCGCGGACTTAACCAGTGTGTATGTTTTAGGCGTCTTTACCAGTGTGTATGGTTTAGGCCGACTTACCAGTGTGTATGGTTTAGGCCGACTTACGTACCATGTTGTATGGTTCAGCCGACTTACCAGTGTGTTATGTTTAGGCCGACTTACCAGTGTGTATGGTTTAGGCCGACTTACCAGTGTGTATGGTTTAGGCCGACTTACCAGTTATCTGACCAACGGTTAAGGGTAGCAAGTAGAACCTTCCGTCCACTGACCGTGGTTGTTCGTTTATTCAACTGGCCCTAACGTACTTTAGATCTGAGTCAGTTGATTCGACAGAGTCACTTGAAATTTAACCACTCTCTGAGTCGTATTGTCCGATCTGGGGTCAGTTGACGTTTAAACTTTAGGGTCCCATGATTTACAAGCGGGGGAGGGGGGGGGGGGGGAGGACAGGAGGTTATCAAAGATCTGGAGGAAGCATATAGTTGTGTAAACTATATCTGGGGGAAACATAGACTTGGGGAATCATAGATCTAGACAGATCATGCACCGGATAATATAAAAAACATAGACCCGAGGGAGCACATATCGGAGGGACCATAGACCTGGAAGAAAACGGACCCAAAGCTCCAAATGCATGGCCTCAGAGTAACAAACATCAATTGTTTTCCCCTCTGCCGTCACTGCCTCCGCTCTCTGTCTCTTATCCCCATCACTTTGTCCTGTTTTTTCTCTATGTCTCGCTTGCTTCCTCTCTTTGTCTCTCTTCCTGGATTGTCCTTTTCTTTTCGGGCGTGTCAGTAAAAATATGTATTAAACATTCAAAAGAGAAAAAAGACGTGAGGTAAAACAAGAACTGACGCTACAGTATTGCTGAACGTTAAACACTTCGTCTATGGCAGGTCCGGTACCGGTTCAGCTCCCGACAGACGGACGACAACGCCAACGCCTTCGCCATCCACGACACTACGGGGGAAATCCGTAGTGTGCAGGACCTCACCCATCTGCAAGGCAAGACCTTGCGCCTCATCGTGGAGGCTCTGGACCGAGGCTCCAAGCCTCTCAAGGCTCAGGCCGTCGTCAATGTCAAGGTACACCCTGGGTGGTGTGAAAGTCTGTAGTGGTGTGGAAAACGTTGCTATTGTAGATGTGGCGAGGGCGTAGATGACACGACGATGATGATGATGACCATGTATTTTTTTTTCAGCATTTCTTTTTATTGATCAGTGATGTGTATATAACTATTGAACTGAAACAGCGACAAGCAATAGCGTGGTGTGGGTAATTTTCAAAATGATAAAGTAATGATCATAACGACAAGGCAATAGAGATAAAGTGATGACAGGATGATGATGCACTCCCATAGCAATATCAGTTGGACTTCGTAGAAAGTTGGATCATCGCCTCTCATCATGTTACCGGTAATGTGATTCAAAACAATTAATGATGATGAGCTGAAGATTAGTTGATAATGATGGTTTAGACAAAAACAACAGAGCGTATGATGTGTATGATGATGAAGAGACCGACAGTGGTGAATTTGCGAATATAACGGTTTTATTTCATTACGATTTATTTGCTGGTGTTTGCCCTGTTCTGAATAGTACAGTTCGGAACGCAGATTCTTGCAATTCCTGTTGTAAATTGCTAAGATGTTTGTCTCTAAAGACCTGCATGGTTCTTGATATCTATCCAATCATTCTGCAGGTGATGGATGCTGTCAACAACTACCCGTCCATCCGCTTGACCACAATCTCGGGTGGCAACATATCGCTGGTAGAGGAGAGCGCTCCGCCAGGCTACGTTGTGGCTCACTTCATCGTGGTGGACACCGACACAGGCGCTAATGGCCTCGTCAGCTGCACCGTCGGCAACAGCAACTTTGGCCTTCAGAAGCT
Organism: Conus ventricosus; assembly: GCA_018398815.1. Taxonomy (NCBI): domain Eukaryota; kingdom Metazoa; phylum Mollusca; class Gastropoda; order Neogastropoda; family Conidae; genus Conus; species Conus ventricosus. The sequence goes on along the minus strand of CM031612.1, from coordinate 37,745,138 downwards.
CATCGACAAGGAATACAAGATCACGCTGCTAGGTACGCTCAACCGTGAGCAGAAGAGTCGGTTCGATGTCAACGTCCGGTGCTGGGATTTCGGAAGACCCACCTCACTTACTACTTCCGTGTCCTTTAGCGTCATCGTGGAGGACGTGAACGACAACAGCCCTGTGTTCACCCGGAAGCTGTACCGCAAGAACGTGACGGAGGAGCAAGGACCGATCATCTTGTTGCGAGTGCTAGCCACTGACGCCGACATCGGGGAGAACGGGAGAGTGACTTATCGGCTGCCCAACACCACTTCCTTCATAGCGTCTCTCATCAGCGTGCAGGCCGACACTGGAGACATCAAAGCTAAGCGGTCCTTCGACCGTGAGGTTTACACGATCCTGGACTTCACCGTGCTAGCGGTGGATCACGGGCAGCCGCAGAATACAGCCACGGCACGAGTCATCCTGGACATCAGGACATCAATGACTGCAAACCCAGTCTACCGGCTGGATACACACTGACTGTGGCGGAGAACCAACCTCGCGACACTGTTGTCGGCAAGATTGAGGCTGTGGACGAGGACGAGGACGCCAATGGCCAGATCTCCTACCACCTGCTGTCAGACAACAATGCCACGCGTTTCTTCTTTGTGGAGGAGACTGGGGTGGTGCGGAGCAGGGTGATGTTTGACCGTGAAGCCAGAGGTTTGTACCACCTGTCCGTCCTGGCCAACGACCACGGCAACCCTCCCAAAACCAACATTATTCGCGTCTCCGTTCAAATCACGGACGTCAACGACAATACTCCCAAGTTCGTGAGGCCCAGCAAGACCTACAACCTGGTCAACATTTCTTCTGTAACTCCCGCGCGCTCTGTCATATTCTTGGCCAAGGTCAAGGACGCGGATGAGGGGCGCAACGCTCAGGTGGACTTTGGTTTTGCCTCAG
>CM031612.1:37729207-37741707 GCA_018398815.1 Conus ventricosus | reverse complement strand
ATTCCTTTAAGACTCTGTGACAAAGACTTGACTCAAACTCGCAGAACGGGCAATAATTATATACAACCTGGCAATAGTTTTCAAAATATAGTCATTCTTTAATTAAATATCTCACTCTGTTAAGCCATATATCTCTATTTGACACCAGGAGCACAGACACAACCAGCCGTGTCTCCCTGGTGAGTCCGATCCAGCGGACGAAAGGCCTAGGAGCAGGCAATACAAATAAATGTGCCTTCGAGAGGATTGCGATGGTTCCCTCAGGCAGCTAGCGAAGGGTTTCTCATATTTATAATACATTCCCCATTTTCTTCATCTTCAATTTTTTTTTCTTTTTTGTTTTAAATCTTTGGCAAGTCATTACTATAACGACAGAAGAATTGTTAGCCTGCACTTGTTTTACCCCACTACTTAATTGTTCAGCATTATATATATATATCCAATAAGAAAGAGAATATATCAAGTTTTAGATTTGTAAAGTTGGAAAATAAAGTGTTGATGAAGTCGCATGGAATACATACGCACTGCACTGCGACTAGTCATATCCATTGTGTTGAATGTCAACAGAAAACAAAGTTTTGTTCTGGTATGAACACCTATGCAATATATTACAGATTTTATTCAGAGGAAAACAGGCTTAAGAGAGGCCTGTTACCATTTGTGCATGCTTATCTTTTCAATCAATGAAAATTTGGTTACACATTTAAACATTTTTGATTCCGAACCTTCACAAAGAGACACCCCGAGTCCATAGCGTACTTTCTCATAATTATGCTCTCCAATGATGTGTGTTTGTGCCTTTACTAAGGGCTACCGTTATCGTGAATAAACCTCTCTCTCTCTCTCTCTCTCTCTCTCTCTCTCTCTCTCTCTCTCTCTCTCTCTCTCTCTCTCTCTGTGTACCTGCCCCCTCTTTGTGCATCTCTCTGTCTCTCTCTCTCTCTCTCTCTCTCTCTCTCTCTCTCTCTCTCTCTCTGTACCTGCCCCCTCTTTGTGCTTCTCTCTTCTCCTCTCTCTCTCTCTCTTCTCTCTCTCTCTCTGTACCTGCCCCCTCTTTTGCCTCTCTCTCTCTCTGTCTCTCTTCTCTCTGTACCTGCCCCCTCTTTGTGCTCTCTCTCTCTCTCTCTCTGTACTCCCCCTCTCTCTCTCTCTCTCTCTCTCTCTCTCTGTACCTCTCTTTTTTTTTGCATCTCTCTCTCTCCGTCTCTCTCTGTACCTGCCCCCTCTTTGTGCCTCCCCCCCTCCTCTCTCTCTTCCTCTGTCTCTCTCTCTCTCTCTCTGTCAAAATTCAGTTTTGCTTGTTTCCCATGAGGCAACCATTGCATTGCCAACCTAAGACCCTTACACGCGTCATACGGGATCTATCGAGTGCCCCCCACACGCGGTGTTGGCATCGGAAAAAAACAAAACAAAAAAAAACCAACAACAACAAAACCAGTATACCAGCAAAAGCGCGCACTATTGTTACAAACAGACAGCTCATTTGATACCGATTTGATCACAGTCGCCTGGAAATGTGTATACTGTTTCACTGCATATTTTCACCGAGACTACAAAAATTTAAAAAATCCTGTCCGGTGCTTTCCTCTGTCGCTCGACTGATTGAAGCAAACAGATATCTGACAGCGGTCAGTTATTTGCAGTTGCAGGGCAAGTCATCACACGAGCAGTCCGTCTTTCCTGCGTTAGTGCTGTTCTTCATCAGGGCGACGGTGAGGGGAAAATCAATCGCCTTCCCTGATCCAATGGTGACAGGAAACTGCGGAAACGTGGCTTTCATCAGGATCATCTCACCATCACCTGCAAGTGAAGGAAGACGCTTTGGGATTCAGGATTGATGGAGCTATTTTGATGGACTGGTTTGCAGAACATGTTGTTTGTAATTTCTATGCCATTTCTCACAGTTTCAGAGCCGATGGGTAGAGAGCTTGGAAGAGAGCACAAAACCAGGCAAGCATATTGCAAGCATCATAAACTGTTTTCGTTCGTGTTCCTACGTCATGTGGAATTGCCTGAAAATGTCATTATTTCCGTCCTTTTTTTTTGTCAACATTGCACTCATCGTTTTCAGAGTTCAATGTCTCTTTTTTCTCTCAAAACAACATATATATATATATATATATATATATATATATATATATATATATATATATATTGAATTATAAACAAAGCTTGCTCTTATGTCTTAGATTGAAGAAATAGGGGAGATACGCATTCATATCTGCAGTGGTAGATGATTCTGCCTAACTAACAGTATGTGCTTGAGTGGGTGAATGGGGAAAAATAAAATAAATGCTTCTACAAAATGAGCCTTGAGCAAGCTTATATTCTCCAAGGGGGAGACATCCACCAATAGGGAGGGAAACTCACTAACATATAACTCCTGGTCATATACCGATATTTCGAAACTTGGTTGTTTCTCCTCAGTGACCGCGGAAAGTGGTAATTTGACTCCTCTGCCTTTTTAGTTTTAAGAAGAATGCAATCCCAGAAAGGCTGGTGTGCAATACCGTAGTATGTTTGTTGAGTTTTCAAAAAACCAACCAAAGGTGCCATCTAAGAAGCAAAAGAAAATCATGAAAGAGCAAAACAAGCTACATTTTCTTGTGAAAAGTAGAAAAATTTTGAGAAGCATTTATTTTATTTTTCCCCATTCACCCACTCAAGCACATACTGTTAGTTAGGCAGAATCATCTACCACTGCAGATATGAATGCGTATCTCCCCTATTTCTTCAATCTAAGACATAAGAGCAAGCTTTGTTTATAATTCAATATTTCTTGCAGTCATTGCAACACCAAGCTGCTCTGTAAGTTGCTGCAACGGTGCTCGGTACTTATCCTTGGAATTTATTAGTTTCTTATATATATATATATATATATATATATATATATATATATATATATATATATATATATATATATATTGAATTATAAACAAAGCTTGCTCTTATGTCTTAGATAATCAAGATTTCTTGCAGTCATTGCAACACCAAGCTGCTCTGTAGTTGCTGGAACGGTTCGGTACTTATCCTTGAATTTATTGTTTGTTGTATATATTTATATATATATATATATATATTATATTATTTATATATATATATATATATTATATTTAAATATACAGTTAAATAAGATTTTAAAATTTAAAATCATAAAAAACTGTATGTCGCTTCCTACATGGTTGAGCACTTAACGTCGAGTGCTTTTAACTCTGATTTATATAATAATTTTTTAAGGTGTAGTTAAAGACATTGAAAGGTTACAGGAACAAAAAAAAACATTTCTTTGCACACACACACAGACACACACACACACCCACACACACACACACACACACACACGGACACCACACACACCCACACACAACACACACACACACACACACACACACACACGAATGCAGGCGTGTAGAGTGTCTGCTCAGACAGTTCAAATGAATGACCTCTGGTGACCGCCCATAACTTGCAGTCCCCGGAAACCATTAGACTTTCCGGCCTGCTGATCCGCCATCCGTTTTCTCCCGGTGTCATGGTGACGGATTCACCGGCTCAGCAGCAGTTGATGAATCAGGTGGGAATGGGACAGGTCATCTCTTGGCTTGCACGCACGCACCACACACACACACACACACACACACACACACACACACACACACACACACACACACACGCTCGCTCGCTCGCACGCACGCACGTACGTATCTCGCACACACACACGCACACACACACGCACGCGCATGGGCGCGCGCGCACACGCACACACACACACACACACACACACGCGCACACACACTGGCGTACACGCACATATACACACGCGCGCGCGCGCCCACACGCACACACACACATACATACACATGCACGCACGCGCGCGCGCACGCACACACACACACACTTACACACACACACACACACACACACACACACACACACACACACACACACACACACACACACACACACAGATGCAGACAGACAAACAGAGAAGAGACGGAGAGAGGAAACGAAAGAAAGGACAAACAAACCGACAGTAGACAACAAAGATAGACAGACACAAACAGACAGATAACAACGACAACGACGTAGACAGACAGACAAACAGACAAACGTTGACATCACATATGAAAGCTGTCAGAAAAAGAATGGATGGAACAAACAAACAAACAAACAAAAAAACAAGAACAAAAAAGGGGGGGGGGGGGGGGGGGGGGAGAAAATGATGAACATGAAGGCATTTGCGCGGAAGGCAGGTCACGATCGATTCTGAGGAAGGTATGTGGCAACGTGTGTCTGTTCCACTCCTGGACGGCCGGTTGAATAGCACTGAACTGCTGGCATGGACTGTCCTTGGCGCTGACAGAATGGTCAGATGACGGCATGTCCGTACCGCAGTATTCCTTGGACGGGGGGGGGGGGGGGGGGGAGGGGGGAGGGGGGGGAGGGGGAGGGGAGGGGGGGGGGGGGGGGGGCAATAAGTACAGATTGTGGCTGAGTGAAAGAAAGCTGTCTTCATAGAAATCTCTTTGAACGGTATTCAGACCGTGAACAGGTTGTGCTGGACAGATCTGAAATGATAATAGTAGGGACAGTGTTCTATAGCGCTTTCCGCTACAGCAAGGTGACCGACTGTACAGTATCATGTGCATGCAATTCAAATATTCACTCAACACACAGGATAAGCGACAACTTCTCCAAACTGAGAGAGGAGAGAGGAGAGAGAGAGAGAGAGAGAGAGAGAGAGAGAGAGAGAGGAGAGAGAGAGAGAGAGAAGAGAGAGAGAAGAGTAAGAAAGAGTAAAACAAAGCAACTGCCGCTCTGACACACACACACACAGAATACACTCGCACGCACCTACCGATGCACGCATGGACGCACGCACGCACGCACACGTATACACACACACACACACACACACACACACACACACACACACACACACACACACACAACACCTTTTTGTTGCGCAGTCCTTGTCACTCTTGCGTAACCTATTTCTGACATTTTCACACACACACAAAAAAAACATTATGCAGACAATGTCACTCTCCTTTGCTCTCTTTTGTTACTTAAATGAAGACAAGCGACAACTTCTCTAAACTGGAGAAGAGAGAGAGAGAGAGGAGAGAGAGAGGGGAGAGAGAGAGGAAGAGAGAAGGAGAGAGAGAGAGAGAGAGAGGAGAGGAGAGCGAGACGAAGAGAGAGAGGAGAGAGAGAGGAGAGAGAAGAGAGAGAGAGAGAGAGAGAGAAGAGAGAGGCAAGGCAAAGATAACAAAGCAGCTGCCGCTCTCGAAGTGTTCTCGTGAACCAATGTGTATCTACAATTCCTTGGGAGCAAAAATGAGAGAGAAGAATAGACCATCTCTGTTTTAGCAGACGAACTGACAGCCGCGGACTGACCATGTCACGGCAGCCATAGCAGACTGCTGTACGGTGGACTCCCTCTCTCTCTCTCTCTGAAGCTGGTGGAGCTGATGATAAAGAATTCCCCGAGTAGGATGCAAAAAGATATCATTTAAGTTTCGCATGGGGTAACCTCCCCTCGCCGCCACCCCCCCCCCCCCACCCCCATCCACCTTACATCGCACATCCCCTCTCTCCTTCCCCCAAGGTAAGGGAATGTTGCTGCTTAAGGCCCAGCTCACCGCGTTGGAGTCAACTCACAAGTCATCTTTTTTTTTTTTTTTAATTCACAGAACCCTTGAAAACACACCTAAAAACACACCGGAAGTTCTGTTAACAATCTTTCCGCCGTAAAATTTTAGATCAGATAGAAAAAATGTTTAATCTCCTTCACAAATTCAACAAAGATCACTTCTGGTGGGACTCCATCCCCTAAGCCTTAACGCTGGGCTGTGTGTGTGTGTGTGTGGTTCTCTGTTGAAACAAAAAACCGTGGTCTCACGGGCAGCACGTGCTCTGCACGTGCAAGATGAGCCATGGTCGTAACAGGACAGCTGTGTCATGCACGGTGATATGAAAACATAAAACACGCAGACAAGAAAAAGAAAACGGTGTCTGGCATGATACAGTTAATTAAGACATGCTGTTCTCATTGTGATGAGAAAGTGATGCAGTACAATACAATATAATCATAATGGTTTGGGACGTCGCTGGAATAACTCCTCTGCTAGTTTTGAGCAATACCGTCAGTAGAAGGCAAACAACTACCAGAGGTATCCGCGAGCTTTCAGTGAAAGCTAAGCATGTCCTTGGCAAGTCTCCTCGAGGCGAAATTCGAAGCTTCCTTTACATGACAGAAATAGATCCTATCCATCAGTGTCGCGCCTTCCGTCATAGATCACTGTCAATCTACCATACTCCGATACAAACCTATGGACCATTCCAGGTCCCTTTACCTTGCCGAAGACACGAAATGTCTGCGTGAAAACGAATCGCCGCTTCCGGTCGAGTGAGAAACAAGAAGATGTCGGCTGTGGCTTCCATCAGGCTCACCTCGCTGTCTTTTGTCCTGGAAGAAAGGTGTCTTGAAATGGTGACAGAGATCGATCCATATTGCTGTGAGTGAATTCTAAATAAAGCCATTTCTGATTTAGACCTGTTCTTAGACTGGGCACAGACGAAGAGAGAATTGTGCAAAGCTGTTTCTGGTTTAAGCCTTTTCTCACACTGGGAACAGACGAAGAGAGATCGTTAAAAGCCTTTCTGATTTAAGCCTTTTCTTACACTGGGAACAGACATGGAGAGATTGTGCAAAGCGTTTCTGATCTAAGCCTTGTCTTACACTGGGAACAGACGAGGAGAGATTGTGCAAAGCCTTTTCTGGTTTAAGCTTTTTCTTACACTGGGAACAGACTACGAGAGATTGTGCAGAAATCATGATGTGCCTGTATGGAAACAGCTCACTCGCTAGGCTGGCGGAACTGAACCCAGTAGGAAAGGATTCGTGCTTAAGTCGCTGCATATTGCGGGCAACGTTTCCCACCTTTTTGCTTTCATCATCGTCTTATTGTTGTTTTTAATTTATTTCTTCTGAAAACTTTGCGCGCGCGAACATGCTTACACACACACACAACACACACACCACACAACACACACACACACACACCACACACACACACACACACGCACGCACGCACGCACGCACGCACGCACGCACGAACGCACGCGCGCGCGCGCGCGCTGAGAGAGAGAGAGGGGGGGGGGGGGAGAGGGGGGGGGGGGGGCGGAGGAAAACAAATACAGATCATTAAACCAAGAGTCCTGTATGACTAGACAATAAAATGTAGTAGAAAAGAAATGGATCTTTGTAAACGATAGACGGATATTCAGATTTATAAACGTTTATATGAATGGCTGCAGAGCCGAACCATTCTTCCAGGAACGTGTCCCGTTGGTCAAAATGCTGTTGGCGCCTTGATCGCTTGCTCTGCCATACACTGTGCGTGCTCAAAGTCGCTCAGTTTGCTCGGCAGTTTCTGATAAAGCATGCTGACTCAAACATCACAAGGGAGACAAATACCGCTGAAGATGGTTGGCTGGCTGTTTGGATTGTGGCCCGACTGTAACAGGTCAGGGTGTTGTCAGTGCTGTGAGACTGTCCCTCTTGTCTTTCTCTGGATTTTCCCGTCGTGTCCGACGCATGAGTAAGGCAGGCAGGTCATCTGCTGATGTGGTTCCTCATGTGGGAATGAAGACCAATTCCTAAGGCACGAAGTCGTCCGCAGACGCTGCATGGAATGGAGTCCTGCTAGGATGGGCTCCGTTTTCTCCGATTCCTCTTTTCCTGGATGGCGGCTGCCCTGTTGCGCTCGAATGTGCTGTGTGCCCACTGTGTTGTAACGACCTTCGAGCGGGCCTCACCTTGGTAGTTCTGTTTTCTAAGGGCGACCTTCTTCTTCAAAGGGTAGCAAGGCTGTGTCACAATGTTTGGAGCTAGCTTTCTGGGGGTATTGAGTGACGTGATTAGTGGATTGGTGTACATTTTTTAAAATAAAATATATTACTGGAAATTACATTTTTCAACACATTTCTGTTGATCATTTCCCAAGGAACACTCATAAAGAGAAAAGCGTATTAAAACGGTGGAAGCATTACGCTAATACGTTTCTACAATCTTGAGAAGCATAAAGAGAAGAAATAAACACTTTTGCTCTTTGCAGATAGATGAAAAAATGTATCAGGACAGGAGGGCACAAATGCGCGCGCGCGCACATGCACACACATCCCCACACATACATGCACACACACACACATACACACACGCGCGCGCGCACGCACACACGTATGCATGCACGCACGCATGTAAACACAAAGGAGAGAGAGAGAGAGAGAGAGAGAATTCCATAATTCTGAAAGACCTACTGTCATCAAGATATTTGTGTGGTCGGCAGGTCACACTAGACAAGAAGTTCTGAATGTGTCTTTTAGCCATTCCTGAAAATCAGAGGCACACCATGCCTGTGCCAGACGACATGTGTACCAATGCAGTCAGGACATGCGAAGGCAAGACTGATTGCTCTGTATGGACGAGGCTGTTTATTAGTCCGATGTAGACGGTGCTGGCATAATGTTTCTGGTTTACATGTGAGAAAAAGAAAATCAAAAGAAAAATAAAAATTTCCGCGGGACAAAAGGACAAACAATTGACAAGACAAAACACGACGCGTTTCGACCTCTTTGGTCTTCTTCAGGCAAGATAAACAGCATTCAGGACAATGCAAACGAAGAACGAGCAATCATTTATCTTCGCAACGTCCAGTTTGCCATTGAGAGATAAGTGATGGCTCGTTCTTCGTTTTCATTGGGGGGACGCCTTATTGTCAGAAGGCCCGTTAGTCAGAAGGCCCGTTTGTCAGAAGGCCCACTAGTCAGAAGGCCCGTTAGTCAGAAAATCAGTTGGCATTCAGTTGCATGCCCGTTAGTCAGAAGGCCCGTTAGTCAGAAGGCCCACTAGTCAGAAGGCCCGTTAGTCAGAAGGCCGTTAGTCAGAAGGCCCACTAGTCAGAAGGCCCGTTAGTCAGAAAATCAGTTGGCATTCAGTTGCATGAATGGAATTTCCCCTAAGTGCGGAAGATGAAAGTGAAAATGCGGAAGATTAAAGAGAAATGAAATGGAATTTCCCCCCACCCCCCAATAAAAACCAACAACAACAACAAAAATACTGAATTTCTGACTAATGGGCCTTCTGACTAGTGGGCCTTCTGACTAATGGGCCTTCTGACTAGTGGGCCTTCTGACTAATGGGCCTTCTGACTAGTGGGCCTTCTGACTAGTGGGCCTTCTGACTAATGGGCTTTCTGACAAAAAGGTGGTCACCTTTCATTGTACGTTGAATCTGAGAAGATAAGTGGTGGCTCGTTCGTCGTTTTCGTTGTCCTGAATGCTGTTTTTCGTGCCTGAAGAAGACCAAAGAGGTCGAAACGCGTCGTGTTTTGTCTTGTTATTTGTTTGTCCCTTTTGTCCGGCGGAATAACATGATGGTTTGTTTAACGTCTGTTTCAACTTCCGCCTGCAGTCAGCTCACAGTGAAAGTACTTGTGAGCACCGACGTTGCTCAGTACTCACGTGAAGTTACTTGTGAGAGCAGGACCGAACCGTTCGCCTGCAGTCAGCTCACAGTGAAAGTTACTTGTGAGAGCAGGACCGAACCGTTCGCCTGCAGTCACCTCACAGTGAAAGTTACTTGTGAGAGCAGGACCGAACCGTTCGCCTGCAGTCACCTCAGTGGAGTTTGTGAAGCAGGACGAACCGTTCGCCAGACGCAGTGTAATGGCTGTCCGGGTCTTTCTTTACATGAATATCGATCTCCTCTATTACTTACTCTCACTTTCGAACACAGACTACTGTTCTTAACTAATGTTTCTCCAATCATACAACACCGTCAGTCCTCTCCCTTTACAAACCTTCATACATCCGGACCCCCTGCCGAGCCAGGAGCCACGAACAAGATGTCTGCGTGCAAAACGAATCACCGCTTCCGTTCCAACGAACAACAGGAAGTCCCCCCGGGCGACTTCCATCAAGTTTATCACGCGATCTCCCGCGACTGGCGGAAGACACCTTAGAAATTTGAATTGCTGGCTCCTTCTACTTCGGTGACCAAGTGCCAAAGCATGCCATCCTGACTGATGCCATTTCTCGAACAGGGAACCTGTGACCATGGAAGACTTATAGAGAACGGTGCCGCGACAGAAAATTTTTTCTTAATGCTGTATAAGTGATGGAAATCAAATCGAAGGTAAACAGTCAACCAGTATAGATTACACTTGATTTGTCAAGCATTCTTTCTCTTGTTCATTTTTTCCAACCTTTCCTCTATTCTTTTCCAATGTCTGTCTGAAAGAACACAAGGACATCAAATTTTGTAGTAAGTACTGAAATAATGAGGAAACAAAGTGTCTGAATTTGAAGAAAAAAGGAAAAAAAAACCCAAGTAAACAAAGAAATGAGCAAAGAAAGAAAGAAAAAACAAACAAACTAAAACCCCAAAGGAATTCTAATCACTGATTATTACCCATTTCATGTCGCATACACTGTAAACCTTATCTTCAACTACATGTTAAATATTCAACAGTAAGTGTGTGTGTGTGTGTGTGTTGTGTGTGTGTGTGTGTGTGTGTGTGTGTGTGTGTGTGTGTGTTTCGAGCGTGTGAGTGCACGCGAGCCTATATGGGTTTGTATATTCGTGTGTGCGTGCATTCTTGTGTGTGTGTGTGTGTGTGTGTGTGTGTGTTTTGTAGTACTTTAATTTAACGTCTCTTCACCCTCAAGTGACATTAGACAAGTGTGTGTGTGTTGTGTGTGTGTGTGTGTGTGTGTGTGTGTGTGTGTGTGGTGTGTGTGCCTACTTACACGCCTGCTTGTGTTTTGTTCAGCATCAAATGGCCGCAGTGGTTGGCCGGGGAAGAAAACCAGCAAGATCTGGAGCGTTGTTTGGGAAGATTACTGAAAAATGATCATGCTCATGTCAAATTGTTTTCCCAGTTTAATTTGTAAGAGCCACCCCTGACCAGACTTATGACTTGTTTTAGAGCTCGCTTCCGCAGCACCCGTCTCTGTCTGTCTGTCTCTGTCCGTCTCTGTCTGTCCGTCCGTCTGTCTCTGTCTGTCTGTCTGTCTGTCTTTCTGTCTCTCTCTCTCTTTCGGTTTGGCCTCTCTTCCTGTTTGTCTGACTGTCTGTCTGCCTGTCTGTCTCTCTTCATCATCCACTCCCTCTCTTTTTGATTGGTATCTCTGTCTGTCTGTCTCCATGTGTGCCTGTCTGTCTGCCTGTCTGTCGTTCTCTGTTTGTCTGTCGTTCCCTGTCTGTCTGTCTCTGTCTGTCTCTCTGTCTGTCTCTCTGTCTCTCTCTCTCTGTCTGTTTGTCTTTCTCTCTCTCCTCTCTCTCTCTCTCTCTTCTCTCTCTCTCTCTCTCTCTCTCTCTCTCTCTTCTCTCTCTCTCTCTCTCTCTCTTCAGCATCCACTCCCTCTTTCGGATTGGCATCTCTGTCTGTGTGTCTGTCTGTGTGTCTGTCTATGTGTTGTCTGTCTTTCTCTGTCTGTCTGTATGTCTCTCTCTCTGTCTCTCTGTCTGTCTGTCGTCTTCTCTCTCTCTCTCTCTCTCTCTCTCTCTCTCTCTCTCTCTCTCTCTCTCTCTCTCTCTGTTGTCATTGATTTCAAGTCTCTACCTCTGTTTTCCTTTCTATGATTCATTTATTTTTTCTTTCTTTCTTTCTTCCTTTCTTTCTTTCTTTCTTTCTTTCTTTCTTTCTTTCTTTCTTTCTTTGTCTTTTCTTATCTGCTGTTGTTGCCTGTCATTACCGAATGATTCTGCTGCTGCTTATTCGCGCTGCATATATCTCCGTGACTCACTTGCCGCACGTAAGCCTACGTGGATTTGTTGTTTTTTCTTTCTTTCTCCAGGTCGTTAATTCCAAAGGTTAACGAAAGTATTGAGTTATTGATCTCCGTTGTGATGACGTGACTTTCGTCGGTTTTCTTTTTGTTCTGGTTTGAAGACATATCTGTCAGATGATAAGCATCTGTATTTTTCTCTTCTTTGTCAGATTCGTGATGCTCACATGTTCATTTTCCCTTTCTTTCCCATCAGGCAATTAGGGGTTGGGGGTGGGGGAGGGGGTAGAACACAAGTAACGTTTTGTTTTTCTGGTACTGTTTCTTGACATATCGATCGGTAGGTCTTTCATATTGCCTCAATCCATACCTGTCTGTCTGTCTGTCTATCAGTAACTTTTTCCCAACACCTCGTTCTCTCTGATTGTTATAATATCTCTGCCGATGTACTGGCTTGCCCTTATATGTGCGTGGATGTCTATTTATCTATCTATCTATCTACATACGTGTGTGTGCGTGTATGTGTGTGTGCGTGCGTGCGTGCGTGTGCGTGCGTGCGTGCGTGCGTACGTGCGTGTGTGGTGCGTGCGTGCGTGCGTGCGTGCGTGCGGTGTGTGTGTGTGTGTGTGTGTGTGTGTGTGTGTGTGTGTGTGTGTGTGTGTGTTATGTGTATAATATATGTGTGTGTGTGTGTGTGTGTGTGTGCA
>CM031612.1:37696707-37706707 GCA_018398815.1 Conus ventricosus | reverse complement strand
TGAGGTCCTTTGATAGATGCTGAGTCCTGTGATAGATTGGTGTCCTGTGATAGATGCTGAGGTCCTGTGATAGATGTTGAGGTCCTGTGATAGTGTGAGGTCCTGTGATAGATGCTGATGTCCTGTGATAGATGTTGAGGTCCTGTGATAGATGCTGAGGTCCTGTGATAGTTGTTGAGGTTCTGTGATAGATGCTGAGTCCTGTGATAGTGTTGAGGTCCTGTGATAGATGCTGAGGTCCTGTGATGGATGTGAGGTCCTGTGATAGATTGAGGTCCTGTGATAGATGCTGAGGTCCTGTGATAGATATTGAGGTCCTTTGATAGATGCTGAGGTCCTGTGTAGTTGTTGAGGTCCTGTGATAGATGTTGAGGTCCTGTGATAGAATGTGAGGTCCTGTGATAGATAGCTGAGTCCTTGATAGATTCTGAGTGTCCTTTGATAGATGTTGAGGTCCTGTGATAGATTCTGAGTTCCTGTGATAGTTTGAGGTCCTGTGATAGATGTTGAGGTCCTGTGATAGATGTCTGAGTTCCTGTGATAGATGTGAGGTCCTTTGATAGATGCTGAGGTCCTGTGATAGATGTTGAGGTCCTGTGATAGATTCTGATGTCCTTGATAGATGCTGAGGTCCTGTGATAGTTTGAGTCCTTGATAGATGTTGAGGTCCTGTGATAGATGTTGAGGTCCTGTGATAGATGCTTGAGGTCCTGTGATAGATGTTGAGGTCCTTTGATAGATGCTGAGGTCCTGTGATAGATGTTGAGTCCTGTGATAGATGTTGAGTCCTGTGATAGATGCTGAGGTCCTTGATAGATTCTGATGTCCTTTGATAGATGTTGAGGTCCTGTGATAGTTGTTGAGTCCTGTGATAGATGTTGAGGTCCTGTGATAGAATGCTGAGGTCCTGTGATAGATGCTGAGGTCCTTGATAGATGCTGAGGTCCTTTGATAGATGTTGAGGTCCTGTGATAGATTCTGATGTCCTGTGATAGTTGTTGAGGTCCTGTATAGATGTTGAGATCCTGTGATAGATGTTGAGTCCTGTGATAGATGTTGAGGTCCTTTGATAGATGCTGAGGTCTGTGATAGATGTGGTCCTGTGATAGATTTGATGTCCTTTGATAGATGCTGAGGTCCTGTGATAGATGCTGAGTCCTTTGATAGATGTTGAGGTCCTGTGATAGATTGCTGAGTCCTGTGATAGATTCTGATGTCCTGTGATAGATGCTGAGGTCCTGTGATAGATTTGAGGTCCTGTGATAGATGCTGAGTCCTGTGATAGATTCTGAGTTCCTGTGATAGATGTTGAGGTCCTTTGATAGATGCTGAGGTCCTGTGATAGATTCTGATGTCCTGTGATAGATGTTGGAGGTCCTGTGATAGATGCTGATGTCCTGTGATAGATGCTGAGGTCCTTTGATAATCTGAGGTCCTTTGATAGATGTTGAGGTCCTGTGAATAGATTCTGATGTCCTGTGATAGGTTCTGATGTCCTGTGATAGATGCTGAGGTCCTGTGATAGATTCTGAGGTCCTGTGATAGATTCCGATGTCCTGTGATAGATTCGAGGTCCTTTGATAGATGTTGAGGTCCTTGGATAGATGCTGAGGTCCTGTGATAGATGCTGAGTCCTTTGATAGATGTTGAGGTCTTTTGATAGATGTTCGGGTCCTTTGATAGATGTTGAGGTCCTTTGATAGATGCTGAGGTCCTTTGATAGATTTGATGTCCTGTGATAGATGTTGAGGTCCTGTGATAGATGCTGAGGTCCTGTGATAGATGTTCGGGTCCTTTGATAGATGTTGAGGTCCTGTGATAGATGTGAGGTCCTGTGATAGATTCTGATGTCCTGTGATAGATGTTGAGGTCCTGTGATAGATGTTGAGGTCCTGTGATAGATGTTGATGTCCTGTGATCGATTCTGATGTCCTGTGATAGTTGTTGAGATCCTGTGATAGATGTTGATGTCCTGTGATAGATGTTGAGGTCCTGTGATAGATGCTGAGGTCCTGCAATAGATGCTGAGGTCCTGTGATAGATGTGAGGTACTTTGATAGATGTTGAGGTCCTGTGATAGATGTTGAGGTCCTGTGATAGATGTTGAGGTCCTGTGATAGATGCTGAGGTCCTGTGATAGATGTTGAGGTCCTGTGATAGATGTTAGGTCCTGTAATAATCTGAGGTCCTGTGATAGTTGTTGAGGTCCTGTGAAAATGCTGATGTCCTGTGATAGATGCTGAATGTCCTGTGATAGATGCTGAGTCCTGTGATAGATGTTGAGTCCTGTGATAGAAAACAGAGTCCTATAAGATATTGGGTCCTATGATAGTTAAGAGGGTTCTATGACAGTTATGTCTTGTGATAGATAACGGACCTATGAATAACGGTCGGGTCCTTTGCTAGATAATAGGATCTTACGATAGATGATCAGGTCCTCTAATAGATGATTAGGTTCTGTGACAGATAGCGGGCTCCAGTGATAGATCCAAGAAGCTTATGATAGATGAAAGGTTCCTTGGGAGGTGAAAAAGACTGCAGAATCCTAGAACACCAGCCATAAAACAGAAACAATAAATACATAACACAAAAATGGAAGTGACTCTCGTTTGATTTACAATATCAAACCGATAAATGAATTTTCCGAAAGTGTATCTTCTGTAGATACCATGAACACCAGACATAAAAATGAACGAAACAAGGATCTCCTATGGCGGTTAACAAGAGATTGGCAATGTGAAAAAGGGGGTTTAAGGGTATGGAAAGCTCTCTCTCTCTCTCTCCTCTCTCTCTCTCTCTCTCTCTCTCTCTCCCTCTCTCTCTCTCTCTCTCTCTCTCTCTCTCTCACACACACACACACACACACACACACACACACACACACAAGGTCGGGGTGGGAGGGGATGGACAAGGGAGGGTACAGAGTGCACCTAAAGGCAATGCACGCCCATGTTTATGTATGTGACTGCAATGCTAATCAGGAGAGTATATCGTTTGAAGGGGGAGCGGGTAAATGTATGTTAAAGGCAAGGGGGGGGGGGAGAGATGAACACAAGCAATGCGCTTAACTCTGTTGAAGGAAAGAGGAGAGATTCGAATAAAGAGCTTCGTGTTGAAGAAAAGGGAAGAGATAAATTTATACACAGGTGTAATTTAACTGGATATCGAAGTTTTAAATAAATTTTAGCGAACCGCCAAAAAAAAAAAAGTGGCACAAACGAATCACAAGACAAAACACGACGCGTTTCGACCTCTTAGTTCTTCTTCAGACAAAATACAAAACAATTATTACAACGAAAATGAACGAGCAATCACTTGTCTTCCGTCACTTCAGCGCAAGATAGGCGTTGTTGAATGGGAATGTATGAATACATACTAGGAAGGAACTTAGCTGTGTGTTTAAGGAAAGAGGAGAGATAAATACATACGTGCGTACATGGAGGTTATTTACACTATGTTGAAGTAAAAAGAAGAGAAGAATATAAATATGGAAGAGGGGATAGCTCTATAATGAAGGAAAGGGGAAAGAATAATACATACATTGAAGGAACTTAACTTACGCTGAAGAAAAGGGGAGAGATGGAAATATACATTGATGGAATTTGACTACCTGTAAGGAAAGAGAGAAGATGCATACATTGATGTAGGCTATGCAGCTCGATGCGGAAGGTTTCAGAATGGGGTGACTTTAAGCGGAACTCGGAACAAGCGCAAAAAAAAGAATTATGTGCGTCTCAAAATCGCGTACGCTATCTTCACTGTGAACAGTGCGCCAATATTTAGATAGATGAGACATCCTATACATTCTAGACGCGCATTTCTGGCACCCGCCATCATCGACCCCAACCAGTCACTCTACATTTCAGCCATTCCCAACACGATATCAATTACGTCACAAAGTTCTGGTGCTCTGGCAGTCACAGATTGACAACGTTGAACGTTCCATGCAGGAATCCCATCTTGTTGCCAGAATAGAGACTCCCTGACCTCTTGCATCAATATCCAAAACTAGCAAGTGCATATCCCCCCCCCCCCCCCCCCCCCACCGCCAACACCTGCCCCCGCAGTCTTCTCCACAGACACACACTAGCATACTACTCGTGTGATTCGCCTCATGTGTATGTTACAGCCGTTTTCTCTCCTCTCCTCACTTGACAATCTCCCATTTACTTTATCAGTCTGTTCTTTACTCACCTGTCTGTCCACCCATTGTCTCACATGTCTGTCCACCCATTGTCTCACATGTCTGTCCACCCATTGTCTCACATGTCTGTCCACCCATTGTCTCACATGTCTGTCCACCCATTGTCTCACATGTCTGTCCACCCATTGTCTCACATGTCTGTCCACCCATTGTCTCACATGTCTGTCCACCCATTGTCTCACCTGTCTGTCCACCCATTGTCTCACATGTCTGTCCACCCATTGTCTCACCTGTCTGTCCACCCATTGTCTCACATGTCTGTCCACCCATTGTCTCACCTGTCTGTCCACCCATTGTCTCACATGTCTGTCCACCCATTGTCTCACCTGTCTGTCCACCCATTGTCTCACATGTCTGTCCACCCATTGTCTCACATGTCTGTCCACCCATTGTCTCACCTGTCTGTCCACCCATTGTCTCACATGTCTGTCCACCCATTGTCTCACCTGTCTGTCCACCCATTGTCTCACTTGTCTGTCCACCCATTGTCCACCTGTCTGTCCACCCATTGTCTCACATGTCTGTCCACCCATTGTCTCACATGTCTGTCCACCCATTGTCTCACCTGTCTGTCCACCCATTGTCTCACTTGTCTGTCCACCCATTGTCTCACATGTCTGTCCACCCATTGTCTCACATGTCTGTCCACCCATTGTCTCACATGTCTGTCCACCCATTGTCTCTCTCTGGTTTTCTTTCAGTTACATACACTTCTGCTTTGACGTATGTTTTTCTTCCTTTTTTGTGTATTTGGTTGTTTATTTTGTTTTTGTGTTGTGTTTGTGTTTGTGCTTGTTTGCTTCTTGGAATAGCGCTGTTAGCTTTTCTTTCCTTCATTACGTTTACTGCTTTCCACCTCGTATCATTCATATCATTATCAACATCATCACTAGTACTACTACTACTACGACTACCGCTACGACTACTACTACTACTACTACTACTACTAACTACTATTGCTATAGCCATAATTATTATGATTTTATCATTGTCATTAGTGGCGGTAGCTGTAGTATAATTCGATTTCTTGTTGTTGTTGTTGATGATGTTGTTGTCGTCGTCATCATCATTATCATTATCAATATCAATGAGTGATGATGATGATGATGATGATGATGATGATGATGATGATGATGATGATGATGATGATGATGATGATTTCTGTTGTTCTTCTTGTTACAGTTGCTACTACTACTGCTACTACTACTATAACACTACTACTACTACTACTACTACTACTACTACTTTTTCTTCTTCTACTATACTATTACTACAGATGATGATAATGGTAATGGACATCTATATATCACCTTCTGGAGTCCAAAGCGCTTTACAATACGTACAAGAATGTAAACGCAAAATAGTACAGTCAAATTACTTGAAATATTATACAGTTCACACTAAGTTTAAGAACGCAACATATTTCTATCGTTTAACAATACAATAGCAATAAATAAAAATGCACGGACTATTTGCATAGACTTGTTCTGCATATTAACACAACACTTGCAAGGCACATTTCATAAGTACCAGCTTACATGCACACGCGCGCGAGCGCGCATGCACGCACACACACACACACACACACACACACACACACACACACACACACACACACACACACACACACACACACACATACATATACACACGCACAAACACACACACACACAAATGCACACTCACATGCGCGCGCGCGCACACACACACACACACACACACACACACACACACACACACACACACACACACACACACACACACACACACACACAATCACACTAACACACACGCACGCACGCGCGCACGCGCGCACGCACGCACTCACACACATACACACACACACACACACACACACACACACACACACACACACACACACACACACACACACACCACACACACACACGCGCACGCACGCGCGCGCACACACACACACACACACACACACACACACACACACACACACACACACACACACACACACACACACACCTGCTCTTCAACTAACACAAGCGTGCTCACAAAGACATATACAATCGACAGAAATAGAAAATCCATTAGGACCTTGCCTGAAAGTTGAGTTTTTCGATTCGATTTGAAGGCGAGGATAGAAGAGTGATGGCGGATAGAAAAAGGCAGCGGACTCCAGAATTGGTTGGCTAAGTAAGGCACAAGGAGAGCGTCCACCGTGCTGTGTTCTTTCGAACGTAGGAGCTTTGCAAGATGGTCTATTGTCGGCCGAAGAGCGAAGCGTTCTGGATGGAGTGTAGGTTTTAAGTAGTTCACATAAATACAGAAAAAGCCTTTCCAGTAATGTTCTGAAAGCATAGGGCAGTACGTTTTATACTGAATTCTCTGTTCCGCTTGACGCCAGGGAAGTACCCTCAGAAACAGCTTGGCGTGCGTGGTCTTACAAGATCTATCAAATGACCCTGGCAGCAGCATTCTGGGCCTGTTGAGTGGTTTTGTGATTTCCAATGGATGGATGGCTTGCAAGGAATTGCAGTAGTCCACCCTGGAACAGGATGCAACACAGCTTACTGTAGCTTTTTGGCTGCGTGAGCTGTGAGACACTGGCGAATGGAAGTGATGTGTCTGCTTTCTAGGTAAGCTGTGCTACATGCTTTCGTAACATGTCGCTTTAATATAAGGATCATCATCCAACGGGAGACGAAATTTCAAACTGTGTGGGAAAATTCAATGTGGATGTTGTTTAGTGAAGCAGTTGGGAAAGATGGAACAATGCTGGTAGAAGCAATCCAACAGCCTGTTTTATGTACTTACACGTGTATATATTTTTTCCCATCATAGAGTGTTCCATCAAATTCTTTGTAGTTCTTAGAATATCTGGAGTGATGAAGTTTGTCTACAAACACTTCGTGACAAATTGAAATATTCTCAATAATTTAGAGACTCGTGAGAGGAGTTGTGTACATAATAATGAACAGTATTGCTCTTGCATTGAAAGCATGGCTCGACGAATTTCCTTGGTGAACTCATTCAGAAAGAATTAACCATTCCTAGCTATCTTCAAAATAGGAACCAGTTTTTTTTTTCAAAGTAAAAAAACAATTTTTCTGTCTTTTAGATAATTGAAAAAAAAATCAATATTTGTTTGTTTGCTTATTCATTGTTCAGTCCCCGACAGTCAACTGAAATAATATAGAACTATCCGTCTGTCCAATAGGAAGCCCAGGGCATGCCTGTTTGTATATGTGTGAATGTGTGCGTGTGTGTGGTGTGTGTGTGTGTGTGTGTGTGTGTGTGTGTGTGTGTGTGTGTGAGAGAGAGAGAGAGAGAGAGAGAGAGAGAGAGAGAGAGAGAGAGAGAGCGTGTGTGTGTGTTTGTGTGTGTTTGTGTGTGTGTGTGTGTGTGTGTGTGTGTGTGTGTGTGTGTGTGGAAGGAAAGGGGGGAAGGGTTGGTCTCGTGCGGCGGCCAGCCGAGCTTTGACCTCAGACAGTCCATGCCAACAATTAATGTCATTAATACAATGATAGGATCACCTTTTGCTTTGAACTTCATGTGTTGTTTCCTTCAGCTACACATGAATGTTAAGTCCAAGGATTCTGATGACAACTGTCCGCAATTCAATAGACAAATGTGATCTGCGGTATTAAGTCTGCATTTGTAATTTAAATCGTTCCTAGTAAAGAATGAATCAGTGTCCCCCCCTCCGCCCCCCCCCCCCCCCCCCCGGCCACCCCTCCCCCCCCCCCCCCCCCCCCCCCACACACACACACCAAATATTGCTATGGATATAAATACGAGGAAACGACAATTTTTTATTTTTTTTTTAAAGTAGTAATATCATGACAGAGCAGAGAATATTACACAATCAATATACGATAACAATAATAATAGTAGTGATAATGATGATGATAATGATAATGATGATGACGATGGTAGATTAATACACGCAGGGGGAGACCTCAAGTGTATACTGACAGAAAAGGGGAGGAAATCGGTCGCCTCCAGCGGCCCACTGCAGTCTCACCCCTGGGGAGGATACTCTGGCCTAGACCCGAGGGACGAAGCACAACTCCGAGGAAAAAAACCCAAACCAGACAAACATAACTGATCTGAAAACAGCCCTAAATCTCCTCTTAAAAAGAAGCAAGCCACGCTCCCGATGACTCCGGGGACAATAAATGTACACAAGAATACAGATCACAGACACAGAACTGCTTACATGAGATGTAATTGTGCATACATGCGGGTAAATTGACTCGTGATCCCGAGGTTACAGGTTCGAATGTCGGTTCAGGGGATTTTTTCCTCGGGGTTAACATTGGTTCTGACTCCATTCCCCATATAGTCCTTCGAATGAGACTATAAACCGAGGTTCCGTGTGTGAACGCACGCACAACATCTTGCACACACGTAAAATCCCATCACCAACTTTCGGAAGAGAAGGCCGTTTGGCCGCTGGTATGGATGACACGTTACACATAGCATGCACCTTCCCCGAAGTTGGAGTATGGCTGCCTTAATGGCGGGATAAAAAAAAAAAAACCAACGTCATACACACAAAAGTGTCAGAATCTTCAACTCGATGAAGGTGGACACTCAAAGAAAGAAGAATTAAAGATAGATGAACGTGAAGACAAAGAAACGTACATGAAATAAATGCAAATAGTGATAAATCGGAAGTAAAAAAAAAGAAAAGTAATACATGAAACGAACAATTCAAATAAAGTTAAGAGATACAAAAACAACTTTCCGCCATGTTTCCGCTATTTCCTTCTTTACCAAACGACCACCACCCCTCCTTCACCTGTCCCTTACTGGTCTTCTTTTCCCCCTCAATTATCGTGAAAGGGAAACTTGGCAGTGCTTCCGTATCCTACTTGATCTCCTAACAACAGTTGGTTTGTGACATTGTCGTTGCATTTGTTTCTTTCCTCCCCATTGCCCTCCTACAGGATGTGCTTTCAACACACTGAACTGCAGAATAATATGGCACTAGAACTATACAGGCAGTGCCAATAAAAGGGAGGTAACACCCTATGTGCTGCCAACGCGTTGCGTGTTCATGTGCGCAATTAAAACATAGTACGTGCTATAGGTACGGCGTTCATTGCGTTTTTTTTGTTGTGTGTTCTGCTGTTTTGTTTTGTTTTTGTTTTTGCTGGCACATTCACACTTAGTCTCTCTCTCTCTCTCTCTCTCTCTCTCTCTCTCTCTCTCTCTCTCTCTCTTCTCTCTCTCTCTCCTCTCTCTCTCTCTCTCACGGCCTAGACACCGAAATTCTGAAGGAAAATCTCTCTGCATCATGACCTCTGTGCTACAAAACACCTAACGCACCGCTCATACTTCCGCTCGTGTGTTTTGTCACTGACTCTTCCTAGAGGAAAATGACAAGCCGGACTTCACTGATGGAGGCCAGCGTTTCTGGCACGGCGGATTACGATTAGGCCGGGGGTGGGAGAGCTTGGGGGGGGGGGGGGGGGGGGGGGGGGGGGGGGGGGGATGAGGGGATAGTGGCTTGACAGGAAACAACTGTCGATTTATGGCCAAGAGTCTGCTGCTTCCCTATGGCTGGGGCTTTCCAGGCTGGCGTCCTTTGTCCAACGCACGGAACCTTGTGGGAAAAGGAAGGAAGGATGTTTGTGTCATCCATTCTTCTCTCCCTGCCTCGGTCTCTGTCCTTTCTACGTAGACTGTCTATTTGTCTTGTTTGTTTTTTTTCTCTGTCCATCTCTCTCTGTCTTATTTTTGCCCAGTATTTGTTTGTGCCTCTCTTTGTTATTTACGCTCTCTCTTCTCTCTCTTCTGTCTCTCGTCTCTATCTCT
>CM031612.1:37686707-37691707 GCA_018398815.1 Conus ventricosus | reverse complement strand
TTTATCATAATGCATCTATAACCCCCCTACACACACACACACACACACACACACACACACACACACACACACACACACACACAAACGAACGCGCGCGCGCGAAGACACACACACACACATTCACGCAGGCGCGCGCGCGCACACACACACACACACACACACACACACACACACACACACACACACACACACACAGAGAGAGAGAGGAGAGAGAGAGAGAGAGAGAGAGGAGAGAGAGAGAGAGAGAGAGAGAGAGAGAGAGTCTTAAACCCCTCCAAAACGTATCCATGAAATCAACGTTGTTCACAAATGATTTAATTATGAAAGGCATTGTTCACGAATGATTCAATTATGAAAGCCACATCCTCTTAGCGCCCTCCGGGGGCTCCGCTACTAAGCAATTATTGTCTTCAGAAGAGGGCGTAGTAGTTGGTGTCCTGCGTATGGGGCTGCACCCCGAAAATTCATGCGCCAAGGCCTTGCTTTATACACTGGCGCAATAAAATTCATGCGCCAAGGCCTTGCTTTATACACTGGCGCAATAAAATTCATGCGCCAAGGCCTTGCTTTATACACTGGCGCAATTTAATTGTTTTGGGAATTTTTATTGTGTGGGAAAGTAAATTCTCATTTTCTTTCATGTATGGCCATCAAGGTACAGGTCAGGTGGCTCCAAGTAGACGGATTAAAATCAAAGGAATGGGACTATTTGGAGGCTTCCAGCTGGCGCAAAGATCGGGTCATAGGTGCGTGCAAAGGCCTGAAATGTGAAGTCAACTAAGGGGAAGGTCACGTATTTGAAAAAGTGTTTGTGATTTCATCGGTGAAAATCCCCCAGAACAAGGGAAATAATCGGCGAGGAGTTGTTTATCCGTTTAACATAAAATGCCAGCTCAAACTGATGGTAGGCCTCAAAACGCCTATTATGGAGTACATAGTGTTTTAGTGCCTAACCCTAACTGTGGGGTGTGGCCTGTTGGATCAGCACAGGCACCACACCACCGAACACTGTGGAAGTGAGTCGGCAGTAGTGGTGGATTGCCTCATGATGACTTGCCATTGGCTGATTCCTGTGAAGTGCCGGTGCCAGGGCTAGGGCAGAAGCGGCCAGGCGGTAGCAGTGGACGAAGAGCCGGACTGATCGGCGTGACTGCAATGGCACTGGAGCGGAACGGAAGAGGAGACCGGAGCAACAGCAACAACGACATCGTAAACAACATCGAAAACAACAACGAAAACAACAACAAAAACAACAACAACAAGAAACAACAACAACAAGAAACAACAACAGAAAAAAGAAAGAAAGAAAGAAAAGGAAACAAAGCCACCACCAACCATCATAATCAACAGCGAAAACAACAAATAAACCAACAACAACAACAACAACAACAACAACAACAACAGCAACAACAACAGAGAAATAAAGGAAAAAGAAAAAAGAAACAGAAAGAAAGCTACCATCAATCGACAGCTATCTCGTATGGAAAGCTAACCAAGCATTTGCAAGGGGGACTTTTCGTTCTGCAGCGAGCATTCAAGATCTGATAACCCGACCTCGCATCAGAGATGTCCCCCAAGGAACGTCTAGACCATTTTGAGTCCTTAGAACTGTGTGCCTGGGTAGTCCTACTCTTCAGATGAATTTGTGTGTTGTGCAGTTTCACAGGCCGTTGGTGGGATGGTGCGTTGTTCTATTCCTAGCGGCAGTTGTTGTTCCGGTTCAACACGGTCCGTCGCGGAACTGAAAGCCTGCCTGTCAAACGTGCCACACTGGAAGAAAAACAAGACGCACAGAAATGAGGCAGGAGGATGCGCCTGCGTTTGTTGGCAGTGTGTGTGTGTGTGTGTGTGTGTGGTCGAAACTATAGCTGTACATCCATTTTACGTCATCATCCCTCCCGATCTCCCTCCCCCCCCCCCTCCCTGCACCATTCTGCAAAAATGTGATTTTAGAGTAAATGAGAGAGCGTGCTATGTGCATGAACATTTGCTTGTATAAAAACAGGTGAACAAATGCATCAGAAATACAACAATACGTAGGAACAAGAAAATAAATGAAAAGGCTGACATCATCTCCTACATCTGCACAAGATCACATAGGCACATTAGAGGTATTCCATTCGGTCACTTAGTCACATACTCGACCACAGAGAACAAGCGCCCGGAAAGCCACCAATACATGTAATCTGATTGATAAAGTTTATTCTTCGTGCCGGCATTTTATATGCCATGGCGTAGTCTCAACAGGCGTAGGGGGAAAATCTTTATGATCAAGAAGAAGAAGAAGAAGAAAGAAAGAAAGAAAGAAAGGTACAAACGATACACATACGCGCACCAGCAACTTTGCGTTGCAGTGTGAACTCATTGAAAGGACTCGAAGGGGAAGTAGGCAGACCCTCACCTCACATCTTTTCCCACCCATCCAGCTTCCACTCCAACACTGTACAACACGCAGCGCATGCCCACCAGTGTCCAAACCCACTGATGCACTCACACCCCTCTCCTCCAAACTCACACACATGTGAATTCGTGCCAAGGAGCACTAACCCGCCTTGTCTTTCCTCGACGTAAATACGCACACGAACATCCTGTGCTTGTGTTCGGCAAAGATGTAAAGGGAACGTAAAGGGAACAGAATCGCTATTTACGCCTTTCGTCAGTGGGAGTTCTATTGCGCGCGTTGAGGGCATTCGACCCTTCCTGTTGATCTGGGCTGACAGTGGGTGTAGAACAATTTCCCTTCCATTTCTCTGGTGGAGACGACCGGTAAGGGATGGGTGAATTGAAGGGAGAAAGGGGCGGGGAGAGTATGTTTTGGGGAGGGATGGAAGGAGGGGAGAGAAGAAAGGGAGGAAGGATCTCCAAGAGAAGGCGAAGAGGAAATGAGTGCATGGAAGGAAGGAAGAGGGAAAGTGGTGAGGGAATGCATCACTGACGGGTGTGCGGTCCATTTGGAAACGTTGTCCACAGGCGCGTGATGACAGTGTTGAAAGGAGAGTCATAAACTGAAGTCGGAACACAGTAAATACTGATTTAATATATAAGTTTGATTCCGTGCATTATAGGGCGCATCAATAATTCTTTGGCTTGTAATTAAAAAAAACCGGTTTGCGGTTTCTGGAGCCGGTTTTTTAACATCCTCATATGTAACACGGCTATTCGGCATGTACCAGTCTTACCGCGCACCTCTATCAAAAACAGGTTATGATAAGCAAATCACTTTGGGACCACATAATCGTCAATACATACCCACAGTCTGTTGATATTTGACATCTTTTAGGTATTAGTCCCTTTCCTGCGCTCTGTTCGTACACTGTATGCCCACTTTGGCCCGGTATAACGCCACTTGGACGCAAAAATGAACGTTCACATACATACTGTTCCACGTATCTTCAGTATTGAATGAACGAAGCTTCCAGGCCACCAACGCGATTACAGTTATTTCCTTTGCATTACCTTACTTTTTCTGGACCACCTTTACTTTGGAAGTTAAACCAGACGATTTTATTGATTCCATCTATACGTCGGAAACTGCAAGGATAAACACTTCTTTTTTGTCTGCTTGTTCTGCTTTTGTGCGCATGCTTTTTAATTTTAAATTTGTTTTTCTTATCTGAAATATATTGATTTTTTTCTACCTCGCTTTTCCTTGCAGTTAGTTGATTCATTTTTATTTTGGGTAGTCTTTGACAAGGAAATGGGAACACGGCAGTCTGTGCATTATCTGTTCCTTTTTTGTTTGCTCTTTCTTTAATTACTGGTTGACACTTTCATTGTTCTAACATCGGTTGTAGATTTTAACAAAACAACGCGATGCATTCTACAAATTCAAGCGTGCCATGAGTGTGGAGACAATGTCGATGACGTGTCTGTCAACGGCGCTTTCCTCTGCTCCCCAGTTTCGTGTAGATCAGATCTGGAGGGACGAATCTTGGATTCGTCCTTGGATTCATCTTTTCACCACACACCTGCTTGAACAGTACAATTTATGGGGCCATTCCTCTTTCCACCAAGTGCCCTTGAATCGGGTCAGTTGGTTTTGCTGATTTTCCGGACCGACAAACGAAGAAACATATCAACCCACGCTGGTGACATTATAGCCTCCCTTGTGGAGGAAGCATCCCGGGTGGTACAGCGAAACGCGGGCTAATTGACATCCTATTGGAGGAGCACTACTCCTACGTGACACCAACACGTTTCCTTTACTGCACAGCACTAACGAGCTTTGGCGGCATTTCTGCTCTTAGATCGCGCGAGGCTGTGTGTGTTTTAATGTCCCCTCTCTCTCTCTCTCTCTCTCTCTCTCTCTGTATTTAACGATGTAACAAGATAGACATTGCTATAATACCAACCGTTTTGCTGCAATAATATCCATGTGCTCTTATATTCATGTGTGTGTGTGTGTGTGTGTGTGTGTGTGTGTGTGTGTGTGTGCCTGCCCCCGCGCGCACACATGCGCGCGTGCTTTCTCTTCGTGTGCTGCTAGAGATATACAGGCTATGCGCGAGTAGGAACAAGAATTCAGGGAGGTTGGGGCCCTCTTTCTTCCTTCCCCATGGTCTGAAGGGCAGTCACTCTGTTCGTCTCTAAAGTCTTTGTGCCTTGACAACACAGGTCTCCATTGCAGAGTCTGTGAAGGACAGTGCGTTTACAGTTCTTTGTGTCCATGTTACAGCTCTTGAGGTTGATCTAAAGAGTTCTTGCGCCTCATAAAGCGGTCTACCTTGATCATGTCGGCTGCCCTTGCTTCAGCCGGCCAAACAGAAACGTTTTCTTGTTGTTGTTTTTTTAATTTTTTTATTTTTTATTTTTTATAATCCGGTTGGTCTCCATGGGAATGACATGTTATGCAACTAGCAGCTAACTCTGGATCGGTAGGGGTCTCCGTAGCTGAGAGTCCACACTTTTCCAGAACCTGAAGGCAGGACATTTTTTTCTTTTTGTCTTGCTAACACTTAACGTTTGCTGATTTTGTGCAAGTAAGGCTGGTGGACTCGTTT
>CM031612.1:37676707-37679207 GCA_018398815.1 Conus ventricosus | reverse complement strand
GTTTTATCATATGGATCATAATTGATCGGGTTTTCCATTCAAAACGAATCTTTCACACTTCACTGGTGTATTCTACCTAAGATCTGAAAGAAGAAACCGTTGGAGTCAAAAACACTACATACACACCAAGTTGTTGAAACAAACAAGGAATCCTTCAGCCAAGCTGTGGGAGTAATGGAATCTCCAAAAGGCAAATTGCTTAAAGGAACTGGATCTCCTCAAACCAAGCTATTGACGTGAACAGAGGAGTCTCTACAATCCAAACTAGCGGAACAAGCAGGGTGTCCATAAACCAAGCTGTTTAAGAGAACAGGTCTTCACAAACCAAGGAATTGTGCTACGGTAAACAGGGTCTCCTCAAACAAAACCGCACGGAAGAACAGAATTCTCCACGAACCAAACTATCGGAGTGAAAACTCTTTCCATGAGCCAGGTTAACGAAGTGAACAAGAACTCCGTTGGCATGATATTGAAGTGAAACAGGCTAAATAAACCAAGCTAATAAAAAAAAAGATCTCTACAAACCAAGTTACTGGAGTGTACGGAACATCTACAGCCCGGCTATGAAAGGCAACATGACCTTCACAAACCAAGCTATTGCAGGCGAAAGGAGTTCCACAAACCATGCCAGTGGAATGAACATGACCTCAACAAACCCAGGTACTGAAGTCAACAGGACCTCCATAAAGCACGCTATCGGAGTGAACAGATCTCCACAAACCATGCTAGTGGAATGAACATGACCTCAACAAACCCAGGTACTGAAGTCAACAGGACCTCCATAAAGCACGCTATCGGAGTGAACAGATCTCCACAAACCATGCTAGTGGAATGAACATGACCTCAACAAACCCAGGTACTGAAGTCAACAGGACCTCCATAAAGCACGCTATCGGAGTGAACAGATCTCCACAAACCATGCTAGTGGAATGAACATGACCTCAACAAACCCAGGTACTGAAGTCAACAGGACCTCCATAAAGCACGCTATCGGAGTGAACAGGCATCCCATAAACCAGCCATTGAAGTCAACAGGATCTCGGTTTCAAAGCGAGGTGACTGAAGTCGAAAATTGAAGCAAATTTTAAAAAGAAAAGTTATTAGTCCTGCAGTACGATCCAGACAAGCAGATTGCAGGAGAAAACACAGGATCTTGACAAACAACAGGATCCATACAAAACCAAGAAAAAACAAATGACTTTTGCACGCCCTTGAAAATTAAAAAAAAAAACGATTTTTAAAATGTTGTTTACCTTCTCGTGCCTCAGCCCGCCTTGTCACGGACACCGTGCAGATGGCATGCTTCGTATGTGGTGAGCAAATAACACAAGGTGGGTTTATCACCTCAGAATGGTCAGCTGTCACAAATAACACAAGGGGATGGGTTTATCACCTCAGAATGGTCAGCTGTCACAAATAACACAAGGTGATGGGTTTATCACCTCAGAATGGTCAGCTGTCACAAATAACACAAGGGGGTGGGTTTATCACCTCAGAATGGTCAGCTGTCACAAATAACACAAGGGGATGGGTTTGTCACCTCAGAATGGTCAGCTGTCACAAATAACACAAGGTGGGTTTATACCTCAGAATGGTCAGCTGTCACAAATAACACAAGGTGAATTTATCACCTTAGAATGGTCAGCTGTCACAAATAACACAAGGTGATGGGTTTATCACCTTAGAATGGTCAGCTGTCACAAATAACACAAGGTGATGGGTTTATCACCTTAGAATGGTCAGCGGTCACAAATAACACAAGGGGATGGGTTTATCACCTCAGAATGGTCAGCTGTCACAAATAACACAAGGTGATGGGTTTATCACCTCAGAATGGTCAGCTGTCACAAATAACACAAGGTGATGGGTTTATCACCTTAGAATGGTCAGCTGTCACAAATAACACAAGGTGATGGGTTTATCACCTCAGAATGGTCAGCTGTCACAAATAACACAAGGTGATGGGTTTATCACCTTAGAATGGTCAGCTGTCACAAATAACACAAGGTGATGGGTTTAACACCTCAGAATGGTCAGCTGTCACAAAGAACACGATGGATGGGTTTATCACCTTAGAATGGTCAGCTGTCACAAATAACACAAGGTGGGTTTATCACCTTAGAATGGTTAGCTGTCACAAATAACACAAGGTGGGTTTATCACCTTAGAATGGTCAGCTGTCACAAATAACACGATGGGATGGGTTTATCACCTTAGAATGGTCAGCTGTCACAAATAACACAAGGTGATGGGTTTATCACCTTAGAATGGTCAGCTGTCACAAATAACACAAGGGGATGGGTTTATCACCTTAGAATGGTCAGACAAATAACTCAAGGTGATGGGTTTATCACCTGTATGATGGTCAGCTGTCTGGGAGGACGGACATGTCAGTGGTCTCATACCTGGAGGCGGTCCGAAAGCGCATGCGTCGTGATTTTAGTTTTCAATGGTGCGGAAGATGTCAGTATTAAATGTAAACTAAACGCCACGACTGACG
>CM031612.1:37661707-37669207 GCA_018398815.1 Conus ventricosus | reverse complement strand
AGTAGGGGTGAGGTGGGGATAAGTTGCCAGAGGAAGAGGTGCTGTTTCGTGGATTTTAAAGATCTTGAGTGATTAAATCATTTCCATTGCCTGAAAAAGAATGGTAAAGTAGGATATTTGGGATGTACTGCTTGGTAAAGGAACGACAAAGTACAATGTTGTGGATTCTCAGTGAGAGGGGGGGGGGGGGGGGAGTGATGTCTGGTAAATGAATGACAAGGTAGAATGCAGTGGTTATTCTGTGGGTAATGATGTTTGGTAGTGGGATGACAGTAAAATATGAAGCTTATTCTGCGAATAATGGTGGTAGCACTCCTTTGTTTATTAAACAAAGGAGTGTTACCACCATTATTCACGAAGCTGAAGTGTGACTCAGAGATTGCCTACAACAGGTATAAGGCCCCAAGCATTATTAGAGGTGGTTCTGCTGCTTCGAGTCAGGCTGAAAATAACCACTGTCTGGAAGTAAAGTGCAAACCACTTCACATAATAGCACTCACGGTTTTTTGTGTGTGTTTTTTTTTTACCTCAGCATCCTTTAAGTATAGAGTCCGTAACATGTATTGTCTATCTCACTACTCGGGATTCAGTTCCTGGTTTGGAAAGGTTTTCTCTTCTTCTGTCTGTTTTTGTTTTCCTTTGTCTATCTTTGCTTTAATTTTTTTTCAGTCTTTCCCTAAAAGTCTTTCTTTCTTTAGTGGCAGGCGCATGGTAAGGGGTGGGGGGCTTATCGTGACTGTGAGATGATTGTGAGGTTAGTGGTGAGTGTTTTCTTCTTATTTTATTAATTGGCGATGAACTCGGCCTCAAACAGGCAAACAGACTGGCGTGTAAGTATGCTTCCGTGCACAGACGCTTTGGCTGGCCATGTCTGGAACCTCCAGCAGGAACTGACCAGGATCTAGAGTGTGGAACTGAACCACCAGCTTATGTGGCATTGATTGTTGAATAAGAAAAACAGAAAGAAAGAGAGGGAGGAAGGGGGGAGAGAGAGGGGAGTGAGTAACGTGAAGAGAGGGAGCAGACGAAAGGAGGTTGAGTGGAGGGGGGGAGAAGGAAGGGGGAGGGGATGACAGGCAACTCGTTAGTCCCTGACTGTTTTCAGTCTGACCCTATTAACGCCCCAGTTCATTCTCTCTCAAGATTCCACCCAAGGGAAGCTGGGATGACGACTATGAAGCAGGATGCTGGCACCACCAGGATGGCAGCGGCACGAGGGTAGGTAGAGGTGCCTGCCAAGGCCCTGACTGACCCTCGTGACGGAGGTCTTCCCGTCCACTGATACCCCCTGTCTGACCACATTAATGTTCACTACATTCTGTGTTTAATGTAAAATACGCGCACACGGAAGGGAGTCTGTACCACACTGACTGATGTGAAATGATTGAAGGGTTAAGATTCCATTCAGTTCCCTACCATTCATGTCTGGTTGTAGACCTACCGACATTATGCGTGGACTGAAGGTGTGATGAAATATCTGTGTATGTATTTCTAACCAAGCTTTAAAAAATCAGTATCGATCTTTTCTGAAACTTTTAAGACCAATCTACCAATGCATCCAGTTTTCTGCAGTCAGTATTGCAGTTGGTAGAGATTCCGATCGAGATATCGACCATACGTTGTTACCTCGAGGTTTCTTTGAGTGTTACGGCTTAGCGACGAGAAAGACACAGATGTCTCTCTGTCACTGATGCCATGCTAAGGGTCGATCAAGATGAGAAGTTAACATGAGAACTATTTCATCGATCCCTGACACATATCCTAAATTCACAAGCATGGAATCCTCACACACACACACGCGCACACACACACACACACACACACATACACACACACACACACACACACACACACACACACACACACACACACACACACACACACACACACACACACACACACACACACACACACACACACACACACAAAGGGTGAGAGAGAGAGAGAGAGAGAGAGAGAGAGAGAGAGAGAGAGAGAGAGAGAGAGAGAGAGAGAGAGTCATGCACAAACGCACATGCAGGCTTGCACAAAGACATAGACATACACACATACCTATACACGCTCGCGTGGCCGTGCGCATGTGTGTGTGTGTGTGTGTGTGTGTGTGTGTATGTGTATGTTTGTGCGTGCGTGCGTGCCTATGTGCGTGCGTGCCTGTGTGTGTGTGTGTGTGTGTGTGTGTGTGTGTGTGTGTGTGTGTGTGTGTGTGTGTCTGTGTGTGTGTCTGTGTGTGTGTCTGTGTGAGTGTGTGTGTGTACGCGCGAGCACGTGCCATCTCCTTCTCCCCCTCCCCAACCCGGCAATCTCTTCTCCAACCTGATCTTCAATCCCTACCCTCTGTCTCTGTCTGTCTGTCTCTGCATCTGCCTCTGTCTCTTTTTCTCTGTTTGTCTGTCCGTCTGTATGTCTCTCTGTCTCTATGTCTCTCTCTCTCTGTCTTCTAGGTCTTCTTTATGTAATCTTCATCATTTCCTGCCTCACGACCCCTTTGAACAGAATAGAATAGAATAATAGAATATAATAAATTTTATTGTCATGAAACCTCTGGGAGACACAACATGGCCTTTTTCTCCTCAAGATGAAAATGAGCGCTGAGTACAAAGGCCAGCCATCTGTCTTGCCAAAAGAGTGGCAATGCATGCAGTTAATCATCTGGAGAAAGATTGTTAAGTTGGTGATATCTTTTCTGTTGAAAGAAATACCAAGACTGGCATCGCTTCTAACCACTTCCTGATATAGATGAATCACATGAACACAAATACACGAGCATAAAACACACACACACACACACACACACACACACACACACACACACACACACACACACACACACACACACACACACACACACACACACACACACACACACACACACACACACACACACACACACACACACACACACATAGAGAGAGAGAGTGCAGACAGACAGACAGGCAGAACAGACAGAGCAATCATATTCCTTGTGTGGTCATTCGCCTCCCACAAGACAGGTGTCAGGAAGACAGCCCTAAGACTGAGGGTTCCCAGGTGAGGAGGGTTGTAAGGACCAGCTAGGAGTGGCTGAAGCCTTGCGCAGCCGTTGTGACCCAGGCATGTATTACCGGCAATAGTTTCATAAAACAAACAAAAACATTTGTTTAGCTGCATTTACATACTATTGAAGCCAGTGTGTTAAACTGTATCTACATACTATTAAAACAAATGTGTTTAGCGGTATCTACATATTATCGAAACCATTGTGTTCCGTGATACCGTCCTGCTGTTCAAGCTATTATATTCCCGGACTGATGCATTATTCAACCCATTGTGTTATGCATTACCGACATGCTATTTATAAAACAGAATTAGCGATATCCATACGCTGTTGAATCCATTATGTTTTATCGTACGTATATGCAATTGAAGCCTTTGTATTCCGCAGTATAATCATGCTGTTGAAGTCATTGTATTCTGCAATACCAGTATGCTATCGAAGCCATTGTGTTCCGCGGTACCAACATGCCATTGAAGCCATTGTATTCCGCGGTACCAACATGCTATTGAAGCCTTTGTATTCCATGGTACCAGCATGCTATTGAACTCGTTGTATTTCGCGGTACCAAAACGCTTTTGAAGTCATTGTATTCCATGATAACAACACGCTATTAAAGGCATTGTATTCCGTAGTACCAACATGCTATTGAAACCATTGTATTCTACGATGCCAGCATGTTATTGAAGCCTTTGTATTCCACGGTACCAACATGTTATTAAAACCATTGTATTCTACGATGCCAACATGTTATTGAAGCCTTTGTATTCCACGGTACCAACATGCCATTGAAGCTATTGTATTCCACGGTACCAGCATGCCATGAAAGCCATTGTATTCCACGGTACCAGCATGCTATGGAAGCTAGCAGACTGCTTGCTGACTGTAGAAGAGGGAAGAGGTGGGGGCTCCTTATGGAGAAACTGAGACCACTTAACTGGGTTTGCAACGCCTTCTCTCCAGACTGACCTGACTCATACGCGGTTCAGTGATCAGACTTCAGCATAAAAGAGATCTGATCACATTACCTTTCGCACAAGGTCGAGGCACGTTTCTCGGGTCTGGCCCGTTGGTGTGGAGTGAGCAGAAGGAGTGTCGGTTTATTGACCTGCTGCCCGTCCCGCTCTGAAGGAGACTGCCCATGTATTGTGCGGCGCTGAAGTGGTGTCTGGGAGAAAAAGGGCTGAAGCCGGTCACAAGCAGAGTGGAGAGCTGGAAGATTTCCAAGGTCGGGACACACGTAGTGAAAGGTGAAAGAGAGCGAAGGAACGAGCGCGCTTCTGTACCCAATCGATCGTAATCACATCAAGGTTGAAAGTCTTACGAGTGCCGGAAAACCTCCTGTTCCTTGTCTGAACGGCAAGAGAAAATGAAATTGCAGTCACTGTGCACATTCCGTTGGTGGTGTTTACAGTGTCTGCACAAAGACTGTATTGCTTTATCTGGGTTTTGTATTTGATTGTATAAACATCGATTTTTTTTCTTCTTGATTTTAAAAAGATGTCGATTTGTATATCTTGTTTGTTGTTTTCACTTTCCTTGTTGCATGGAGTACTCTTTCCAATTCTTCAAATGCCTAGGTGGGAAAATGTGTTTGTTCTTCTCTCTCTCTCTCTCTCTCTGTGTGTCTCTGTCTCTGTCTCTGTCTCTCTCTCTCTCTCTCTCTCTCTCTCTCTCTCTCTCCTCTCTCTCTCTCTGTGTGTGCGTGCGTGCGTGCGTGCGTGTGTGTGTGTGTGTGTGTGTGTGTGTGTGTGTGTGTGTGTGTGTGTGTGTGTGTGTACGTGTGTGTGTGTGTGTGTGTGTGTCCTCAGCGAAGTAACTCGTAGTATCTCTTTTTTTCTTTTGCTATCCGGTTATGTACTTATAGCTCCTCTTCCAGATATTTTCTGTACATCTGTTTGTGCTACTCGCTTGGTCCTGTTCTTCAATGGTGCATGTGCCATCGTGGTTTAGCCTTTTGGTGGGATTTTTGGGTGTGTGTGTGTGTGTGTGTGTTTAATCTCTTCTGTTATGAAAAATGCTCTACCCATTTAAAATGCTTTTGGGTCCAGTGTTCAGCGTGTTCAAACCTCCTGATCTGCTGTTATATTCCATAATCGTCTTGTGTTTCGAAGATATTTGGTTTCAGGTTTCCGTCCGAACGTGTGTTTCATTTTATTTCAGTCATTACCAATAGTCTGCAAATAATGTGTATGACATCAAACTTAGTTTATTTAGGACATTAACAATAGTTTGCAAATTAAATTAAAAAAGACATGTGTACTATATAAAAATCTGTTTATAGCAATGTTTATTAGCAAATTAAGATCTCCTCTTCTGCTCCTCTTCAGTATTAGTTCTGGTGTGTACTCCATCCGCCTTTTCCAGTTCCTGAAATATTTGTTGCCATCTGGACCTTTTGAAAACAATAAAAATCCCCACATTTTTGTTTAAAGCAACAAACCAGTTTTCCTGCTTTGGTCGTGTGCCCGTTCTGACGGACAGTTTGGGAAGAATTTCAAACCATTTGGAGATAGGAAAGGATAACATGTTGTCTTGTTCAGTTTCAAAGAAAACGTTTCATAGGCCAGCTGTTTTCTTACCGTTGAGCAATCTGTTGCGTGATCACTGGTAATTCGATTCTAGCATTTCGCCCTTTCTTACCTTTGTTGCCTAGGATTCCACGGCTGAGACAAAAGCTGAATGGTGACGAGTTTTATGCCTGTGGGATTGACCTGTTGTCGGGAAGGTCAGTGTGACGACTCAAAACACGCAAAGCAGAAGTTCAAGCAACTATTAGGGGAAAAATAGGACAAAAATAAATCCTTCATACTGCATATGCATGCTCTTATTTTCAAACAAACAGAACACGCAGAATTTTGTTTTCCCGCTTATTTCGTAATGTAACCATTTCAAATGATAAAAATTCCAAACCCACATGTGAATGATACAAACTACTATATCATAGCGCACTTTGATTTTAATAAAATCTGACATAGAACATAATGAACAAAACCAGATCTAAAGTAACGACCTTTTGGGCAGAAACGGAAAGCAAATAACAAGCAGCGAAGAAAAAAAAAAACGATCATTAGAAAAATAACTGTGAGTTAAAAGAATGTCTCATTCTCTGTCAAATGTCTGCAAGATTCGAAAATGAAGGCAATCAGCATTAAAGTAACGAATCTCAAACTTTCGGGCAGAAAAAGAAAACAAGTAACAAACAGCGGAAGACAAACTGGTAATGTTTGAAAAATGAGTGCGAGTTAAAACAAAATTCTCATTCTCTGTGAAATGTCTGAACAAGATTCGAAAAGAAGAGAAGGGGGGGAGGGGGGGGGGGGGGGGGGGGAGAGGAGGAGGCAATGAAGAGGAGGGGGGTGCACAAAAAGGAGGGTGGAGAGATGGAGTCAGATGCAGGGCATTGAAGTACAGGCTACTTAATAAGGGAAGGGGGAAGGGGAAGGGGAGGGGGGTCTACCATTGAAAACAGAAGTCTGTGCATAGTTCAGCGCAGGTTATCCGTTCGTGGCGTCACGCACAATGCTCCGTTTCGATGGAGAAAGAGACCGCTTTCGTCTTTTTTGCTAGCCTCGTTCCGGAACATCTTTGGTAAAAACGACCGTTTCTAGCGAGAAAAGATAACTTGTTATTTTGCCTCTCTTCCTTATTCGATCTCGTTTATAGTTCAAGGCTTTCGGGTTTGCTTTTCGCTCAGTAAAACACAACAAAACCATTGCATGGTGCTGTTGTCGGCTTCTGGTGCTGGTCACCGCCCATCGTTTCATTCCTCTTTCATACATTTCCAGCCTGTATGATGTCTCAAGTTTAATTCAAACGTGAATTAAGTTGTTTTTCTTTAGTTTCATTCACGAGGTCGGTCAGGCCCGCCCCCCCCCCCCCACCCCCCCACCCCCCCCCCCCCCCCCCCCCCACCCCCCATCCTATCCCCTTACGTCGTATTCCGCTGACAGCATGTGGGACCGGGAACAAATGAAATGTGTATTATAAACAGGGTAATTTCTTTACGTCTGTGCACGGTCGACTTTGGACTCCTGTGTAAGATCACGACTGGATGTGGTTGTGGCAATCCATCTATGGTATCTGACAACAAAAATGCCAACAACAAAGTTCTGGTAGTCTCAACACCACGGGAAAAGCATCACAATTCAGCACACTCCCAAAACGCCCACGAAGAGAACAAAGGGAAGGACATAACACAAAGAAAAAAAAAATAGTACGTTGGTAATGAATAACTGAAATAAAAGAAGATATGTTTGTCTGTACTCACGGGTCCAACAAGAGTGAAAAGGAAGCGACTTTGATCCATCAAACAAGCAACAATCAAAATGTAGGCGACATTCAGTTTGAACAGAAGGTAAGTTTCGAAGTGTATTGACTGCACGCGGAAGTTCAAACTTAAACAGTTCAGAACTGAGTCTCGACCTATTGATTTTTTTTTCGGGCAGGAGAAGAAAATAAGCAAA
>CM031612.1:37644207-37651707 GCA_018398815.1 Conus ventricosus | reverse complement strand
ATTGCCTCATCTTGAATACTTTCGAATTTGAGAAGACTGCTTGGGGACAGTGCCGTAAGCCCTAATCTTTAGTTTCAAAACGGAGTGATTGAGGGCGGAAAATGAAGCAAAATTTAGAAAGAAAGGGGGTTAGTTACCGCCAAGGACATAGACAAAGTACAGGATAAGACACAATGCATTTCGTCCTCTCGTCCGACCAAAAACGAAAATTTTGAAATATTTGGTCGTGTGCCGAATATGAGAAGATAAATGGTGTCTCGATCTTCGTGTTCATTGTCCTTAATGTTATTAAATAACATTTTGTTTTTGCCTGAAGAAGACCCAAGAGGTCGAAATGCATTGTGTCTTGTCCTGTACCTTTTTGTGTATGTCTTTGGCAGTAACTAACCCCCTCTCTAAATTTTCCCTAATCTATAATCAAGCACACAGAATACAACTGCCTAATACTGCTGGTAGATATGGCGCTGTTCAATGCCTTTAGCTGCCATTGCTTTCTTGACAGACAGGCCCTTTTCGCAATTAAGTATGACCTTCTCAACATGTTTTCTAAAGGTCAACTTTCTATCAAAGCCAATCCCAAATGGCGTAGGCTGTCAGGTGATTCGATTTGAGTTCCATCGAAGGAAAGTGGTGTGGGTAATTTCTTTTCCTGATATCTCGTAGCTTAGAGTGCAGACAGACATCTGGGCTTTTGCCGGATTAATGGACGATCCAGTTTTTTTCGAACCACTTAACAATGTTATTTTGTGATATTTCCTTATTGGTTGTCATGCTGAAAATGGTCCTTTTCTTTCACTGGTTTTCCTTTTGATTGGTTTCTGTTCAAGTGAAAACGACATGGAAATGATCTCTGTGATGAAGAAGTGTTCCTGCACCCATGCCTCCTGTGGATGATCTCCTCTGTGACGAAGAAGTGTTCCTGCACCCATGCCTTCTGTGGATTTTGGTGCTGTGCATGCAAAGTCAGTGACACTGTCCATGGTACCCTGCCGCCCGACGTTTATGTTGGAGATGATGTTGTCACTGCACTGAGAAATGGTTCATATATTTTTTCCAGTGCAGTTTCTTGAGGGTTTCAGTAGTCATCGTTACAAAGAAGGTTAAATCACCTTCAGCCACAGGCTGTTTATGTGTCTGTTTGAAATTCCCATTCGAAGGCCTTGTGTTGTTATGTTTTCTCTTTGCTGGTTCTTCTGTTGCAACAATCCCTTGCAATCCATGCAATCAAATCTGCTGCTAACCGTGTTATGCATGGATGAATTATGCACGTGCTTCTTGTTGATCAGAATGTCTCGTTTATCTTGTGACTCTAAGGTTTTATTGGATGTAAAAGCCATTCTTGTCTGACTCTCTCTCTCTCTCTCTCTCTCTCTCTCTCTCTCTCTCTCTCTCTCTCTCTCTCTCTCTCTCTCTCTCTCTCATTGCCTGTCAGTCAGTCTGTCTGTCTCTTATTTTTCTCTCTCCCCGTCTCCCCTTCTCTCTCTCTCTCTCTCTCTCTCTCTCTCTCTCTCTCTCTCTCTCTCTCTCTCTCTCTCTCTCTCTCTCTCTCTCTCTCCTCTGTATCTCAAAGTTATCGATTTCTGTCCCCCTGCCCTTCTATTTCCCACATGACAGCTTAAATGACATTACTGGGAGTCTTCTTCAAAGGTCCGGCCAGAGCAGTGGCTCTCAGATTCATTATGCCATTTCAGGCTCCAGCCGACCAGAAAGGATTACCAAGGATCCATTCTCGTGGGCTCTCTGCACCGCTGCCGACACTTAGTCATGCTAGGTTATGTCAGCCTTCATACACATGTAATATGGAGGCACAAAAGATCCTGGAGACGTCCCAGATGATGAGGCTGTCGTGCAGTCGACTATGTAGAGTGTAAAGATCGGGAAGTTGTTTGGTGCGGAGCATCAGGTTGCTGTGTGACACCACACGGACAGCCTGTGGATGAAGTGAAGAGTTTCATTTGTCTCTTTTCTGTGGTCTCTCTGTAGTCGCCTTCATTGGTATCGATGAGATGCCTTTGTATGTTAAGCAGCTGCCTCAGTAATGTTTTTTCTTCTCATCTGTGTTATACGAAGAGGGTGCTGCATTTACTTTGCTAGTTCACTCTTATACGTGCATGATCACATGCAGTCTCATACTGGCACACATATACACACGTGCATACATTCATACAAAGTTGCAGGGGATCGTGTCAGGGCTGTGTTCATGTCAAATAAGATACATACCTGCATACATACATACATACATACATACATACATACATACATACATACATACATACATACATACATACATACATATGTCCATACGCACGCCTGTTTGTCTACATAATACGTAATGTGTCTTGTTCCAGCTTTCTTTCTGTCAGCTCTTTCCATCTGTCCACCTTTGCCCCACATATACACACACGTGTGATGGGACGGGAACTGTACGTGACGATTGGGGTTAGGCTGAGGTCGGTGTGAGATGAGACCACATAGCAGTGACCGGCGACAGGAGATGAGGTAGGAGGGGTGGGGGTGGGTCCAATCAGCCGTACCTGACGACCAGGGGTGGGATGGGTGGGGTAGTAGGCAAATCGCAGTGCCTGACACCCAGGGATGGGATGGATAGTATCTCTTCGTCCAGAAGTACAATGAGACCAGAGCTAGAACGGGATGGGTGGAGGATGAACCAGCTGTGCACGACGATCAGGGGATCAGAGATAAAGACGCTGCTGCCTTCAGAACAGTCACTTCAACATTTTCTCTGTTCACTCACCGTTTTAACTGCTCATCTGCCTGTTCTTCTGCCATGGTCTGATTTTCGTGTCATTTCTTACAGTTCGATACAATGCGGATCAAGCGCGTGTCTGTCCGTCTGTTTGGTTGTTGTCATATTTTGCTGACAACGATACACGTTTATATGTTTCTATCGTTTATAATTTTAGTAGTAGTAGTAGTAGTAGTAGTAGTAGTAGTAAAACAAAGCATTTTTAAAGCGACTTGGCAAAAGTCCTAGGCCCAGACAATCCACACTGCCGTGTACACAACGGGCTGCCTGCCTGGGTAGTGCCGAAGCCTGCCGGCGCGTCATTCAGTCGTTTCCCTTGTCATCCAGTTAATATCTTTCGCTCAATTTCCTTTTTTTCCTTCATTCTTTCAATTCCCCAGGTAGGGTGCATGCTGTCCATACCAACGGCCAAACTGGCCTTCTATTCCTAAAGTTGGTGATGGGATTTTACTTGTGTGCAAGATGTTATGCGTGCGTTTACACACGGAACCTCGGTTTATAGTCTCATTCGAAGGACTCTTTGGGAAACATACAGAGTCAGAACCAATGTTCACTCTGAGGGGAAAATCCCCCTGTACCAAAACGGCCCGGTGGAGATTCGAATCCGCAACCCCAGGTTTCCGAGTCCGGCGCTCTACCAACTGAGCTATTCTGACCTCTGATCACTTCGTATTGTGTTTACGTGCCTCTTTATATGTTAATATATAGTATGGAAAGCGATACGCGCAAGGTGACTCTTCTGGATATGACGCAGTATAATTTTGGCCTTTGTTATATTCGTTATCATAACCCTCCCTCCCTCCCCCACTGCCACTCTCTCTCTCTCTCTCTCTCTCTCTCTCTCTCTCTCTCTCTATTCTTAATCTCTCCCTCTCCCTCACTCCCTCCAACCCCCCTCTACCTCTTTCTCTTTCTGTCTGTCTGCCTGCCTCCCCTCTCTCTCTCTCTCTCTCTGAACGCGCGCGCGCGCGCGCGCGTGCGTGCGTGCGTGTGTGTGTGTGTGTGTGTGTGTGTGTGTGTGTGTGTGTGTGTGTGTGTGTGTGTGTGTGTGTGTGTGTGTGTGTGTGTGAAAGCGCGTGTGTGAATGCGTGTGTGTGTGTGTGTGTGTGTGTGTGTGTGTGTGTGTGTGTTTTGTGTGTGTGTGTGTGTGTGTGTGTGTGTGTGTATGTGTGTGGTGTGTGTGTGTGTGTGTGTGTGTGTGTGTGTGTGTGTGTGTGTGTGTGTGTGTGTAATACCCTCATGAAAGCAACCATCTTGAGTGACCTCAAAGAGGGAAGTTCTTGGCCGTGCCGGCGTATTCCCCATTTCTATAAAACTTTATGTCAAGTAATAATGATTTGTGGGGGCTTTGGGTGTTAGTAATGATCAACATTTTATTTGATGTTTGATGGAGCTCTATGATGTTAGGCTATCTGTTATTCTTTTTACAAATAAGATTTATTGTTGATGTTGTTTTCCCAAAGAATAATTTGACAAGTGGAAATGCCGACAAAAAAGACATTTTCGTTTTTTTTGGTAAATGGTCTCTTTCTCTCTCTCTCTCTCTCTCTCTCTCTCTCTCTCTCTCTCTCTCTCTCTCTCTCTCTCTCTCTCTCTCTCTCTCTCTCTCTCCACACACACACACACACACACACACACACACACACACACACACACACACACACACACACACACACACACACGGCCCTTCTTTTTTGGGGTGGAGTGTTTGAAAATCTGTGTTTATCATTTCCTCATTTTCCCGCTCACTATTGTATTCTTTTCTCATTTTTCCGCTCACTTTTATATCATTCCCTTATTTTCCCGCTCACTATTGTTTTATCCCCCTGTTTTCCCGCTCACCAGCATGTCATTTCCTCACTCTTCCGCTCACTATTGCATTATTCCCTTGTTTTCCCATTCAGTATTGTATGATTCCCTTATTTCCCCGCTCAGTATTGTATGATTCCCTTATTTCCCCGCTCAGTATTGTATGATTCCCTTATTTCCCGCTCAGTATTGTATGATTCCCTTATTTTCCCGCTCAGTATTGTATGATTCCCTTATTTCCCCGCTCAGTATTGTATGATTCCCTTATTTCCCCGCTCAGTATTGTATTATTCCCTTATTTCCCCGCTCAGTATTGTATTATTCCCTTATTTCCCCGCTCAGTATTGTATGATTCCCTTATTTCCCCGCTCAGTATTGTATTATTCCTTATTTTCCCATTCAGTGTTGTGTTATTCCCGTATTTTTCCGCTCAGTATTGTATTGTTCCCTTATTTTCCCGCTCAGTATTGTATTACTCCCCTATTTTCCCAGTGAGTATTGATTATTTCCTTATTTGCCCATTCAGTCTGTAAGGAACGAGAACAAATCGTTTGAAGGACTGTCCTGTGACTGTTCAGCCCTGGCAGCATGATGACGCAGTGCATCAATCTGCGGGTGTTCAGTGCCAGCCGACATCAGTTGGTGTACATACAGACATCATACATACAGACACCATCGCAGTGCATACGACAATAAAGAGATGCCAACCGACATCAGTTGGTATACATACAGACATCATACATACAGACACCATCACAGTGCATACGACAATAAAGAGATGCCAACCGACATCAGTTGGTATACATACAGACATCATACATACAGACACCATCACAGTGCATACGACAATAAAGAGATGCCAACCGACATCAGTTGGTATACATAGAGACACCATCACAGTGCATACGACAATAAAGAGAATCAGATAAGAACAAAAAAAAAGCATGCGTACACTGAATCCAGCGACAGTGTGTAACATATGGCAATTAATTTGAGCCGTGAGAAATATGAATTATGTGTGTGCCCCTATAAGCTATGTTGTCTAGGACTGTCTCGCACAGAGAAATAGGGCAGCAGAAGGGCAGTATATGAACTAAGCGTTGCGACGTTGTAATGGAGGTGCTGCTGGATGTTTGTCGGGTTGGTCTCCCCACTAAATGACCTGCGGTACACCCATAGTCTGCTGCTCTCAAGTAGGGTCAGAATCGTGGCCCTTCGCTTTCTGGAATTTCTTTGTGCACATTGAAGGCATTCACAACTTTTCTTTAAAAGTTTATGTAAGAAATCCGCCACACGTGAACAAAGGAATCACAAGACAAAACATGCTGCGTTTCGACCTCCTAGGTCTTCTTCAGGCAAAATAAACAACACTCATACGTCTACATGAGTATTGGCCCTTGATACCAGATGGTGCGCAGGCTGTAGAACAGCGCTTGAAGAAGACCTAAGAGGTCGAAACGCGCAGTGTTTTGTCTTGTGATTTGTTTGTTCGCGTTTGGTGAATTTATTACATAAACTTTTTTTTTTAAAGATTTGTTTAGATTTCCGCTCGCAATCGCCTCAGTTTGCAACTAACTCACAACTTTGTGATTGGATCGGCTGTGTGTCTGGCTCCTGTCTATGCACGGGTTGGCTGTCTATCTACCACATTTCGCTATTGACGGAGTCAAGGTGTAAATGTTGAGGCACACGCACGGTGGTCGGCGCGTGGGCAAAGCCTAGAAACAAGCAGTAAAGCTAACGTCGTGGGCAAAGCCTAGAAACAAGCAGTAAAGCTAACGTCGTGGAGCAGTGAACAAGAAGCCGGTATCCTGGTTATACAGGAGTGCAGCTCAACCATCTGAACAGTTCTCTCGCATGGACGGGGTTGATTGCCTGCGGGAGTGAACAGGACTCGTACAACAGCTGAATAACTGTACAAAGAGAGGTGAGACAATAATCCTCTTCCCTGCTTATCTCCGACGT
Organism: Conus ventricosus; assembly: GCA_018398815.1. Classification (NCBI taxonomy): domain Eukaryota; kingdom Metazoa; phylum Mollusca; class Gastropoda; order Neogastropoda; family Conidae; genus Conus; species Conus ventricosus. The sequence continues at coordinate 37,645,166 of CM031612.1, read as the reverse complement.
AACCCCGTCTCTTGCTGCCAACGATCGTGATGGCGTGTGACGCTGACAGTCGGCCCGATCCCAAAGGGAGGGGGTCCGGCCTGGAAGCGACAGGGACCTTGGCAACAGGCCGTTCCTGTCCTGGTGGTCCTGGCGCCACCTTCTCCCGGGACCCGTCATGTTGCAATCTGCCGTGCAGTTATCCCGCAGGGAAGTTAGGAAAGGCACAGGTTGGCTGGCGTCGCCCTGGGTCCCCCCTTCTTCAGGCCTTGCCGGTGTTAGATGCGCTGTTCTATAGTCTGCATGTCACCTGTCGCCCTGGATGCCCCCCTTCTTCAGGCCTTGCCCGGTGTTAGATGCGCTGTTCTATAGTCTGCATGTCACCTGTCGCCCTGGGTGCCCCCTTCTTCAGGCCTTGCCCGGTGTTAGATGCGCTGTTCTATAGTCTGCATGTCACCTGTCGCCCTGGGTCCCCCCCTTCTTCAGGCCTTGCCCGGTGTTAGATGCGCTGTTCTATAGTCTGCATGTCACCTGTCGCCCTGGGTGCCCCCCTTCTTCAGGCCTTGCCCGGTGTTAGATGCGCTGTTCTACAGCCTGCATGTCACCTGGTATCAAGGGTCAGTACTCGTGTTGACGAAAGAATTTGGGAGTGCCGAAACCCGTTAAGTGACAGTTACGAGTGCGTTTTAACTCTACCCCAACCTTCTAACTGGTGTTTAAACTGTTACCCCAATCAGCAGGTAATATGTGCTGTTACCCACAATAACGGATGGCTTGTGTATCATCAATTCAGATTTTTTTTTTTGCGATATTGTCTTCTACACACACAAAAAAAAATGTTAGATAGTCACAACAATGTCACTGTTCAGATAATGCCGTGTCTACATCAAGACATCAATGAGATGACTGACAAAGTAACATATTTGTCATCAGCCGCCTTGGCGAAGTGGTAGCGGACCCGTGGCTGGGAGGTCATGCGT
>CM031612.1:37628398-37640707 GCA_018398815.1 Conus ventricosus | reverse complement strand
ACAAATCTAGTTAATCGCCAAATGATATTGAAGGGCATCACAGCAATTAAAAAGCTAAGTCCAAGCAGCGGAGTCCAGTGAACAAACAGCAAAGGAATGGTTATCTAAACAAGCATTTGGCAAATCTAATATTACTCTGCGCCCAAACGAATATTACAGAGACCAAGCACTTGTGAACACAACTCCAAACGACACCCATCAAATGGATCTTCTATATTTACACCTCGATAGATTAGACGAAAAAGATTAAGTAAACGGCACTCACAGTCATTGATATAGCTTCAAGATATAAAGAAGAGGAACCATTAAAACAAAAAAGAGTGCTCTGCTGTTGCAGTTGCCCATACAACTGATATACCAACGAGGTCCCCATTAACTATCCCCTCGCAGAATCAAGTCGATGATGGAAAAGAATTTAAAAGGCAAGCTAATCAATTATTGTTGAAACAAAAGAGTTACCATTAAAAGAGGCATACCGGGAGATCACAGATCACAGGCTTTAGTTGAAAACTTTAAACAAACAGTTAGCTGAAAGACATTCTCCTAACCATAACATAAGAGCTGATTGACAATTCTCGCAAAACAGAATGGGTTAGAAAGACTGCCCTCAGTTTTGCGCGCAATGAATAATGAAGAATTTAAAGGGCTAAAGCCAGTAACAAAGCAATATCAACAGAAAAACAATAAATGAAGCTGAGGAGAGTCTCATCCGGAAAACTATAACCATTGGATTGAAAGTAAGGCTACCTTATTTACCGGGGGAAGCAGAAGGGGACACACGCATCAGGCAACAATCCAGTTTGGAGTGTTGACCATATGAAATAATAAGAATTGAAAAGATGAATCCGCCCGTGTATTATATACGAGAAACTGACACAACAAAACAACCTAGCTCCTCATAGAAATCTTTTGTGAAGGAAGAACTGCAGTAATTCCGCCAGACACAGTTCCGCTTTAATAATTTACGAAACCATATTTTGGTTTAAAATGGAAGGCCAAAGGAAGCGCAGAACGAAACAAGAATGAAAAGGAGAAGAACGTTGGGGGGGGGCGCACCTTGAAAATGATACGGGACATCATTTCAGCGTGTAATGCTATTAAGGATACATTTTCGAGGATTAATCAATGCATGCTAAATCATCCAGATCACCTACAACTCAAACCCCCCCCCCCATATTGGGGAAAAGGAATATCTTGAAATAATTAAAAAAATTCGAACTTGACAAGCAAACATAGAAAAAGATTAATGATTGGATGAAGCTCTGATTGATCTTATAATCCAAGTTTATGAAAAAAATAAAAACCCTGTTATGCGGTTCTCCAGAGCCCAATTGCATATGAAACCTCTGGATTAATCAAACACCCGTTTTGTGTTTGTTCTATCTAATGACTTCAATGTTACAACCGTTTGGTTGATCTCATGAGATTAGATCGTAGTTTTTACGTTTTATGATAAAATCTTATTGCCAAACACTGCTTCTTTGTAATTTGTCATGTGATATTTTGACTGCACAACGCTGCGAGATATTCCCTTTGTTTCTTAATGATTTTCTCCTGGCTCGAAATACTGTACCATTTTGACCTTAAACCAACATACTCCTTAATCACCTTCCAGATACTTCATCCTTCATCTTACCTAAAACCTTCTTGTTTAGTAATTGAATCTAAAGGCGAATCTTTAGGATAATCGGACGTGTCATAACCATCCGCAAGAACCTTTAGCCACTTCCTAAATCCAGGTCTTTAAGATCTTTCAGTAGGGATATCTATGAACAAAACTGTCTGTATCTGTGTAAGTACTCTGACCGCATGAGAACGAGGCTTAAAGTAGTCATAAAGAATCTCCTAACATCAAAAGCTTGATAATTCTACAACGAGTAAAACCCAATAAATAGCAAAGGTTTGTCTAAATTGACATTCTTTTTTTCATCATTATGCCAAAAAGCTGATCATAGAAATCTCTAAGTCCTGATAATTAAGGTTTTGAAGTCAGCTTAATGCATCGTTCTCATTGGTGACTAATCTGACATCTTACGCTTGTGCTGGATACTCATAGTCTTTCCAAAACAGTTGTTTCTGTGTATCATCAGCTTGAAAAGTCTTTTCTGAAGCATCTGGTGATTTAGTTCTAAGGATCATGTTCTTCATGATGATGGTTTCATGCGAACTGTTCTTTAACAAAAGCACTTATGCGATGAACTGCTGACAACTTCACCCATGTCTTAAATAAAATTGCAGAAGTCTGTAATGACAGACATAATTTTTTTTGCCCCGAAGATAGGCACAAGTTATGTGGTCTCTTGGATCCATCTTTAGACTTTTCTGTGCTAATGGGTAGTCATTAAGCCAGGTCATGATTTCCTAGAGGATATTCTAAGTCAACCTTCTAGAATGAACCACGCTGTTGATCATGCGTTAAACTGCCCCCAACCACTTAATGCCTGTTTGAATATTATTCGGATCGCCGCCGAGTACATTATAAAGTACGTAATTGAAGTGATTGCTCCATTGCCCCATCCATACAGATTATTTTGCATCTAAATACATGAATAGTTAGACCTTTACTTGGATCATAGTCGTCCAATTATTTTTTGTTTGCTTTACAGTAATGATCGACGCCAAACTAATTTCCTCCACGCAATCCGTTTTTCAATCATCAGAATCATTGGCAATCAGACAATAAGTCAATCTGTACTCCAGTAAATCTTTAAGAAAGCTCCCAACTCATCCCGGGCGCAGAAATATAATTGCCAGGATCCAGGCTTATAATGTTACGCATGCAGGCTTATCTATAATTTTCCAAAGACGTCCGCCAACAAACATACATCTGCCATCCAGTAGGAATCATGATAAAGACTCCCAACGTTTTACACACTAACTTCTGCACGCATCTTGAGCATGCTGGTAATCAGAATCACTGATGTCCTTTCCACTAAGACTAGAAAAGAACGCGGCCTTTAGGTGAAGTGTAATCTTCATCAACCTCCTCCAACTGTTCAAGTACTCATATGGGTAAACGCCCTTTCTAACAAGAGTGGGTCAAAATATGCTTCCGTTATTGGACAGGCATTTACAGGACAAAGCCAGTGACTCTAATGAACCCATCATGTGCGCATAGAGTCAAAAAGACATTTATTCAGATTAAAGCACATGTACTTTTCTGATGACTGTGCAATGCATGGACACCTTTGAAGGCATCGTCCCACTGTTTCATATAAAAGGTGGAGTCGTAACCTCGCAAGTTATGAAAGAATACAGGCAGCTTCATGTCCTTATGGATCAAACTTTAGTTGAAGATTGCATTTGTTTATGCGCCGCTCTCTCTGAACTTCCGCTAATGTATCATGGACTCTTACTTTGTGATCTCTCGTCTGATGAGAGGCCTAACACAAATCCAACAATGCTTGTCTGAGTCGTACTGTTGTTGGTCTTCAGGCGCCATTATGATTTTCAGATAAGTTTAGATTATATATAACAGTTCATTACGCACTTTCTAGCATGCGTTTTCCTAAGAAAGTATTTGCAGCATAGCCTCTATATAATTCTGGCTCTGAATGAACGCCAATCCGACCTGACAACAATGACAGCAAATGAACAAATTTGCTATTACTCATTAAGACTGTTTTTCGAAGTTTTTTGTGGCGCTGGCCCTTCATAAGGACCAATGATGATTCGAAGTCTGCGAAACAACATAATGAGAAATTTTTGCATCATCCGTTTTCCATTTCTTCAAACTAAACTTTAATCCGGGAGGGGGCGTAATAAGTTCTGGTATTCAGTCTACAGAACTTTTACAATGTTTCTTATGTTCAGCTCAGCAGCTTGAACAGATGGCATTCACGTTTAAAAAAAACATTTTATTTTATTCCCCCCCTACAGAATTCTTGTTTATGTTCAGCTTTGAAAGTAACGCTAATATTCTGCTCATTGTGCGTATCAATGTGTAATGGGTCGAAGCCCTTCTGGCGAAAACATTAGGAGTAAGTCACAAGACTTTGGCTGGTTCGCCTATTGTTGACTGTTCTTGGACACTTTAATTGGCACCAAATTTGTTTACCACATCCCATGTGGTATACATTAACAGTTATTGGGTTGTTTTGGTTCTTCAAACTGATCAATTAGGTCTACACAAACAAAAGGATATTCCATTGAAGTTAAGATGCTTTGGTGTATTGTCCGATAGTTATCCCTCTCTCATGCGTGTTTCGGACATGAAAGCAGGCCTTGCAAGAACGCACAACCACATGAAACATTTGTTGTCTGAATTTTTTATGTTTAAAACTGCTTTCTCTTAAAACAACTCCGCGAGGTAGCGAATGGTAAGCCTTGCCAACAATCAGTGCATACTTAGCCGTTTTAATCTAATCTCTAAGACTTCGCCCTCTGACAACCAGAGCCTCTCATTTTAGCTCTTCTTCAGCGCATCGTCAAACTGAGGTAACAGTTCGTCTGCCCAACCGGGTGTTAAGTCGTTATGAGAAAGAAAGTCAGCTGGTTATTTGAGACCCAGCCTTCTAGATTTTCTCATTTATTAGTTAACATAGTCGATAAAACAGCTAAGACAAATTAAAACATCAATAACTAACCTCCTTAACTGGCGGGTCTATTGTTAGTTTGCCTGGAAACTTGAGCAATAGCATGAACAACACTTGCCGTGTACGTTTGTTGTGTCAATGACTTCTAAATCAATATCATTCAGATGCACTGATAAACGCTCTCTCTTCGACATATCCTTCAAACAATTCGTCCTTGTCCTTCCAAATATCTAGCATGCTGTCTTTCCTTTTCTAAGCCAACCTATTTATATAAATTTAAAAAAATACAACTCTTAATCAGAATCAATATCGACGGTCTTTTTGCGTCTTGGACTCATAAACTACAGTATAAACACCTTTTGGTGGTTGTTAATGTGAGCTGTTTAGAACAGAGTTTAATGTCTCGTTTACTTTTTTTAAAAGCATTCCCTTTATTTATCCTGCTCGGGTCCTGGCGTTGAAAACTTGTCCTCGCCTTTCTTTTGAAGATCAAACTTTGTCTTTTGTAGGTCATCAAAATCGGCCTGTAAACGATTAAATTCTTCATCCTTGATGTATGAGACAGCTAGAGCTTATTTATTGTCATTTGGAACGAACTAAGTTTAAGGTAGCCGTTTATAGTTGAACCATAGCTGTGGTGCTTTTGAGTTTAGTAGTTTTTAATTTTTGCCAGCCGCACTTACAGCTAATGAACACAGGCCGAGAGCTAAAGAACAAACCTCCTAGATGTAGCCTGCGGGCGCACCTACGCCTGTTGCAGAGAGACCAACACTCGTTCCTGCTAAGAGCACTTATATCGATGCTCCCGTAATAACATAAGTAACCGCATTAAAGGCTGCAGAATACCTTCGTTGTGTTATTTTGCTGTATTTGAAAGGTCTTGCTCTAGTACTAATAGCTGCATTTGTGAAATGTTGTTTAATCTGAAGGTTTTTACTTCAGGGGTTTCTAAAAACAGCAGAATTTCCTGCTATCTCCTTCTCTTGCGACTCTGGCCTGTAGCACATTTGATAAACCGAAAACATACATGCTTTTAAAAAATGAAAAAATAATTTAGTATCAACCTCTTGTAATCTGCTATCTCCAATATACAGCTGTGCATCAATTAATCAATACAAATGAACATTAAGCGGATTATCAGCTTCTTTTTCCTTCTCAATTTGATGTTACGTCTTTTAACCTCCTCCCACTCTATGCCACTGATTATCCTCTGTTTGACCTAGGTCGAAACCATAAACCGTATTTTGATTTTTATTGGTATAAATAACATCAAGCCTAACACTGTTGAAGGTGTAGATCTTTAGAACGCAAGGTCTGCTGTTGGACCCTTCTACCCCTCCCACCCCCAAACAATTTCCTTATTTCGTCAAATGATGATAAGGTTCAAAGCCTCTAGCATAGATTTTGGTTAGGACTGGCCGTCAATTGTACATTGTACTTTCGTTATTTTTTGATTAAAAAACTTTTTCACTTGCTCTTGCGAATGGTTCTTCATCTCACACAGCAATAAATACCTTTAAGCGATTTTAACTGCACACAAAAACTAAAATTCCATATAGAGCGACTGCCACTGCTGTTAGATATGTTGAAAATGATGACGCACGTTTTTCGTAATATATTCTAATTTGGACTTATATGATCCCCAATCACTTTGCTAATTTAAGGTTGCTAACAACGTCAAACTCTACGAGATTCAGAAATGCTGGTACTTTGCTTGGTGTCCTGTTGATTCTGATAACACGTTTGTATTCCATTAAAAGTTAGTTCATATGACATCTGTCCTTTTAATGCTCCTTGAAAGTATGGGGCATGTCGCTTTTAACAACTCAAATCTAGGAATGGAAAAGCGATTACCATACGACATAACTTACAGCTAAAGCCTTTTTGCTGCTTTTAGCACCTGAGGCTAAGTTCGGCGCCTATACTAAGTTTAGTGCTTTCTTCCAATGCCCGTTCCTTGAAACGCAAGATCTTTCCTTTCATTCGCGGTTAGCCATAGATCAGAATAGGTTAAAAATAAGTCAGCAATGTTTAAAGAAAATACGTCTTGCCCCTCAAGTTTTACGAAATTTCTTACGATATTGCCCGTCCCAAATCTGGACAACTGGTCTGTTTGGTCTGTTGGTTGAAGCGAGTTCTATTTTAAAAAGTAACCGTTGCAGAGCCTGGCACGTATCAAACCACCGCTCCTAGGACTGGAAATCTAACAGTAAGAATTTTATCTGCATCACTAGTAGAAGGATTCTTTTGAACAGTAATATACCGTATTATTTCCCTTCACGCCACCGGGTTCATTCAGCTTTCTAACGGGTCAGAGAAGTCAAGCCATATCTTGTGACCATTTTTTTATAACCAAATAAAAAGTTAAATTAATTAAAAACATGGCAGGAATTGAAGGCGAAGAAGATTATGATGTTTTGCTCCTGTAGACACATGAGTGAAATGATCCCTTTGACCACAGCATCGCTCAGGCGCTCTCAATGCTGGCGTGATTAACAGAAAGTACGGTCGGAGAGTTTTACAAAAGTTTAGGCCAAGATCCTCCCGAATTTATAGACCCAAATGATTTAAATTAGAAGAATGGTTCATTTGTTTTGTAATGGGCGAACAAGAGAATCTGTTTCGGTCTTACAACAAAAACCAGACCCATCAAAGTTTTTAGCCAAAGTACTATTATACAAAGAACTTAGTGTAAAAGGGGTGGGGGGTGGCGGGGAAATGACGCCTTTGGTCTTGTTGAGACCAAAATTATAATAGGGATTCAGTTTTTGGCTAAACTTCAAAACACACTGCAAGGAACTCCCCGGGGAACAGCTAACCAAATACAAAACATGGAACTGAAAAGAATTAAATCATACGCAGATGAAATAATAAAGTGCAATAGAAGCAGAAACCAGTCTTTTCAGAAGAAACAGCATTAAAGACTATACACGACTCCACGCAACCGCATGCGAGAAATAACGGCCATTTTCTTGATCATGCTTTAAGAACCATTAGAGGCGAAATACAAACAATATAGCAAAACTAGTGACTAGATGAGCATATCAAAAGAGAAAAAGAAAAATCGTTGAGGCTTGATGACGGACCAACTTAGGGCTGATATTAAAGAAAGAATAAGAACAAAGACTAAAAGATCTTGAACAAGAAAAGATCAGCAAGACTAGAAGTGCTAACTACTAACACGACCAATACGACTCAGTAATAGAATAAGAGAAACTATCGAAAAAAATTTATATGAAGACACGACAACTAGCAGAACGCATACGGAACACTGTATAGAAGCAATGAGTCACATAGCAAGCGTTTATAACATCCTTAGAATGCAATAAGTAACACTGTGATGGCTTATTAACGGGCGGCAGTAGCCAAAGTTCAGTACCTCCCCGTCCAACGCCTCCGCCTGAAAAATCATGGTTAAAAAAACAGCTTGCTCATCTTGCAAGTTATTATAAAAATTAGCTGTAAAGCCGTGAACGGGCGTTTTACAGAAATTGGGGAGTATTGTCCAGCGTCTTTTGTCCTACTGCAACAAAGTAATTTGGCTTTATGGCCAGCACTTATGGGCATTAGTTCTCTTAAAAGTTTGGTTACTATTTAGTAAGATAAAGACCAAGTAATCCTAAGCCAGTTAATCCAAGAACAAGCGCTTCTTTTCATATTCATGGTCATCGCGAACAGAGTCTCCGCGAGCTTTTTGCTGAGTCTTCAATGACTTTTGTGGTGTTTGGACTTCAGGGATTGGATGACTTAATCATGTGTTTGTTACTGCTTGTAAAATTAATTACTGCTCAGAATTTATGTCGTTTTTGCCCAACCATCAGTCAATGCCTGCTATAAAATTTTCATTATTATAGTATTATATTATATTCCTACCTGGAGCTAAGGTTCAGAAGGCAACATGTATTAACCCATATCCACCGCAAAGACTACTTTTTTGATCTTTGCGTATTGAAAAACATTTTGGTATCTTCAATACTTGAAGGTACATCAACTGTAGAATTATGGCGTCCTCTAAATTTGCTTAATTATTGTTTGTGCGTCTAAGCCATTAGAAGGATCAGTATGCTTGATCATGCCTGTGCTATGCGAAACCCAAGCAAACACCAAACGTAGTACGAATAGGTCGATGTAAACGTTCTATTCCAGCCCTAGTTAGGGCCCTTAGAAGTGTCTAAGAAAAAAGTTGTCCATGCTGTTTTTTATGCTCTTGCTGTAAGGGAACCCGGCCTGAACAGTTTGGCCAGAAAAGAAAGTTTTGACAGGAGAATGCCATCTAGTTATACTATCTGAGGCGTCCCCCCGAAAATAAAGGTCGCCCAGGCCATGATTATGATCCAACGTTAGTCTAAAGCCTGTCTTGGTGGTTAATCTGAATGTCGGGGTACAGGGGGGATCCTTTCAAAAGCCTTCATGTCTATTATGTTGCTGAGTGGATTAAATGGTTGTCATTTGGTAGGCGCTTGCAGTTCAGTCAAAATACGTCTAAGTGTGTAATAGAAAATGAAATCTTTACACTGACCTCACCAAAGGATCATTGTGGTGATTTAAAGAAACAGCATACGACAACTCCACACCCAGTTGATGCGCAAAACACAGCAAAGTTTAACTGGTTGCTGATAAAACTGCAATCGAGACTAAACCACGCTTTCCTTCTTGATTGGTCCGGTATCAATAGGGTTTAAGATATCTGCTTATGGTGTGCCACCTTTTTATGCAAGAGGCAGTCCCGGTCACAGCAATGTCAAGAGTATCAGGTTTGCTATATTTTTAAGATGTAGTGCGCCCAACAAATATTTTGCGCCCAGTATATATGAATCACTCATTTTTTAATTTGTTTAAAAATGTTTGTAACCTACAACTCAGAACAGTCCCCTTCGTTTTAGAACAAGCTATTGGATAACAATATGCGGGGCAAAACGGTCGCTGCTCCATAAAATATTATTTACCAAAGATTTGTATGGTTTTTAAGATAAGTGAAACCAAAAAAAATAAATAAGGTTAAAAAAAAATTGATAACACAGGGACCAAAGTTAGCGAGTACAATACCTGAAGGTTATTACGGGTTAAGCTCACTAAAGAAGCAATGATTAACTTCGACATTACTCCATCAAACTTAACAATGCGAATCTAAAAACAAGTTAACATTCAAGCTGAAGAAGAAGTAGGCTACTATTTAGATAAAGAACAAGCTGAAAAGTTAGCTTTGCAACTAACAACGGGACTTACATGTTTTAGATTACAACCAACAAAACAACTTATGAGGGAGAAAATCCCTCGTCGAATCCTTGCATTACATTCATTACTCTATGATCATTAGGATGAGCTGAGCACTGATAAAAACTTAAATGATGGAAGCCCTCACTGTATTAAGAGCTCTTCTCCGTCAGGTGAAAGCTGCATATAGCGATTTATAAATTATACAATTCCTAATTTACAGTTTAAAAGATTAGTTGTGGGAGGGTTGGATCCTTTAAATAAAAATTTGCAGACAAAACAGGGAAAGTCGTGAAATGGTGATAACCGCACATTGTTTTGGAAATAAAATAATAACGTTACTAAAAAATAATGATCGCGTGGGCCAGAAGAAACCAGGAGTTACATTAGCGCACTGTTAAGGGAGTATAACTTAGAATTAAACACCTTGCATACGTTGCGACTTTTGAACAGAACGGTGAGATAGGCCTTTGTAATTATTGAGTACACTAAAGATGGTGATTATAAACGTATCAAAGTATGTTGGCGACAGCAAAAATTTTCCTAAACTAGAACAACTGCGCAATCTAGAGGCAAATAAAGTTTGGCCATTATGAATATAAAATAGTTCGAAAACCTGACACTCAATTGCACTTAGAACATATTTAGAATGGGACATAAAATTTGAATTCATAAGCCCATTAACATTTTTTGGCCTTTCAAAAAAGTTTCAGAAAAGCATTCAACTCTGGCCCTTTTACATGTAAGTCTTATGCCAGCATGACAATAGCGAAAGAGAATTGAAATAAAAGCCGTATGGAAAAAACAGTACGATCCTCCACAGAATAGAAGCGGTTTTAAAAAGATGCTTCATCAAAATTTACAGTTCAATAGCCGCAAATGAAATTAGGGACACGTTTCACAATGATATTTGAAAATTTCTGTCTAAAAGATAAGGAGAGTGGATTGGTTTGTGGGCGTTAGTGGCCGTCCTTTTTAAATGGATTCTAATAGCTGGCAAAACTTAAACGTTGACAGTCTTAAAGTTACTGTTGTCATTCTTCACAATGGCGAGGATATTAAGGTCATAACAACAAGCAACAAAAATCAATATTAGGTCTAAATTAGAAGCAATCTTACAGCACTGAATTGGATTAATCTTACTACACTTAGGCCATATAGGATTTATAATTATACTGAACAAGTTTTAATCAGAGGTTATGATAAAAACAATAACCGGATAGATTATGTTCTGTATAAAACAAGGAGCAGTTTAAACATTATGACAAAACTCCTCATTGCTCATTGATTTGTGGGCAGACTGGTTTGTGGAAAAACAATATTATTATCCTCGACCTGTTACAAAACATTTATCTTTTATAAATTAAAATCATATTGTGGTTTTCTGTCCAACACTTAAATGAACAAAGCAATCATGATAGAAGGTTATATGGACAGATGATGAATAATATAGTTAATCCTATCAATAACTGAGTGAGTGATTAGAACAGTTTTATAGGACTGTTTGAAGGAACGCATAACCACTATTTATTATAGATGACTGTTCAGCAGAAAGAGACCATAGAATTAAAAAGAGAAACCCTTTGTCAAACTAGCTCTCAGCGAAGACATGCTGGGATAAGTGTGTGGGATTTTATTTGCCAGAAATATAACTCGGTTTTAAAGAACTTTAGAGAACAGTTAAAGACTGAAGTTTTATTTCACAATGAAAGACAGAGACTCATTTGAAGAAAGTTTGCGCAAAATGATGTTATTGAAAATGACCATGAAAAAAACACAGGATTAAGCTAAAACTGAAATCTGAAAAGTTTAGGTAAATTAGTAATGAAAACTGATAACCCTGCACAGTATGTTGTTTGTTAGATAATCGTTATTTTTGGTTATGACGTCTTACTTGTCAGAGAACAGGAAAAGGCGGCTTTAGGCCACTTTCGCCAAAGAACACGGTGGAGGGGTTATGAAATGGCTTAGAGTCGCCTTTTCCTGTGTCTCTACTGATCACACTTCGGGCGATCATTTGTACTGTGTGTGTTTGTGTGGAGTGTGGTGTTGTGTGTGTGTGTGTGTGTGTGAGTGTGTGTGAGTGTGTGTGTGCGTGTGTGTCACATCTATCCGCGCCACCTCGGTGGACATAAAAGCCCACACGGCTCATTCCGAGTCCACTTTCCACAGCCACACCCTGTCTTGTCCCGTCGACAGCCCCGGCCCCACAATCCACAGGGAACATCATGTCACGTCCGTCATGAGGCAACCCACCCCGAGGAGACACTTCCTCGCCGCAGACTCACTTCGATGGTGGTTCAGTGTGCCATGTACGGATCGTCTTTATTAGACCGCCACACTGACAACAGAAACCCTTCGTCCATTGAGAAGTGGGAAAGTATAATGATGTCATTTCCATATTCGTTCTTTCCATTCGATTTGTACCTCAATTCAAAATTGTTCGAAACAATAGCTGTTCAGAGAACCCACTGAATTTGATTGAAAGTGCGCACGCACGCGGCCACGCACGCTACGGCGCACTCACACCACACACGCGCGCGCGCGCACGCACGCACGC
>CM031612.1:37615898-37623398 GCA_018398815.1 Conus ventricosus | reverse complement strand
CTCTGTCTCTGTCTCTCTCTGTGTCTCTCACTCACACACACACACACACACACACACACACACACACACACACACACACACACACACACACACACACACACACACACACACACACACACACACACACACACACACATTGTGGATTATCTGCAAATGAATGGGCGGACCGAACAGCAAAAAATGGTGCAAAGAATGATATCAATTCTATTAAAATACAAATCCCCCTGTCCATGCAAGAAGGATGTTATCTTTTGGAGAAAAAAAAACTTGCTGGAGTTTTATAAATGATGCAGCAAGAAGGAAGAGATCTTTCTAATGACCTTCGGCGTAAAAAGTCTATAATAACATTTTTTGGTGCCAGCAAAAATTAACATCATCATAGGCTATTCACAAGCATGGTTTTCAGATTTAGACTTGATGCATTTAAAACGAAATTCAATCATAATGTAACGTATGTATGTGGCGAAAATATCTCGCCGTTTCATGTTATTTTTCTTTGCCAGCAGTTGAAAAAACATTTGCCTAGTTGGGTCTCAGATATTGAACCACCCCCGCTCATCTTTCGAAAAGTTACTTTCGAATTATTTACAAATATTTGACATTGTACAGGGTCTGTATGAGAGTCCCATTGGTAACTTGCTCTGATTGATTCCTTGTTTTTGATAATGTTGTTTTTAGGTTGTATTACAGTTTGCGTTTTTTTCCATTTAGTATTGCGACACCCTTCCCCTCCCCCCCCCCCCCCCCCCCCCCCCACACACACACACACTCCCGACCCCTCCCCTATCCCCCCTGATCCTGACCTTCCCTCCCCTTCAATGTCATTGGAATTTACTAATTTAAACACATTTGCATATACAGTACTACTTAAGTGTTTTCTCTCTCACGCGGATACACACTCACACATGTACACACACACACTCACGCGTGCGCGCGCGCACGCGCGCATACACACACACACACACACACAACACACACACACACACACACACACACACACACACAACACACACACACACACACACTCACTCACACACACACACACACACACACACACACTCACACACAACAACACACACACACACACACACACACACACACACACACACACACACACACAACACACACACACGTACACACACACACACTACAGTGATATAGAGGAAGAAATGGACAGAGGGAGTAGGGGGGGGGGAGGTGACAGAAAGACAGACCCACTGTAGAGATAGCACTTTATAAATAAGACATTAAGCTGTGTATTTGGGGTAGTGACGACACTTTAAAGATGGAAAATCTGTGTGGATAATTCATAGTGACCTGGAAATAAACACCTCCTGGACAACAGCTAATCACTGCTGAAATGAGCGCATTGCCTTTTGCTACCTCTCCGTGGCTAGAGACAGCACGCAGACGCTGAAACAGCTAGCAGCAACTCCAGTGTAGATGAATGACATGGAAATATCCTTTTATTGACTGTACTTGCTGAAGAAGAAAGAAAAAAAAACACCGAGGGGTGGGAATGGAGAGGGGGGGGGGTTGACTCTGGAAGACAGTTTGCCTCTTCCTCCTGTCTGAACCGTTAAACCCCCGGAAGCCCACCACAAACTAACCACAGTGCAATGACTGTGGTGAACCTCGTCAAAGGGAGATAAATCACTGCCAGATCACAGAACAGCTTGCTTGTTGCCGACACGAAAGAGGAAAAGGGCCGAGGAGGTCGGCCACGACAGGAGAGGAGGAATGTTTGGGCAGCCAGCCACACGGCAACGACAGAGAGCTGTGTGCTGAGGGAAGGAAGATCAGGCACATCACACAGCGATCGGATTACCATCGTTACTGAGCGCAGAAAGAAGCACATCATCAATCATTCTGCTAACAAATGTTTTATAAATGTCATTTCCATGGAAACGACCATCTCAGGAAGTTTGAAATTACAGTGGAGTTAGTAATCAAGTATGTGATGTTTGCCAAGGAAAAAAAAAGAAAAAGGAAAAGGAAATGAAGAACACACACACACACACATACACACACACACACACACACACACACACACACACACACACACACACACACACACACACACACACAGTTGAACAACCATGGCGACGTGTGTTGCCACCCGATTGGTCAACATTCTCCATTCACTTCCCGTGCACACACATGGGGTCTCCCCTGGCTACTCCGATAGTCGAAACAGCGCAGTTTGTACCGGCTTTTCTGCTGGAAAAGTCATGCTTTGTAACTAACGTGCTCCTGCCCCCTCTCTCTGCCTCCCACCCCTTATGTCTCTGCTTCCCACTGTCTTTGTCTCTATGACTACACCATTTCTCATTATCAGGCGGGTTTTTTTTAGCTATTGAATGAGACTTTTATGAATCGTTAAACAGCAATGTTATGTGTCTTTGTCGATGTATGTATCCCTCCTTACCCCCTCCAACCTATCCCCCTTCCCTGCTCACCTTCCCCCCCTCTCTCTCTCTCTCTCTCACTTCTCTCTCTCTCTCTCTCTCTCTCTCTCTCTCTCTCTCTCTCTCTCTCTCTCTCTCTCTCTCTCTCTCTATTAACCTGCCAAAGAACGCTTGCTATGAAGTCGCCGCTATGGCACCAGTACTCTTACATCATGCTGATGAGGAAATCAGATGCCAGGACACCTCATGTGGTGCATACGTGTAACCGCCTAATAGGCAGCGGAGAGAAACAGACAGACAGACAGACAGACAGACGAGAGAGAGAGAGAGAGAGAGAGAGAGGAGAGAGAGAGAGAGAGAGAGAGAGAGAGAGAGAGAGAGAGATTGATTGATTGATTGATGCGGAACGAGAGAGAGACAGACAGAGAGAGAGACAGAGAGAGAGAGAGAGAGAGAGAGAGAGAGAGAGAGGGGGGGGCAGACAGACAGACAGACAGACAGAGATGGGGGTGGGGAGAGAGCGTGGGGCGGAAAGGAGGAGAAGAACGCCATGGGGATGTTGCAGAGGCTAACGCCTGTCAAGCAATTCAAACAGTGCAGGAGCTCTTGCAGTTGATGCTGTCCGCATTGGTCAGTGTTTTTTCTGCTGTTTTGCTATGCCAGGAGGTCTGCGTCTCTCTGTGCTCTGCCTGCACTTTGCTGTTGGTGGAACTGCAGGCCATCTGCCTGGAGGCAGAGCCACCGTCCTGCTGAAGCGCTGTGGGCTTGTGTGTCAGGCCAGGTCGAGCAGCTTCTTACGTCCTCGTCGTTGTCGTCAAACTGGTCTTGATCATTGTTTGTATGTTGGTCTAGCTATTCCAGCGAAGTGAACGATAATGTAAACCCAGTTCCTGAAAGCCGCCCAATGGACTTCAACTTCCCTGGCACCAAAGCTGGTTGGCTCAACTTGTTATCCAGATCCCCATTGTGGTTCTGTCTAACAAGAGTGCTTTTGCTGCTTGCTGGCGTAGAGTCGCTTGTTCGTCGCATTTCCCTTCACGCCGCCACTTGGGCTGGATGTGCATGTTAAGTGTGGAGACAACGACTTCGTTATCTATCTATCGATCTGCATCTTGTCACTCTGGCATCTTGCCGGGCACTTCCCCTGACGGTGACATAATCCGTGGAATGGCCAGCGCCTGGTGCATGGGTGGACTCAGGCGTCTTGTTATTGCAGGCGGAAGCCATGTCAGGATCAGAAAGTCATGAGTTCCACAGGGTTCGGCAGAGAATAACCGGTGTAGCACGCTATGAATATTACCCAGCGAAAATACCACCGTAAATCTGAACGCTTCAATACTTGTTTTCTTGCGTGCGCTAGTGAACACTACATTCATGCGGGAAGAACTCTTCCAACACGATTCATCAGCTACCACTACCCCCCCCCCCCCCCCAAAAAAAAAAAAAAAAAAAAAAAGCCCACAGACCACAAATTATGAGTTTCCTCATTAATTGGACAAAAAGAATTTTAGTCGTAAAAATGTCTGTGCATATAGAATTCTTCGCATGAGGCCTAGCATTGCAATGAATTACCACACACACACACCACACACACACACACACACACACACACACACACACACACACACACACACACACACACTTGTACGCCACACCACAGTTCTCAAAAGTCACTTCAATTTTCTTCAAACTGGTGATGGTGACGCCTTTGGTTGTCTGGCACCAGGTTCCAGGACTGGGTCTCCGTGGTCTAGTCTGGGCACTTGACGTAGAAACCTTCTTCTTTGTCTTTTTTTTTTTTATCACCTCTGGGTTTCGAACTCAGACTTTCTTTCTCAGCTGGCCTTTTTCCACCTAAAGCCTTGCTGTCACTTCAGTCGCCTAGCAGACGACGTTTCTCTCAACCCTTCTCTGTCCTGCTCACTCTTCTTTCTCTCTCGTATTCTGTGCTCTTTTCTCCATCGTGGTGTTGTTCTCTTCTCCTGTTCTCCCTCTCTCATTCTCCGTTCAGTTCATATAGGGATAGAAACAAAGGATATCCCTTGGGCCATGCCTCTTGTCCATGCTGCTTTTCTGCCACCTTGGTCACATGCACAATGAATTCCCCTCTAGCTACATTCTTTCATTTATTCACATCCCTACAAAATAGCTTAGCAAACAACCACCGTGCACCAACTGACATCGAAAATTTGCGACGACTTTGGGGGCCATTTTCACACAGTAATGATCCTATAGAAAGCTATGACAACGACGTCCACACGCAGTCTACAAGCCTGACAAACATCGACACAGTGCCCCTAAGCAGTACCGACTGAAAAAGTGCAAGACTCCTGTTCTTCAAGGTCTGGTTACTAAGCAACTTCAAGTGACTGAGCCTTTTGCACTCACTTGATGCTCCGAGGTCCTAGTGGATAAATTTGTCCCCCTTTTGCTATCGGGAAGGTTCGAACTCAGCACAGTCCTCCACACCTTGGATGCCAACTATCACGTGACGATGAGTTACGTGGCCACTTCAACCTCCTTGACCCAGTGCGACCATATGCGCTAGGTGAGGGTGCTACCACAAATCGCGGAATTCTTGTCATCAGAGGCGCTCAAAGCCCGTTGTGAGAGGTTTTTCTCCCTTCACGCACACACACGCGCGCGCACGCACGCACGCACGCACGCACGCACGCACGCACGCACGCACGTACACACACACACACACACACACACACACACACACACACACACACACACACACACACACACACACACACACACACATGCGTGCGCGCTCACTTACGCACGCACGCACATTCACAGACACACACAGACCCCCCTCCCCCCGAAACACACAGTCACACGCGCGCGCACATATACACACACAGACACACAAACACACACACCCCACACACACACACACACACACACACACACACACACACACACACACACACTCACACACACACACACACACACACACACACACACACACACACACACACACACACACACACAGATATTTCAGATCACACACACACACACACACACACACACACACACACACACACACACACAACACAAGATATTTCAGTTCACACACACACACACACACACACACACACACACACACACACACACACACACACACACACACACACACACACTCACACTCAGAAAGAGAGAGAGATTTCAGATAAACTGACAGAAAACCAGTTGCAACTCACCATTCAGCAAATATCCCGTTGAAAGCCTCACCATTGGTCATTTAGGGCAATCAAACATCCTGGACCACTCTCAGGTTAGGTTCAGCATCTAGGGTGACTGCTGCATACTCAGAGCCTGAAAAGGCTTTAAAACACCCTCCTTTTCACGTCCAGCACCTTCTGGTGCATGGTCTGGTCTGGCACCGTCACGGCATTTGATGTGTGGTGTATCGGTACTGTTCGGTGTATCAGTAACGTTTGATGTGTTAGTAATGTTGGGTGCATTAGTAAAGTTGGGTGTATCAGTAGTAAAATTGGGTGTAGCAACCAGCATGTTCAAAGAACATATCTTTCAAAATGTCAGTACAGTTAAGGGAATGTTTGAAAATGTTACTCTTTGTGCACGTTTAGTTTATTCTGTTCGTTTATATCATACGTTAGTCGCTCTATTATCAAATGTGTGCATGATTACTTCCTTAGATAATACGGCAGCGCTTCTTCAAGATTTTTGTGGACATCATTTCTTGTATGTACTTGCTGTCCAATACTTAGTATACTTAAGCCTTAATGATGTGTCATTGTTTTCGCATCCGTTTTGTTGACTGTCAACGTGGCATTGAAAGGTGTGACAACTTCCAAAAAATGATGATTTCTTCCTTGACACATCACTGTTACATCAGGTTCAGTTTAAATGCCCTGCGCCGTAGAAAATCTGACTCTCTGTGTCCCATCTGTCTATCCGTTGGCACATTCCCAGTTCTACATATCGTTAAGGAGTGAGTGATCATGCTTTGAAAAAAATCTGTCGCTGTAGTTTGTCTGAGTGATCATGTTTTGAAAGAAATCTGTTGTGTCTGAGTGATCATGTTTTGAAAGAAATCTGTTGTGTCTGAGTGATCATGTTTTGAAAGAAATCTGTTGCTGTAGTTTGTCTGAGTGATCAAGTTTTGAAAGAAATCTGTTGTGTCTGAGTGATCATGTTTTGAAAGAAATCTGTTGTGTCTGAGTGGTCATGTTTTGAAAGAAATCTGTTGTGTCTGAGTGATCATGTTTTGAAAGAAATCTGTTGTGTCTGAGTGGTCATGCTTTGAAAGAAATCTGTTGTGTCTGAGTGGTCATGCTTTGAAAAAAATCTGTTGTGTCTGAGTGATCATGTTTTGAAAGAAATCTGTTGTGTCTGAGTGATCATGTTTTGAAAGAAATCTGTTGTGTCTGAGTGATCATGTTTTGAAAGAAATCTGTTGTGTCTGAGTGATCATGTTTTGAAAGAAATCTGTTGTGTCTGAGTGATCATGCTTTGAAAGAAATCTGTTGTGTCTGAGTGATCATGTTTTGAAAGAAATCTGTTGTGTCTGAGTGATCATGTTTTGAAAGAAATCTGTTGTGTCTGAGTGATCATGTTTTGAAAGAAATCTGTTGTGTCTGAGTGATCATGTTTTGAAAGAAATCTGTAGCTGTAGTTTGTCTGAGTGATCATATTTTGAAAGAAATCTGTAGCTGTAGTTTGTCTGAGTGATCATATTTTGAAAGAAATCTGTAGCTGTAGTTTGTCTGAGTGATCATGTTTTGAAAGAAATCTCTAGCTGTAGTTTGTCTGAGTTATCATATTTTGAAAGAAATCTGTAGCTGTAGTTTGTCTGAGTGATCATATTTTGAAAGAAATCTGTAGCTGTAGTTTGTCTGAGTGATCATGCTTTGAAAGAAATCTGTTGTGTCTGAGTGATCATGCTTTGAAAGAAATCTGTTGTGTCTGAGTGATCATGCTTTGAAAGAAATCTGTTGCTGTAGTTTGTCTGAGTGATCATGCTTTGAAAGAAATCTGTTGTGTCTGAGTGATCATGCTTTGAAAGAAATCTGTTGTGTCTGAGTGATCATGTTTTGAAAGAAATCTGTTGTGTCTGAGT
>CM031612.1:37590898-37603398 GCA_018398815.1 Conus ventricosus | reverse complement strand
GTGTGACAGAGGTAACAGTGTGACAGAGGTAACAGAGGTAACTAGCAAGGAAATGCTTTTTCCATCTGTCACGGTCAAAAATAAACACAACCAAATTCGTGGTCAATCGCCACCAGCCCAGTTGGACATAAGCTCTAACGCAAATATTCTGGGCGTCAGGCAGACGGCCCCATGGTTCGGATCCAGCCAATTAAGCATAGGGGAGAGGTTCCACGGAGACGGTCTGTCTAGCCAGACGGACTAAGTAGCTGACCGACGCCTCGATGTCTGGTCAAACGAGTCTCGACGCCCGGATCAGACTCATCCGGCCAATTTGAGCATGGCGAGAGGCTAATCCTAATCTTCCTCGTAGACAGTCGGAGTGGCTGACCAACGTCTCAATAGGTTGGCCCGACCTATTGCAACGTCTGGGCCGGACTGATCTAGCCTATTTACGACGTCGCCGGAAAGGGAGAGGGAGAAGGTAGTATGTGGTGGGGGGTGAAATCAAGCTAATCAATTAAATGACCAATTGACCACCACAGAGAGTAAGGCGTGTAGGCGTGACTGTCATGATTTGAATATCCAATGGAATTACAGGGAGATAACTTCGGGTACGAGGTGGTAAAAATACTGACCAATGGTACTCGCCCTTGGACACGGAGTTAGGGCATAAAGTAATGCGTGAGTGAGAGAGAGAGGAGAACGAAGACAGGATGAGAGGATGAGGAGGTTCTGGGTGTAAGTCTCTGCACGAGAGAAAAAGGCAGAGAGATGAAGAGAGGAGAGAAAAAAGAGAACGAACAGAGAGACAGAGAGAGAGGAGAGTTCTGAGTGTAAGCTCTGCAGGAGAGAGGGGCAGAGAGAGAGAAGATGAGGAGAGAGGATAGAACCAAGTTTGTAGCATTTAGCACCAGAGATAGTCTGCAGAGGAGGACTAAAGAGAGATGTGGAGAGAGAGAGTTGCTAACTAATGAAGAGAAAAGAAAGAAAGAAAAGGAAAAGAAAAGCAACCATGTCCATTTAATAGAGCAGACTAGGAGAGAGAGAGAGAGTGCAATGCGTTAATGCAGGAAGAAAGAAAGGAGAACAGATCGATGTTGATAGTCCTGTTCCATCTGAACCGGGGGTTCGACCTCATACCTGGCAGCGTCACTTCGTCAAGCAGAACCACAGACCAACGCCAGTGCCAGCAGACCAATACCAGTGCCAGCAGTTGTGTCGTGTTGTGAAGTGACAGTGAAAAGAAAAAAAAGGGAAAGAAAAAGACAGTGATTCGTGAATAGTTAAGATCACCTGGCCAGGTAAAGTAGAATCTATTTATACCCGGGTTAGTTAATGATGATTTAGATAAATGATTTTGTGAAGTTCAAGGAAAGAGAGAATGTTTATTTTGTTTGATTCCATATGCATTGATGTTTCGTTCTATGATCATGTGTAGTAAGTTATAGACTTTACTAGTGGTTTGATGTGACGAATGCATGATATATGAATGAGAATTGTAAGCAAGCTGTGAGTGTGTTTGGGCTGTGCGCTAGTCCTTCCTCCATCGACATCACCCGAGGTTGACAATTTATTGGCGAGCTTGCCAGGATATTCTGGCCCATTTATTATAATTGTTCAACTTCTCAGAGAGGAAGCTGGGTGGGATTCAAGTATTGTAATCCTAAGACAAGGGGTTGTCTTACTGTATGTTCCGAAGATAGTTAAATACTAGGCTTGGCATTGCTTCCAAGATAGTTAATACTAGGCTTGGCATTTCAGCCCCAGAGTACTCATTTCGCACAGATTGCCTATAATTCGCTCTCATGTTGGGTCAGGCGCTAGGCGTCTTATAAAAACTAATTACGTTGTCCAAGCTAATATTATCATTCATAGGATTGTGCTATTACGTCACTCGTGTCGGAAACCACCAGTTTGGCTGTCGTAGTAATAAAAGCTTGTTAAAAAAAAAAGAGATATAATGGGGGAAAGAAAGAACACCCCTATTGAACAACAATTAGAGTTGAGTGGTACGAAGAAGGAGTTCGCTGAATTGAAAGAGCTGGTTATGAAGGAACAGATTTTTTCAGGTTGCGGCCCTGAGTTAACCATACATTTGAAAGAGAGACAGCCAGAGACAGCAGGGGAGTTGTTGAAGTTCGCAGAGGTGTATAGAGAGGCACGTCTGAGCACTAAGGTGCAGGAAGAAACAGGTGCTAGGCACAGGTGAGAAGAGTGCAAGGAGACTAGGGGGTTTTCTGCACAGTCTGCAAACCCAGTGGTGGGGCAGAAAGGAGGACAAAGGGACAATAGGTGTTTCATTTGTCACAAGAAGGGACATGTGGCGAGGGATTGTCGATGAGGTTCCAGAAGGCAGCAGCCTTGCAAGAGGTGGATAAGTGGTCGTCAAGGGAAACGACCTGCAGTGGAACCAAAAGGGATCCAATCTGAAGAGGGTAGAGTGCGGCTATGGCTAGCATTGGACAGCAGTCAGGTGTCAGAGATGGAGGGCACTAGGCTGGGTGGTTCGTTACCAGTGGAAGAAGGGTGGATTGGCCAGCAGAGGGTGAAAGTGTTACGAGACACTGGTTGTTCATGCGGTGTGGTGAGAACAACGCTGGTCGAGAAAAGGGGATTTGACAGGGCGAATCCAGACCTGTACTCTAATTGATGACACTGTGAGGGAGTTCCCAGTTGCTAAGATAGAAGTACGTACCCCTTACTTCTCAGGCGAGTTGTCTGCGTTGGTGATGGAGAAACCCCTTCATGATTTGATCATTGGAAATATTCCAGGGCAAGGGATCCAGGGGATCCTGAGTTGTTGACTGCTACAGGGGCAGCAGTTCAAAAACGGAGCAAGAAGGAGGAAAAGGTTGATAAACCGTTAGTCGTTCCAGCAAGGAAGTCAGGCATAGATGTGTCGCCTGATGAGTTTAGGGCAGTGCAGGAACAAGACCCTTCGCTCGTGAAGTCTTGGGAGTTGGCAAGAGGTGGAGAGAAACAGGTGGTTAGGGAGGTGAGACTCAGCACATAGGCGCAGCAGCAATCATTGATGAGGTGAAGGAGACCAGCAGAAGAAGGGGAGATTTTGTTGCCTAAGTTTCCAGAGAGTCAACAGGGATGTGTCACTGTATGAAGGGCTAGACAGTAGGAGTTCCTAGGTTTTGTTGTCGGAGGCGACACAAAGCAGCCAGAAAAGGGAAAGGTGGAGAAGATGATGAATTCAGAGGAAGTCAGTCATATCCGGGGTGCTTTGTTGATAATATGTGTTGATTACAGTTATGTTGATTGGATATGGGTTCATTCCCAGTTGGCTATGGTTCATATTCTTGTGTGTGAGACTTGTTCATATTTTCTTTGTGAGACTTGCTCATGTGAATGTAGTTATGCTTGGAGCATACAGTCGCTTGTGTAGTGATGCATTATTTGCAATAAGTGAGGATGGAGATTCCTCAGTGAAGTGTCATGGATCGTGATCATATTATATTGTGCTTTTATAGAAATTGTGAAGAGAAGATGTGGCAAATCCGCAGGTAGGGGAATTGCATAAGTGCGCACAGGGGTTGTTATAAATGAGTTGAAATAACGCAAGAGCGCACGTCAATGATAACTCATTGGAGTGGTATTCACTAATGATATATTTTATAATTTATAAACCGTTGGTTGTAAGTATTTTTCAAACTTTGCACGTGTAGCTGTGTGTCAGCAAATTCGGTTGTTGTCTTTTTTTTTGTACCGTTGTTTTGAGACAATGCGGTGCATAGTCTTTTTGCAAGGGGGAAATTGTCATGGTCAAAAATAAACACAACCAAATTCGTGGTCAATCGCCACCAGCCCAGTTGGACATAAGCTCTAACGCAATATTCTGGGCGTCAGGCAGACGGCCCATGGTTCGGATCCAGCCAATTAAGCATAGGGGAGAGGTTCCACGGAGACGGTCTGTCTAGCCAGACGGACTAAGTAGCTGACCGACGCCTCGATGTCTGGTCAAACAGTCTCGACGCCCGGATCAGACTCATCCGGCCAATTTGAGCACAGCGAGAGGCTAATCCTAATCTTCCTCGTAGACAGTCGGAGTGGCTGACCAACGTCTCAATAGGTTGGCCCGACTATTGCAACGTCTGGGCGGACTGATCTAGCCAATTTACGACGTCGCCGGAAAGGAGAGGGAGAAGGTAGTATGTGGTGGGGGGGGTGAAATCAAGCTAATCAATTAAATGACCAATTGACCACCACAGAGAGTAAGGCGTGTAGGCGTGACTGTCATGATTTGAATATCCAATGGAATTAGAGGGAGATAACTTCGGGTACGAGGTGGTAAAAATACTGACCAATGGTACTCGCCCTTGGACACGGAGTTAGGGCATAAAGTAATGCGTGAGTGAGAGAGAGGGAGAACGAACAGGGAGAGAGAGATGAGGAGGTTCTGGGTGTAAGTCTCTGCACGAGAGAAAAAGCAGAGAGAGGAGGAGGAAGACAGAACAGGGAGAGAGAGATGAGGAGGTTCTGGGTGTAAGTCTCTGCACGAGAGAAAAAGGCAGAGAGATGAAGAGAGGAGGAGAAAAAAGAGAACGAACAGAGAGACAGAGAGAGAGAGAGGTTCTGAGTGTAAGCTCTGCAGGAGAGAGGGGCAGAGAGAGAGATGAGGAGAGAGGATAGAACCAAGTTTGTAGCATTTAGCACCAGAGATAGTCTGCAGAGGGAGGACTAAAGAGAGATGTGGAGAGAGAGAGTTTCTAACTAATGAAGAGAAAAAGAAAGAAAAGAAAAGGAAAAGAAAAGCAACCATGTCCATTTAATAGAGCAGACTAGGAGAGAGAGAGAGAGAGAGTGCAATGCGTTAATGCAGGAAGAAAGAAAGGAGAACAGATCGATGTTGATAGTCACTGTTCCATCTGAACGGGGGTTCGACCTCATACCTGGCAGCGTCACTTCGTCAAGCAGAACCACAGACCAACGCCAGTGCCAGCAGACCAATACCAGTGCCAGCAGTTGTGTCGTGTTGTGAAAGTGACAGTGAAAAGAAAAAAAAAGGGAAGAAAAAGACAGTGATTCGTGAATAGTTAAGATCACCTGGCCAGGTAAAGTAGAAATCTATTTATACCCGGGTTAGTTAATGATGATTTAGATAAATGATTTTGTGAAGTTCAAGGAAGAGAGAATGTTTTATTTTGTTTGATTCCATATACATTGATGTTTCGTTCTATGATCATGTGTAGTAAAGTTATAGATTTACTAGTGGTTTGATGTGACGAATGCATGATATATAATGAGATTGTAAGCAAGCTGTGAGTGTGTTTGGGCTGTGCGCTAGTCCTTCCTCCATCGACATCACCGAGGGTTGACACCATCCCCGCATCCGGCCCTTGTTGTCGGCTGAAGGTATGCAGGTCACTTCTAACGACTATCGTGATGATTGACAGCACACGCACTCACGTTCGTGACTATCTACAGCATATATTTATAATATATATATATATTATATATATATATTATATATATATATATATATATTATATATATATATATTGTTAAAAATAGATTAAAATGTGACCGTTTTCACGAAATGAGTTTTAACTGCAGGCAGCGAAAAGCGTAGAGGCCGAAAAGTGTGATAGGTCGAATTTGTCAATTTTACTTTTAATCAAAAATGGAATGTTTAATCTTTAAACTACACATACGTGTAATCGGCACTTTATAATTCATCGGAAAATGTATTTAAAATGCGTTTTAAGCCGATAACCATAGCGATGATCCTCGGTAAACGCTAAAAGCAGACATGATTTGATCACATTCGTGTAGAGCACCCTCGAAAGGGCCCACATGTTGTACATCGTTGAAAGGTCATGAATTACTTCTTGCATTGGGCCCAATCGAAACCGTTTCAAATCTTGGCATAAACAAAAGCAAAGGGTCAGCCGATAGACCAATGAGGATCGCGTTACGACCTTTATTGTAACGCAGGACATCGCGCTTAGGGGTGTGACCGATCTTTGTTTACGCTTTCGCCGCGAACAGCTGGCTTCGAAAACCAGATGCAAAAAGACTGTCTTTTTGTCATGTGGTCATCTTCAACTTACGCTTTAGATCAAATGAATTGGGCAAACTGGTGACAAATATTTGGCGAAGTGTTTGAAACGAAGACAGCTTGACAGTGCGTAAAGCGAAACTTCCCCGGTCGATTCCGGGAGCTTGACCAACACAAGATGAATTGAAAAACCCTGTCCACGTACAAGAAGAGAGAAGGGCAGAGTGTAATATGGATGTCGACAAGGGCCCGTGCCAGCTATGCTACAAAAAACCCCAGACACGCTCATGTAAGGTGAATGGACATGGGTGTGTACAGTTTAAAATTTTAATAAAATTTTATTTTTCAAAACACGGCTTGTTTTTGTGTCAAAAAAAAGGCTATATAAAAACTTAGATGACAAGACAACTACAACATATTTTCACACCAATTTTTTTTGTGCTATTGTGGCATGATGTGTTTTACCATGTACAAAATTTGGTAAAGTTGGTGAGTAGAAATACTGTTGCAAAGGGGTAAAACTTCACTGAATGGTGACAATTTTCAAACTTGATTTTCCAAAAGGGCCCGTTTGCTATGTTCCCACACTTCAAACACCCATAATTTCCCTTTTATTTTTAGGAGTAGAATGATAAATTTCAATGAAAAGAAAGGTAATTATTTGGACATTTTTGAAAATTACAATATCCTAAAATCTTTTTAATTTAAACCTTAAGACTCATTTTGGAAAACAGGTCACAAATGAAGTGCTAAATTCATCTACAAGCTTGTTTAAAGATATGTCTCTCTCCTCAGGATGACTTTTTTGTGGCACGCCAACGGTCTTTTATGGCGTGCGGGACCTGTCTTGTCTTGTGTGTGCGGGTTTCGTTTGCTGCACGTGGGCCTGGGGTGTGAGTGTGTGTGGTGTGTGTGTGTGTGTTGGGGTTTTTTTTTTTTGTTTGTTAGGGCCTGTTCAGGTGGAATGTGCTAGCAAAGATTTCCACTTTTTGCCTGCAATTATTCACTATTTTACTTTTGTGTTCAGAGTTGCTAATTATGGTTTGCATAATATTAACCATTTTTTTGTGGAAATAGGTTGCATTTTTTGGAAATATTGTTGTATGGTGTTGCTCTTTTTATGATTTTCCATGATATGCTGTAGTCTATTTTTCTATCTTTGAGTTTCCAAATGATTTACTCAGTTCTGTTTGGTTTTTGTATTTTTCATTTTTGAATGACGTTTATGGTTTGGTATCTGGTTTAAAAGTGTTTTCAGGAATCCCTACGTATGTTTCTTTTTCATTTTCTGATTTTACCGTAGTTTGGTATACAATATTGCTGTGAAGACATTTTGCTTAGGGGCACTGTTTTTTTTTGTGCAGTTGCAAGATGCCCTTTCAGCACCTTCTCTTTTGGTTGCTTTTCATTTTGTTAGATGATTTCAATTAGTTTTTGAGGTTGAGCATACATGAGTATGATAGTTTAAGGGGTGTTTTGGTTGAATATTTTGGACAGTTTGTGTTCTTTTGGAAATGATGTTCCCAAAATTTTTAAAGAATTCTTTTCCTACATTTGTTTTTACTTGTCCATCATATGGTGGTTGTACCATATGATCTTCCTTTTTCTGTTTTTCTTATTTCTGTTCGTGTTATTGCCCTGGGCTATATTGTAGTTTGTAATTGTAACCACTTTTTTGTAATGCTTCTTGATATTCTGTTGCGGCATTATTGAATGCATTTTATTGCATAAATGGTTGGATAGTCTCTTGTTTATCCCGTTGGGTATTGTTTTTAGTATAGATGGTGGGTGGTTGCTTTTGACGTTTACATAGTTTTGGTATGTCTTTGGGGTTTTTTTGTATGGTTTGTACACATTGTCATTGAGGTCTAATGTTATGTCTGGGTAATTCACTACTTTTTTATTGCTTCTATTGTGATTTTTAAATTGTGGTTTTTAAAGATTTTACATAATTCTTTTTTCTTGTTTTCATAGTTCTTGGTTCATTGTTAATGCAGCAAGGCCGTCATCTCTGTACAAGCCGACCTGTTTTCCAAGTGTTTTTGGATGTTGGATACATGAAAAGTCCGACTAGTTCACATGTTTCGGCACCATCATACATCCCATGGTTACATCAAATGTGGAGTTTTGCTCGTTTTTGGATCCAAGTTTCATTTCTGCTGGGAGTAGGGTTTTCTTGGTGTGGAAAATAATCCCATTTCTGACTCTGTTTATTTGTGTTTTTGTTGGCAAATTTCAAAGCTTTGGTGAGTAGTTCTTCATCTTTTGGATGGGTAGAAATCTACTTGTCGAATGTGATAAACACTGTATTTCTCTTTTTTTTGAGTTCCTTAAACCATTGGATGACTTCATAGCGTTTTTCCAAAGGTTGTATTCGGTGTTTGATTTTACATCTTCTATAGCCTTTTCCAAAATTCTCTTGCTTATTTGGCCCAGTTCGGATTTGGATGGGTTTATTAGTCTACATGTTGGGTTTTTTTGGGAAGTTGGGTTTGTGGTCTTTAAGCGTTATGAGGCTTCTTTTGTTGCTGTTGCGCTACCTGTCGCTTAACTCCATGCAGTGGGGCAAGCTCTTTTTCTTTTTTGGGGATGTTGTTGTATGTGTTTTATAAGCTTTCTTGTAATTTTTCTGAATGTTTTTGTTAAAGAGTTGGGAGTATTCGTTTAATTCCATTTTGTAAAAATTGTAGTTTTATCGCTTTTACGAATATTTTTATCTTTTGAATTTTTTTATTTCATTTGCTAGTGATGTTTGGAAGTTGTTATTTGGTTTCTTGAATTTATGTTGGCTATCAGTCCCTTCATTTTGTCTTCAAAAGGTTCATTTCATCTATTGTCGGGGGTGATCGCCATGATTAGAACCCGTATATGTTTTTGTCTTCATTCTTTGCAACAGAAAACCAAGAAGCATTACAAAAAAGTGGTTAAAATTTACAAACTACAATATAGCCCGACAATAACACGAACAGAATTAAGAAAAGCAGAAAAAGGAAGATCATATGGTACAACCCACCATATGATGGACAAGTAAAAACAAATGTAGGAAAAGAATTCTTTAAAATCTTGGAAACATTATTTCCAAAAAAACACAAACTGCCCAAAAAATATTCAACAAAAACACCATTAAACTTTCATGCTCATTAATGCTCAACCTCAAAAACATAATTGACTCATCTAACAAAATGAAAAGCAACACAAAAGAGAAGGTGCTGAAAGGACATCTTGCAACTGCACCAAAAAAGAACAGTGCCCCCCTAAAACAACAAATGTCTTCACAGCATATTTTATACCAAGCTACGGTAACATCAGAAAATGAAAAAAAACATACATAGGGGTTACTGAAAACACTTTCAAAACCAGATACGCAAACCATAAAAAATCATTCAAAAATGAAAAATACAAAAACCAAACAGAACTGAGTAAATACATTTGGAAACTCAGAGATAGAAAAAAAGACTACAGCATATCATGGAAATCATAAAAAAGCAACACCATACAACAATTTTCAGAAAAAATGCAACCCATGTTCCACAGAAAAATGGTTAATATTATGCAAACCATACTTAGCAACTCTGAACAAAAAAAGTAGAAATAGTGAATAATTGCAGGCACAAGTGGAAATCTTTGCTACACCCTTCCACCTGAACAGGCCCTAACACACAAAAAAAAACCAACCACACCACACCACACACACACAGGCCCCACGTGCAGCAACGAAACCCGCACACACGAGGACAAGATCAGGTCCCGCACGCCATAAAGGACCGTTGGCGTGCCACAAAAAGTCATCCTGAGGAGAGAGACCCTATCTTGAAACAAGCTGTAGATGAATTTTGCACTTTCATTTTAATACTATTTTTAACAAATGTTGCTCCCCAAGGGTTGAGCTTTTCAGATTTTTAAGGACGTTTTAATACTGTTTATTATATAATATATATATATTATAAATAATATATATATATTTATATATATATTTTTGTTAAGAATATTTTTTTTAAAAAAAGAAGTATTAAAATAACAAGCTTAATTCGAACCTCTCGCACTCGTCAGGATCGCTCTCATCCTGACGAGAGCGAGAGGTTCCAAACGAGCTTGTTGATTTTAATACTTCATTTAAAAAAAAATATTAGCAGATGTTGCTCCCAAGGGGTTGAGCACCTTCAATTTTTAAAGGGCATTTTATATTGTTCATATATATAATATATATATATATATATATATATATATATATTATTGATCATAACACGTTCATGATGTCTACAGCTATATATAAATATATATATATATATATATATATATATACAACAAACTAATAAATTCCAAGGATAAGTACCGAGCACCGTTCCAGCAACTTTCAGAGCAGCTTGGTGTTGAATGACTGCAAGAAATATTGAATTATAAACAAAGCTTGCTCTTATGTCTTAGATTGAAGAAATAGGGGAGATACGCATTCATACCTGCAGTGGCAGATGAATCTGCCTAACTAACAGATGTGTTTGAGTGGGTGGATGGAAAAATAAATAAATGCTTCTCAAAATGAGCCCTTTAGCAAGCTTATATTCTCCAAGGGGAGAGACATCCCCAATAGGAAGGGAAACTCACTTTAAAATATAACTCCCTGGTCATATACCGAATTTCGAAACTTTGGATTCCCTCAGTGACCGCGGAAAGTGGTAATTTGACTCCTCTGGGCCCTTTTTAGTTTTAAGAAGAATGCAATCCCCGAAAAGGGTGGTGGTGCAATACCGTAGTATGTTGTTGAGTTTCAAAAGACCAAACCAAAGGTGCCATCTAAGAAGCAAAAGAAATCATGAAAAGCAAAACAAGCTACATTTTCTTGTGAAAAGTAGAAAATATAAAAAGTATCCTCTAAGACACAAGTGCTGAGGGCCAGTTCTTGGAAAGAATCCGCAAGGACTAAAATACAACAAACTAATAAATTCCAAGGATAAGTACCGAGCACCGTTCAGCAACTTACAGAGCAGCTTGGTGTTGTATTTTTTGTCCCTTGCGGATTCATTCCAAGAACTGGCCCTCAGCACTTGGTTTTTAGAGGATATCTTTTTAATTTTCTACTTTTCACAAGAAAAAGTAGCTTGTTTTGCTCTTTCATGATTTTTTTTTGCTTCTTAGATGGCACCTTTGGTTGGTTTTTTGAAACTCAACAAACCCTACTACGGTATTGCACACCAGCCTTTCTGGGATTGCATTCTTCTTAAAACTGAAAAGGCAGAGGAGTCAATTACCACTTTCCGCGGTCACTGAGGAGAAACACCAAGTTTCGAAATATCGGTATATGACCAGGAGTTATATGTTAGTGGTTTCCCTCCCTATTGGAGGATGTCTCTCCCCCTTGGAGAATATAAGCTTGCTGAAGCTCATTATTGAGAAGCATTTATTTTATTTTTTCCCATCCACCCACTCCAAACAATACTGTTAGTTATGCAGATCATCTGCCACTGCAGGTATGAATGCGTATCTCCCCTATTTCTTCAATCTAAGACATAAAAGCAAGCTTTGTTTATAATTTAATATATATATATATATATATATATATATATATATTTAAAAGAGGAATCTTAAAACTATCTACAATTTGGGTTTTAAGCGTGTTGCGCTGTTTATCAGGATGGTTTCTTGAAACCATCCTGATGACAGCGCAACACGCTTGAAACAAATTGTAGATAGTTTTAAGATTCCTCTTTTTAAATTGTTTTAACTTTAAAGTTGCTCCCCAAGGGGGTTTAGCACTTAAAAAATTGTTTTAGGCATTTTAAATATACTGATCTATATATATATATATATTTATATATAAAATAAAATATAGTGTGTGTGTATCCATACTATTGATCATAACACGTTCATGACTGTTCTACAGCAATATACATGTTTCCATACTATTGATCATAAAACGTTCATGACTATCTACAGCAATATAGATGTATCCATACTATTGATCATAAAAACGTTCATGACTATCTACAGCAATATAGATGTATCCATACTATTGATCATAACACGTTCATGACTATCTACAGCAATATGTATTTAGATCAATCCATACTATTTTATCATAACACGTTCATGACTGTCTACAGCAATATAGATTTATACATACTATTGATCATAACACGTCATGACTGTCCACCAATATAGATTTATAAAATACTATTGATCATAAAACGTTCAGGGCTGTCTACAGCAATATAGATTTATACCTACTATGATCATAACAGTTCATGACTGTCTACAGCAATATAGATTTTTACATACTATTGATCATAACACGTTCATGACTGTCTACAGCAATATAATTTATACATACTATTGATCATAACACTTTTATGACTGTCTACAGCAATATTAGATTTATACATACTATTGATCATAAAAATCGTTCATGACTGTCTACAGCAATATAGATTTAACATACATTGATCATAACACGTTCATGACTGTCTACCGCATGTAGATTTATCCATATATTGATCATAACCAGAAAAGAAAAACG
>CM031612.1:37580898-37585898 GCA_018398815.1 Conus ventricosus | reverse complement strand
CTCTCTCTCTCTCTCTCTCTCTCTCTCTCTCTCTCTCTCTCTCTCTCTCTCTCTCTCTCTCTGGTGGACATGTAATTATACAGGAAGCAACATTCCGAGTTGAATGGATTGTCTGACTTCCTCGCTCATCCCCACAATTGCAGTACGGGAAATATAGCATCCTTGTTTCCATGTTCCTCGCAGAAATATTTCAAATTGGTCAAATCACAAAAACTTTCAAAAATGATCATCGCCACGATGTTTTGTCTCACAGGATTGTTTGTACACTCTAAGAATGATTAAGTGTCCAATATATTTTTTATTCTTTAATGGGCTCATGTAACTAGGTAGGAATACGTTGACATAGTCATGCATCAGGAAGTTATTCCCTTGTGCGCAGAAAATGTGTATTTGTGACCTTGAATATTTACTGTTACTCGTAATGCGGTTATACATGTTTGTTGTATCTTGAATGAAGCTCAGGCTCTTGATGTTCATGAGTCATGAACTGTTTCTGCATTTGGGTCCATTGTTATCATGTAGTTTATGAAGTTAACTTGACCACTGCGGGAAAAGCCTGATGCTGACACAGTAAGTTACTGTCCATTTGTCTGTCCCTTTCTTCCTGTGTATGTGTAGAAAGGGAGGGAGGGAGGGTGGAGAAGTGGGTTGGGGAGGGGGGGGGGGGGGGGTGCTTGTCTGAGGGTAGTGCATCCGGTATTTTCACAGTTACTGAGACTTTTGTTTCTAAGAAATGGAATCAAGCATGCTCTGACACTGGGCCGACATGTTAGACGGTAAACTCATGTTGTTTGCATTGTTCTGCTCCTGCCCTCAAGCCAACGATAGTAGGTCCCAGTGCTTTTCATTTTCGAAGATGTTGTAGTCTATTCGTCATCTGGCCCCTGAGTCTTCTCTTCGCTCCCCCCCCCCCCCCCCCCCCCCCCCCCCCCCCCCCCCCCCCCCCCCCCACCCCCCGCCCCCCCCCCCTCCTCCCCCCCCCCCCCCCCCCCCCCCCCCCCCCCCCTCCCCACAATCAGTCACCCTCTCCCTCTTCTGAAAGAAGCAACCGAGAGGTTTCAGGAGAGCTGAACACGTTTTGACTGCATCCATGACCCATTTTCCGCGTCTGGGGCCGAGACAGTACATGGGCAACCTGCTTAGCTAGTCCTAATGCAGCTTGGACAGTGAGAATGCATGACTGAAGGGAGAGAATCCAGCCTGTCAGACGAGCATTTCTGACATTTCCAGACTGCAGATATGTCAGAGGTCTATGGTCTGTCTAGGACAAATGGTTGGCTGGCAAGGTTTGGGAGAATTACGTTACCGTCCACACAATGACAGGGCATTCCCTTCTAATAGTGCTGTATTTCCTCCCTCTCCAACACTTTCTTCCTGATGTACACAACAAGATCCAAGGTGTCTCCAACACACTGTAACAATACAACACCAACTCATTTGCTGCTGGCATCTGTTCCCATTACAAAGAAAAAGATGAAAAGAAAGTGCTCTCTGAACCATCCTTTGAAACAGGACCGGAGGCACAAAGAGAAAAATGCAAAGAAAGTGCTCTTTGAACTCACCCTATGAGATAAGACCGGAGGCACAAAATCAATGGTATAAAGAAAGTGCTCTTTGAACTCACCCTATGAGATAAGACCGGAAGCGCAACAACAATGGTATAAAGAAAGTGCTCCTGTAATTTATTCTTTGAAATAGGGGTTGAAACACAAAGGCAAACATACAAGGAAAGTGCTCTTCTGTCTCATCTATGAAACAGGACCTGAGCCACAAAGAGAAAGATAAGAAGAAACTATGTGCCCATTGGGTCTCTCTCCCATTAACATAAAGTTGCAAGATCTTCACGCCGAAAAATGTAGACATCAATCTCATCTGTTGTCTTTTCAAAAATATGAAAACTGGGATTTGTATTTGATCAAGCGGAATTGTCAGGAAGAGCTTGAAGGCTTGTTTGCACTCTCTGCGACAGATGCTCGAGTTTGAGTTTAAAGTTGAAGGGTTTGTTTTCAAATTTTAAAATTCCTGTTTTGCTCTTTCTTTTATGGCTGGAATATTTCTCTCTTCCACTTCTTTTTGTTCTGTTCGTTTGCTTTCAACATTTCTTTTTTTTCTTGTTTTTTTTTCTTTTTTTCTTTGTTTTTTTCTTTGCTGTCCAATCTTCTGTGCCACTTCAGTGGTTGTGCATGCCACGCTGTTCATTTCGACATCCCGTTCACAGCCACAGCCCGGTCACTCCCGCTGCAATCCCGGCTCCGGCTATCCATAGGGAGCAAGCAGTCAATGTCGAGTCGTCAAGAGGCAACCCACCTGAGGAGACACTGCACTGTTGCCGAGTCACTTCGGCGGTGTTCAGTTGTGCCTGTTCTGATCCAAAAACGCAGGACACCACATACTAAGTTCCCTACTGACGACAATAATTGGTTAGTCGCGGAGCCGGCGTGAGTGAGCTCTTCCTCTGGAGGGCGCCACTGCGTCAATCCAACGACAGCCCACATGGACTCGCCGATACCGGTGACCCCGACGGAATCAAACTAAGGCCACAGACGTGGAAAGGACATCGATACAGAGGTCACCATGAGAGCAGGGCATGAAGGGCCACAGAATTTGAGACCTTTTTTGCTAATCGATGAGAATGAGGATGATAAAGATGATGCTACGGATTTCCATTCCGGTCTAAGACTGCATGACAGGGCTGTACTCTACGCTTCCTTAAGTGATGTATCTCGACGTCAACCAGGCCCGAGAGATACAGGCACCTGCAGTGTTGGTCAGGAAACTTGAGCAACACTCTCAGAAACGCATCCATTAAGTGGATGAAACTCGACTGAGTGGTCCCAGTCTTCCCAACTGAGCCCGCCGCAAACTCAACTCAGGGTAGGAGCCGGTCGGGGCAGAAAAATCCCACATGACTCTCATGGGAATCGAACCCATGACCTTCCAGCCGGGAATCCGCGATGCTAACCACTTCGCCACGGCGGTTGGTGCTTTTCACATTTCTACCTTGTTCTAGTTTTATCGCTGCAGTCCTTGCTGTGCTGTACTAACTTAGTATCTGCTCTGGTTTCGCCGCTGCTGATTCAGGGGGTTCTGTCCCTTACTCTGCTGCTAACTTAGCATCTACTTCTCTTATACTCTGCTGCTAACTTAGCATCTACTTCTCTTATACTCTGCTGCTAACTTAGCATCTACTTCTCTTATACTCTGCTGCTAACTTAGCATCTACTTCTCTTATACTCTGCTGCTAACTTAGCATCTACTTCTCTTATACTCTGCTGCTGATTTTGCCGTTTCTGCTCCTTGCTCTGTTGTAAACTTGCATCTGCTTCCGTCTTCTCCGCTGGTGATTTAGCTGGCTCAGCTCCTTGCTCTGTTGTAAACCTAGCATCTACTTCTCTTTTGTCCGCTGCTACTTTAGCATCTGCTTCTGTTTTCTCTGCTACTTTGCATCTGCTTCTGTTTTCTCTGCTACTTTAGCATCTGCTTCTGTTTTCTCTGCTACTTTAGCATCTGCTTCTGTTTTCTCTGCTACTTTGCATCTGCTCTCGCCCTATCCGCTTCCAATTCAGCTGTTCTTTCTTCAAGTCTTTGATATCTCCCAATGGCCCTATTAGCAGAACATTGGATGCCGCGGGAAATTCAATCCTTTGTCATTTTAACCAGATTAATCCATCGATCAATTTTTTTGGTCAGAAGTATTCATAGTGGTGGCATCACAAGAGCACCAAACCACAACAAGAAACAGAAAAACTGACGTGTAATGTTCAATTTCTTCCACTATCCACTATTTTCTAAAAGTCAATCCGAAACCACACAATTGAAAAAAAAATTCAAATTATATTACACCAACAAAAATTGAGTTTCAATTGCCACTCTAATATCTGAGCACAAGTTTGAAATTTTGTATGATATCTCCATGAAATATTTGAACGTTTTATTCCTTAGAAAGACAGAAACATGTCTGAATATACCCTAGGAAAAAAAAAGCATAATTCAAAATTATCAGGAATGTAGAAGTATGCAAAAGCTCAACCTTGAAAATCACAGAGCAGGAGGCGACTTGAGGCTGTTCAAACGAAGCTCCCACATCACCGGACAGGAAGTGACGAGAGGATGTCCAGACCCTTCTTCTCTCCACACATCCCCCCCCCCCCCCCCCCCCCCCACCCCCAAATCCCAACTGAGGAAGTGATGCTAGGATATACAAATGAACCCTCCGAATCACAAATCAAGAAACTGTTTCAGGAAATGTCGAATTATTGGGAGTGCAGCCCCTCTCTAGTCACAATTCAACGTAATATCTTGAAAAAGACAAAAGACTTGACACAAATATATGTGAAATATACTGAATACAGAACAATAAAAGACAGATTGCCAATGAAATAACGAACAAAAGCAACTTGACACAAATATATGTGAAATATACTGAAAATACAAGACAGCCAATGAAAAAGACAAAAGACTTGACACAAATATATGTGAAATATACTGAAAATACAAGACAGCCAATGAAAAAGACAAAAGACTTGACACAAATATATGTGAAATATACTGAAAATACAAGACAGCCAATGAAAAAGACAAAAGACTTGACACAAATATATGTGAAATATACTGAAAATACAAGACAGCCAATGAAAAAGACAAAAGACTTGACACAAATATATGTGAAATATACTGAAAATACAAGACAGCCAATGAAAAAGACAAAAGACTTGACACAAATATATGTGAAATATACTGAAAATACAAGACAGCCAATGAAAAAGACAAAAGACTTGACACAAATATATGTGAAATATACTGAAAATACAAGACAGCCAATGAAAAAGACAAAAGACTTGACACAAATATATGTGAAATATACTGAAAATACGAGACAGCCAATGAAAAAGACAAAAGACTTGACACAAATATATGTGAAATATACTGAAAATACAAGACAGCCAAGACACAGGAAAGAGGGCAAACACACTAGACAGCTTTGGTTTTTTTAACATGTG
>CM031612.1:37503398-37570898 GCA_018398815.1 Conus ventricosus | reverse complement strand
GGAGAGGACTGCTCTTGTGAGGGAGATGATTGTTCATAAGGTGGAGATGACGGCTCACACTAGGGAGACGACTGCTCCCGATAGCTGCTCACATATGTGAAATGATTGCTCACACTAGGCAGAGATGACTGATTGCATGATTGGGAAGATGATTGCTCTTCCTCACATTGGGGAGATGATTGACCACATTGGGGAGACGATAGCTCATACAGAGGAGATGAATTATCCTGTACACTGTCTCTTTCAACTGAACTAGAAGAGGCAAAGCCGAATTAGTTTCTCCAATACACAGGCACTGTCAGCGGTGGGAGAAAGGAAGAGCTGTCTGGAAGAGGAGGACAAGAGAGTTGCTGTTGTGAGGTAGCAGAGGTGGTAGGACATTTATATTTCATTTGTGTTTTTTTGTTAGTTGCTAGGCTGTACCTGACGGCTGGTTTGTCATCTGCGACTGAAGACACATGCATTGTGTTAATAGGGCGGTCCATTTCCCTGTAAAAGACTGAAGACACATGTATTGTGTTAACAGGGCGGTCGATTTTTCTTTAAAAGACTGAAGACACATGCATGTGTTAACAGGGCGGTCCATTTCTATGTAAAAGACTGAAGACACAGGCATTGTGTTAATAGTGCTGTCCATTTCTCTGTAAAAGACTGAAGACATATGCATTGTGTTAATAGGGCGGTCCATTCTCTTGTAAAAGACTGAAGACACATGCATTGTGTTAATAGGGCGGTCCATTTCTCTGTAAAAGACTGAAGACACAGGCATTGTGTTAATAGGGCGGTCCATTTCTCTGTAAAAGACTGAAGACACAGGCATTGTGTTAACTGGGTGGTCGATTTTTCTTTAAAAGACTGAAGACACATGCATTGTGTTAATAGGGCGGTCGATTTCTCTATAAAAGACTAAAGACACATGCATTGTGTTAGTAGGGCGGTCGATTTCTCTTTAAAAGACTGAAGACACAGGCATTGTGTTAATAGGGCGGTCCATTTCTCTGTAAAAGACTGAAGACACAGGCATTGTGTTAATAGAGCGGTCCATTTCCCTTTAAAAGACTGAAGACACAGGCATTGTGTTAATAGGGCGGTCCATTTCTCTGTAAAAGACTGAAGACACAGGCATTGTGTTAATAGGGCGGTCCATTTCTCTGTAAAAGACTGAAGACACATGTATTGTGTTAACAGGGCGGTCCATTTTTTTTTAAAGACTGAAGACACAGGCATTGTGCTAACAGGGCGGTCGTTTTCTCTATAAAAGACTGAAGACACATGCATATGTTAATAGGGCGGTCGATTTCTCTTTAAAAGACTGGAGACACAGGCATTG
The DNA here is from genome assembly GCA_018398815.1 of Conus ventricosus. NCBI lineage: Eukaryota > Metazoa > Mollusca > Gastropoda > Neogastropoda > Conidae > Conus > Conus ventricosus. Next base: position 37,569,568 of record CM031612.1, on the reverse strand, counting down.
TGTTAATAGGGCGGTCGATTTCTTTTTAAAAGACTGAAGACACCTGCATTGTGTTAATAGGGCGGTCCATTTCCCATAAAAGACTGAAGACACATGCATTGCGTTAATAGGGCGGTCCATTTCTCTGTAAAAGACTGAAGACACAGGCATTGTGTTAATAGGGCGGTCCATTTCTCTGTAAAAGACTGAAGACACATGCATTGTGTTAATAGGGCGGTCCATTTCTCTGTAAAAGACTGAAGACACAGGCAATGTGTTAATAGGGCGGTCCATTTCCCATAAAAGACTGAAGACACATGCATTGTGTTAATAGGGCAGTCCATTTCTCTGTAAAAGACTGAAGACACAGGCATTGTGTTAATAGGGCGGTCTATTTCCATAAAAGACTGAAGACACATGCATTGTGTTAATAGGGCGGTCCATTTCTCTGTAAAAGACTGAAGACACAGGCATTGTGTTAATAGGGCGGTCCATTTCCCATAAAAGACTGAAGACACATGCATTGTGTTAATAGGGCGGTCCATTTCCCATAAAAGACTGATGACACATGCATTGTGTTAATAGGGCGGTCCATTTCTCTGTAAAAGACTGAAGACACAGGCATTGTGTTAATAGGGCGGTCCATTTCCCATAAATGACTGAGGACACATGCATTGTGTTAATAGGGCGGTCCATTTCCTGTAAAAGACTGAAGACACAGGCATTGTGTTAATAGGGCGGTCCATTTCCCATAAAAGACTGAAGACACATGCATTGTGTTAATAGGGCGGTCCATTTCTCTTTAAAAGACTGTCTGGTTTCTCGTACCTCTCGTTCTCTTGAAGTAAACGGCATAAGTATAATCTCGTTGGGATTGAGCAGTCTTCAAGAATTCTGTGATAGGCTCTTATCGTGGCAATAGCTACTATTAGAGGGAGTGCATCCCATTGTGATGTCAGTTCCTTTCTCTGATCTGCAAATTTTAAACGAATCGTCAATGCTTTCTGCCATTGTTGCATTGTCTGTGATGATGGCATTACGGGTTCTAATACTGTCATTCTCTAACGCTGGACTGTCGTTATCGTTGGAAATGGGAATGGTGGTGTCATTCTGTGTCACTAGAATGGAGCTTGTCGTGGGCCTGGCTATAGATTGAAGGAAAAAGAAAGGAGGAAATGGGTATGGGAGCTGGATGAGGTGTATATGGCACAGGATCTTGAAGAACCATGTGGAACGGAGAGGGATGGAGACACTTCAACGTCCTCTGAAGAGGACAGCTCACTCTCTTGGTGTGCTATGTTGTCTACTTGAGCCAGGATTCCAGCACTGGCCTTTTGCCGGCATTCTGTACACACTGCGCTATCTGTGGCTGGCTGTCGGTGTTCAGAGGTCGGCACCATGGTCAGCATGAGTGCAACTGCACGTAATCTGTTTACCTCTTTGTTTACCTTGTCTTGGTATGCCCAGACCAGAAGCAAGAATTTTGGATTGTGTACATGACATGGACCCGCAGAATATTTTTTCTTTAATTTGGGTTGGTTCCAGACTGTAAGTCTAGGCTAGGCAGGAAAAAGGTCTGGAGGTGTTGGTTCCAGACTGTCTGTAAGTCTAGGCTAGGCAGGAAAAAGGTCTGGAGGTGTTGGTTCCAGACTGTCTGTAAGTCTAGGCTAGGCAGGAAAAAGGTCTGGAGGTGTTGGTTCCAGACTGTCTGTAAGTCTAGGCTAGGCAGGAAAAAGGTCTGGAGGTGTTGGTTCCAGACTGTCTGTAAGTCTAGGCTAGGCAGGAAAAAGGTCTGGAGGTGTTGGTTCCAGACTGTCTGTAAGTCTAGGCTAGGCAGGAAAAAGGTCTGGAGGTGTTGGTTCCAGACTGTCTGTAAGTCTAGGCTAGGCAGGAAAAAGGTCTGGAGGTAGTCTTGAACAGTCACTCTGGACCGTTTATCGGTCTACTTCATGGATGAATACATGATCACTGACAAAAATGATGGTAATTTGTTTTTGTGTTGTCGCCAACGTAAGGATGAAATAAAGCACACATCCACAGGGGCTTGCACCGCGGTGTCGTTTCAAATGTCTGAGTTTAGTGTATCACTAATATGTTTGAGTTTAGTATATGACTGATATGTTTGAGTTTAGTGTATGACTGATATGTTTGAGTTTAGTGTATGACTGAGATGTTTCAGTTTAGTGTATAACTAATATGTTTGAGTTTAGTGTATGACTAATATGTTGAGGTTAGTGTATGACTAATATGCTAAAAAACAACGGTTCTCCACGCAACATACAATTGTTTTGAGTCGTGAATGGCGACAGTGACTGAAGTCAGTTACAGGCAGTTGGCTGGCCTTGAGTTTAGGTCATGACGTCTCACGCCATAGAAATGTATGACCTACACACACAATCCATCAGAATCAGTACATGTATGACCTACACACACAATCCATCAGAATCAGTAGATGCATGCATAATCACATGAATATATGATACCAGCAGTGACTTAAAATCAACATACCTTCTCATTTTTTCCTGCATGATGCCTTTGAACTTGATAAATGTTAGGACAATGGAGACACTAGCAAATGCGTCTGCATATATCGGCAGAGACCGAGACAGAGAGAGAGAGAGACAGAGACAGAGAAAGACAGAGACACAGACACAGACAGGCAGACAGGCAGACAGAGTGAAAATGAATTGTCTTGGTTCTTCCTGTGATGACCATTTCAGGCTAGTCCACGACAGTGTGACGACAACATACAATCACAGAGATGGAGAAGTGGGTGGTGGTGGGGTGGCAAGCCCTGGCAGCAAATGGGGCTTGGCGCTGCAGGTGATGTGAATGAGTTTTGAAGTCCATCTCCACACAAACTGAAAATATCGCGGCACGAAAACAGCCTGCTCTGACCATTAATCATTCCAGGAGTTCGACCCATTAATGAAGGCTAGCTGCTCTAGTTTCGAAAGTTCAAATTCAACCTATTCTGAGAACCGAAAAGAACCTTACTTATTTCCAGGCCGCCGTTTTAAAGTCATGCCGTTGCCTCATTCACCCACCCCCATCTCCTCCTCCGTACATAATGAACACCCCTGAAAAGGATGGCATTCAAAATGTACAAGCTGCTTTTCCCATAACGTTGTTATTTTGTGCATTTGCTTTCAAGCACACGCTTTCTGCCATGGTAGTCTCCACGTTGTCTGAGCTTTTGTCAGTACAAACTGATTCATCCTCGACGCTGTCCTTTTTCAGTCGTCAATCCTCAAAATCAGTACATGACACGTCTTTCCTTCTTCGTATGCAGCGCGGTTATGTCCGAATCTCTCTCTCTCTCTCTCCTCTCTCTCTCTCTCTCTCTCTCTCTCTCTCTCTCTCTCTCTCTCTCTCTTCAACCCATTTCCTCCCTCCCTCATTCTCTCTCTCTCTCTCTCTCTCTCTCTCTCTCTCTCTCTCTCTCTCTCTCCTCCTCCTCCTCCTCCTCCTCCTCCTCCTCCTCCTCCTCCTCCTTTCCCTCATTCACCCCCCCAACGCAGTATTTGTTTGTTTGTGTGTGTGTTCAGAACGGCAAGAGCAAGCTCCTGGACAAGCCTCCGCCGCCGGACGAAATGATGAGCAGCTCCTCCAGGGAGACCAACGGCACGGACAGTGGGCGGGGCCTCAGCGAGGACGACAGCCAGGCCCTCGATTCGGTCCGCTCTGAAACCGGTAAGGTCGGGGTCGTCCTTGGAAGGGTAATGGATAGGTCACCCTGTGGTAGGGATGATGTGGGATACCACCGAAAACAGTCACTGTAACATGTTTTAAAAAGATGTTTAATGAGAGAGAGAGAGAGAGAGGAGAGAGAGAGAGATTCGGGCATAACTGTGCTGCATACGAAGGCATTCAACGCCTTCTTCCTTGCGCTGAACTCTGAAGCGATCAAAGCTAAGTGAATTTTCGTTGTTCTATTCGTTTGTGTCTTTCCTGAAGAAGACCTAAGAGGTCGAAACGCGTAGTGTTTTGTCTTGTGACTCGTTTGTCCACGTTTCTCTGGGCGGTTTGCTAACATTTATTTAAGATATGTTTTAAAGAATTAGATAATCCTACCACAATGGACTCAATATCACGCCAGAATGGACTCTTTATCATACCACAATGGACTCAATATCATACCACAATGGACTCTTTATCAGACCACAATGGACTCAATATCATACCACAATGGACTCAATATCATACCACAGTGGACTCTTTATCATACCACAATGGACTCCATATCATACCACAATGGACTCAATATCATACCACAATGGACTCCATATCATACCACAATGGACACCATATCATACCACAATGGACTCCATATCATACCACAATGGACTCAATATCACGCCACAATGGACTCAATATCATACTACAACGGACTCAATATCATACCACAGTGGACTCTATATCATACCACAATGGACTCCATATCATACCACAATGGACTCAGTATCATACCACAGTGGACTCAATATCATACCACAATGGACTCAGAATCAGACCACAATGGACTCCATATCATACCACAGTGGACTCTTTATCATACCACAATGGACTCAATATCATACCACAATGGACTCAATATCATACCACAATGGACTCAATATCATACCACAATGGACTCATATCATACCACAATGGACTCCATATCATACACAATGGACTCAATATCATACCACAATGGACTCTTTATCATACCACATTGGACTCAATATCATACAACAATGGACTCAATATCATACCACAATGGACTCAGTATCATACCACAATGGACTCAGTATCATACCACAATGGACTCAGTATCATACAACAATGGACTCAACATCATACCACAATGGACTCAATATCATACCACAATGGACTCAATATCATACCACAATGGACTCAATATCAAACCACAGTGGACTCTTTATCATACCACAATGGACTCAATACTGTACCATAAACGGGACTATACAAAACCTCACTGGAATGAACTAAGAACTGAGGTTTTGTGTGCGAATGCATTCACAATATCTTTCACGCACGTAAAATCCCGTCACCAACTGTCAGAAGAGAAGCCCAGGTTTTCGCCGTTTGGTTTGCGTGACACTATACATGCAGCACGCACGATACGTTAAAAGGTCGCAGGTATAAATGTAACAATAAACAACAACAAAAGCTCATGGCTAATCGTGGACAGAATGACACGAGAAGTCAATTGGCGCGGCGGGCGGCAGCTCTTCAGTCGGCCCTTCAAAGGCATGGGGTGCGTTGAGCAAAGAAGAGCATGGGTTATAAAGCGTCTTGAGCTTGATCTTCAACCGAGGATAGGCGCTATAGAAGTACCCTAATGATTGATAATAATGATGATGATGATGATGATGATGATGATAACGGTAATAAACAATAATAATAAATGATAGTAATAATGATGGTGATGACCGATGATAATAATGATGATAAAAGTAATGACAATAATGATAATTAGTATCATTATATATAATAAATAATAATAATAATAATAATAATAGTAATAATAATATCTTATTACTAATTATTATATTATCATTGTTCTTGTTGCTGTTGTTATTGTATTTTTCTTCTTCTTCTTCTTCTTCTTCTTCTTTCTTCTTTTATTTTGTTATTATTATTATATCATTATCATATTGTTATTATCATCATCATCATCATCATCATTATTGTTATCATCATTACCGTATCATCATTATTGTTTCACTATTATTATTCATTATTCTCATTATTACAATATTATTATCTTTCATCATCATCATCTATCATTTCTATTATAATTCTATACTGGACCTGGTTTTATAGAATGGTTTTTAAATTCTTTTTCTTTCTTTCTTTTTTTATTGACCGTTTTAACAACACAACATTCAACAAGAGAGGTAGGGTCTATATGCATCGTGACATCACCTCTATGACGTCATGTTGCAGAATCGGCTTCTCCAGCTTCTTGGCCATGCCACTGAAAGACGGATGGCGTCACGTGGGCAACCACGAGTACGTCAACTCACCGCAGACGTCACTGAAGACGGTGGTGGACGCAGGGTCGCCGACCAGCAAGACCACCACCTGCAACCTCCCGCCTGGCCATCCCGATCGCCACTGCCCCGGCAGCCAAGGTGACCTGGACCTGGAGAAGTCGCGCCTGTATGAGAACACGGGTTCCCAACCTGAGGGAGCCTTGAGGTCGTTTCGGACCTACACGCCCAAGAAACCACCAAGAGTGTGCATTTCAAACCCCACGGTAGTCCGGACTCCACTTTTCGCAAGACCCTACCTTCACCTTCCTCTACTATACTACCACCACCTCCTCCTCCTCCCTCAAGTCCCTCAAGTCTCGTTTTCAGCCTCAGTATCAGTCGGCACGGCCTCGGGGTAACGCGGCTCAGCCGGCCAAGGCGCTGAGTGACTATGTCAACACGGCGTCCCCGAAGGATGGGGTGCGCAGTCATCACGGAGAGTTAGGGTATTACGGCGTTGGTGGGCGGGGGGACTTGGCGGGAGACAGTCTGACTGACAGCGGTGACACCGCAGATGACGGCAACACCACCACGTCTGGCAGTTACACCATGGACCACGAGGACAACGTTCAAGACTTGCAGAGTGATATGTTTGTCTGAGGCACTTGATGTCGTTTAAAAGGAAAACGATTGGCTTTCTGTCATGATCAACCTCACTATGACAGCGCTGGCACTATGACAGTGATGTCAGGACTTAACGCGCGGCGCACTCACGTGTGTGTGTGTGTGTGTGTGTGTGTGTGTGTGTGTGTGTGTGTGTGTGTGTGGTGCGTGCGTGCGTGCGTCCGTGCGTGCGTGCGTGCGTGCGTGCGTGCTTATGTGCGTGCGTGCGTGCGTGCGTGCGTGCGTGCGTGCGTGCGTGCGTGCGTGTGTGTGTGTGTGTGTGTGTGTGTGTGTGTGTGTGTGTGTGTGTGTGTGTGTGTGTTGTGTGTGTGTGTGTGTGTGTGTGTGTGTGTGTGTGTGTGTGTGGAGAGAGAGAGAGAGAGAGAGAGAGAGAGAGAGAGAGAGAGAGAGAGAGAGAGAGAGAGAGAGAGAGAGGACTTACGCGCTTTCGCACGTATCGGGGGTGGGGTGGGGGGAGGGTTGGGGGGGGGGGGGGGATTGTGTGTTCAAAAGATACTTTATAGTTTAGTATTTAGCCTCGGTGATACGATTTCAAAGTTTTCGTTTTGATTATTTTTACGGCTATTTTATGTCAGTGTAGTGTGTGTGTGCGTGCGTGCGTGCGTGCGTGGGTGCGTGCGTGCGTGCGTGCGTGCGTGCGTGCGTGTGTGTGTGTGTGTGTGTGTGTGTGTGTGTGTGTGTGTGTGTGTTGTGTGTGTGTGTGTGTGTGTGTGCATGCGTGCTTGGTATGTTTGCTTTTATTTTTCTTTTAACATTTTTCATGTTTGGCTTTCCTACACAGTGAGTTGAAATGTCATGTATAAATGAAAAAAGGTCCGGATATGCTTAATAACCAGGCTAAAGAAGGCTTCCTGGCTCGTTAGATCTCATATTATGATTCTTCCATCCTTCGCGTTCGATGATGATTTTTATGTTGCTTTTTTTTAGGGGGTTGGTTGTTTGTTGCCCAAGTTGTCGTTCCTGCTGTTGTCATAGTTGCTGTTGGTACGTTTCTTTTGAATTTTCCTATTTACTTTATTGCATACAGAGAGAGTGGGCATTTGCTTTTTTGTTTGTTTGTTTGTTAAATGATGGTAAATGGTCCAGCAAAAAGTCTTCAACTCTGAAACAAGTACACCAGAAGATAATTCAGGACTCCTGTAGTGATTTTTTTTTAATGTTTTATTTCAAATGGTTTACATCATCCTGAATCTTGTATCTTGTCTGATTTAATGTGAATTGACTACAGTGTGCATACAGGTCTATCAGCTTGTGCTTCTTATATCATGTTCAATGATTTGCCCAACTTCACCATTTTTGTTCCCGTGTGTTAAACGATGAACAGGTAGTATGCATCAAGGCTGCAGCAGTACCAAGTGTTTCCCGTTCAGTGAATTGAGTATACACTATTAGGAACTCAGCTGTCCTTACCTTCTCGTGTTTTCCAACCACTTCAGTGGTACAATAATATGCCTATACCTTTACATTTACTTATATATTTGATGTTTTGAACATGTATTTTTTTTAACACAAGAAGTTTCCCGGGCCTATAGCAGTCTATGGTCTTATTTTCAGTACCAGCTGATTTTTTTTTAAATTGTTTAGTCGTATCATGAGCTTTAACGGTTTGAATCGGACTGTGTGATAATAACATAACTGGGTCATTCATTTTTGCATATTTACTTATCATGTTTACTTTTTGCCTGTTTACGAATTACATTTATGTCAGAATTTTTGTGAAGAAGAAAAGAGGCTGATTTGAAAGGTTTCCTGTAGTTACGTACTTTTTACTGCATACAATTACGGCAATCGGTTTTTACCGTTCACGATAGAATTGAGAATGTTCTCGTGAATGACCATCTGGCACTATGCAGAACGATGGAGCTGATTGGCTGAGTCTGTAAAAACCAAGGAAGATTTGTGATGCCACACAGTTGTGATGGCAGTCACGTCCACTTTCTGCGTGTTCCTGTAGAAATACCTCCAAACCTGTTTTAATTCACAAATATTTGTCGTCACTCTCTTTCGATAGTCTGTCAGTCTTCAGTTTTGTATTTGTCGGGGGTTTGTACGTGTGTATGTGACTGTGCAATGTGAACTTTAGCATTGACCTATCCTTAGCCATTGCAAATAGCACACATAACCAGCCTAGTATGGTAACACGTTTTTGTTTTTGTTTTTTTTACATCTTTTCTTTTGCAGGAGCGTGGGTTGACAGCAAAAAAAGAAATCCTCTGTTTTTAGAGAACTCATTGTGATGTCTTCGTTCTTCAGTATGGTACTAGACATGATGTGATTTGTTAGGCGGGTATGACGTGTTATTTTGTCAAGGTCCAGTCAAATTGGTCTGACGGTTTTTCTGTCAAGAAAGAGACAGGGCGGTTTCCATCTGCCTTAACATAAACCTGATACAATTTGTTCACTGTCATGTCCCCGTTGTATGTCCTAAGTCATAACGTCTTTTTTTTTAACTGCAACATCAGAGTGGTATTATGAAAACTGTCTGAAAATTGGGCCTATGACAATATTTTTCAAATGGGGGTAGGGTTGTCATTCGGCTGACGGTGACCCGAACAGAAGCCTACTGCCCAGCACAGGGGTCCACTTGACGTTCTTTGTGTCAACGCTTGCCGACAGTCACTATTCTTCTGACCCACAATATTTTTGCTTTTTTTTCTTGCCAGCAGTCTCTATTCTTTTGACTGAATGTCTTTCTACGTTCATCTGTTGCCTGCTGTCACTGTTTCTTTGATGTCCATACGTTCTTTTTCACCTCATCTGTTGCCTGCTGTCACTGTTCCTTTGACGCAATATGTTCTTTTGCACCTCATGTTACCTGAAGACCTCGTTCTTTTGAGTCGGTATGTTTTGGGAGCGTTTCTGTTGTCTGACGTCACCGTTCTTTTAACTACGGTTTTTTTTTCTTTTTTTTTCTTTGAATTTTTTTTCTTTGTTTTCTTTCTTTTTCCTTATTCTCTGTCTGTTACCTTTTGTCTGTTACCTTTTGTCTGTTACCTTTTGTCACTGTTCTTTGGAACCAGTTGTTCTTTTTTTTTTTTTTTTTTTACCTTCAGCCGTTGTGTGCAGTCACTGTTAACCGACTCAGTATGTTCTTTTCTCAATCTGTTGCCTGCAGTCACTCTTCGTTTCACCCAGTCTGCTCTCTGCTTATTGCTTTATCTGTGGCCTTCAGTCTCTCTTCGTTTCCCCCAGTCTGCTCTCTGTTTATTGCTTTATCTGTGGCCTTCAGTCTCTCTTCGTTTCACCCAGTCTGCTCTCTGCTTATTGCTTTATCTGTGGCCTTAGTCTCTCGCCTTTTAACCCAATGTCTTGCCAAACTTTTAAAACAGTTAGCAGCATATCTATATAGGACCCTTTGATCTTAAAGTTGGACACAGCTTTGGTATCTTCTGATCAGTGACATGTAGAGCGTTTTCTTGCGTGTTAATGATACGAAAGAAATGATACTTCAAGAACTTTTTACAGTGTGTATCGAGCATATTAAATACAATGTTTGTGTTTACAATATATTGTCCCATCAGTGAATTCCAGAATGATATTGATGCAACCCCATCTTGGGGAGATGACGGAGGGATGAGGATGGTGGTTGTAGAGGGGATGTGAGCTATGACACAGAAACTCTCTCTCTCTCTCTCTCTCTCTCTCTCTCTCTCTCTCTCTCTCTCTCTCTCTCTCTCCTCTCTCTCTCTCTAAGAAAAGATTTACTTTTTCAAATAAGACATTACATACATGTTATTATGTTGAAAGGAATTGGGGTATCTTTTTGCTCGATTCCATCACACTGTGGGATATCCGGTAATGAAACAGCAGATAAATTAGCTAGAGATGGTGCGTTAAGGAAAACACCTGAGAGTAATTTAAAGCTTGACGTACAGGAAATTAATTCGCTATTAGAAAAATGCGTGAACAGTGAACACCTTCCAGAGAAGTATGAAATCTTATCATGTCCACGATATTTGTCATCTTTAATATACAAGCTTCGTCTCAATTCGTGGAAAACCAAGTTTTCCCAAAGTGTAGCATGTGGATGTTCAAATCTTCTATCAGTGGACCATATTCTTTTTCATTGTTCAATATTAACTTCATTGTATAAAGAATCGAACGTGGATGTGACTATACACGATTCTATCAAAACAATAACCCACAAACCAGACATCGTGCAAATAGCAAAAGTGTTTCCATGCATCAAATTAATAGATTTTTTATAAACGCTTCCCTTCCCCTTGCTTTTTAAATTTTTTTTTTAAAAGTCTGATATCACCAAGTGTGAACAGACTCTAAATTAATAAACTCTCTCTCTCCCTTTTATCTCTCTCTCCTTCTCTCTCTGCTCTTCTCCTCCTTCTCTCTTCTCTCTCTCTCTCCTCTCTCTCTTCTCTCTCTCTCCTCTCTCTCTCCTCTCTCTCTCTCTCTCTCTCTCTCTCTCTCTCTCTCTCTCTCTCTCTCTCTCTACAATACCCTGGACTAGGATCAGGAATGAGACAGTCAGCCTCTTCTCCCCTCCCCCCAATCATCATCCATGTCCCTTTGGACTCCGTATTTAGAAACAGATCATTACAATATTGCCATGTTACTACCCCCTGTAGTTCTTTCCCTTGATTTTCGATCACCGATGATCGAAAAATTTGTAGTTATTGTTGTTGAAAATTGTCATATCTGTAAACATATTTTTGATATAATTTGAATAGTTTACTCAAACAAACCTGAACAAACGCAGTTACAAATACACCAAGTGAGAAATGAAAAGTAAAACTACTTGAGAAGTGTTAATATTGTTGCAAAGTTGTTGCTGAAAACAATGGGGGAAATACGCAAAAACTGTTGAAAGTTGAAAAAGAAAAAACAAACAAAAGAACCCAAAAAAATGGACATAATTGATAAATCAAATTGACGCAAATGACACACTATCGTTCAGATGCACAGTACATTAATACTATATACACATTATCAAGAAGGGTCAATGCATTGATACAGTAAGACACCTTATCATCATGATACAGGACACTGACAGGGAAAGACATGTCGTCATCATGATACAACACATGACATGTATAACATCAGATTCTTTATGATGGTCGTATGGCACACTCTCACAACGAAACACATTGCTTTCATACAAAACATTGACACCATAATACATTGTCACAAGAAAAACACATTATGAACTGGGACAACACATTGACACTACAAGACAGATGATCGTCAAGGTACTTAGACTACAAGACACGTTTCAGTCATAGCATTGCGCAAATATGCCATAAGAAGATACTTTATCTTCAGAGTACAAAACACTGGCATAACATGAAAAGTTAATGCCATGTCATGGTACAGTGCATATCGTAAGAAGACGTATTGTTATCATGGCAAATACATTGACACAGTAAGTCACATTAACGTACAATACATTAATACCAAAAACACATTAAGGTACACAACACTGACCCCATGAGACTCATCATCATAATACAAAATCTTGACACTAAAAGACACATTATTATCATGGAACAAAATATCGACACCATAGGACACATCATCATTATGAAACAACACAATGATACCATAAAGCATAATATCAGCATGGAAGAAAACATTGATACAACATTGATACAACACAATTGAAAACATAAGACACACATAAGACATTATATCAGCATGGAACAAAACAGTCATACAACACAATTGAAAACACAAGACACACTGTCATCAAGAAGCAAGCACTGGCATCATAAGATACAATATCATAATAGAACAAAGCACTGACACTATAAGACACAATATCATCATAGAATAAAACATTGACACAATAAGGCACAGTATCATCATAGCTATAAAACATTGATACCATAACATAGAACAAAACGTTGACACCATAAGACACATTATTGTTGTTTTGGTTTTGTTCTTGTTGGTATTTTTATAGAAAGGGAACAGGAGAGAAAGGAATGATGGTCCAATGTTTTCTGCGACAAAACATGGGCATTTCAAAGAAGCCAGATATCTATTGCTAAGGACCATATAACAGTATGCATCTGGTATGAACGTTTTTGTTGTTGCAAAATTCATCCATAAAAGGATAACATCGTAAAAAGGAGACGCAGTACAAAACATTATTATGATACTGTATGAGAGAGTACTGTTTGCAAAAGCACAACCTTTTTTGTCTTATTTTTGTGTCATATGGTAATATGGAAATTTCGTTTTTGATATGCTTTTGATACGGTAAAATTGAATTCTTCTCTGCTTCCGTTGACTGCTGCAACTCGGAGTAATTTTTTGCATCGATAAGTAAGGAAGGAACACCAAGCTGTAAAGCATCTCCTGTTCTAGCGGTCAACCTGAACAATCAGTGTAAGCTACAGATCTTATGTTACATGTTTTCCTTTCTTTCCATTCTGATTCGAATTTACCATTCTGAAAATTAACACCTTTTTTCTTCCTCCTATATTGCATCGTTGATATGTACATGTATATGAAATAACTTCATGGTGGAGAGGAAAACATGTGTAGGCGCACGCACACACACACACACACACACACACACACACACACACACACACACACACACACACACACACACACACACACACACACACACACACACACACACACACACACACACACACCACGCACGCACGCACGCACGCACGCACGCACGCACCACCACCACACACACACACACACACACACACACACACACACACACACACACACACCACACACACACTTCACCCTTTCTGTTTTAAGAAAAGTGCTGACATCATATATACACTGGAGAGCATCCATTCTACTACTATTTCCTCCTGACAGTTCTGAAGAAAATGGTGTGGTCTCCACAGTCCATGTAGGCAAACCAAAAGAGCCTGTAGAACAATCACCACAGCTTTCAGCAAACCACATGTGACTGACTCATACAGAGATTTAGAGAAACCCCGTGACCTGATATTGATTAGAGGAGGTTCTTGACCTGATATTGATTAGAGGAGGTTCTTGACCTGATATTGATTAGAGGAGGTTCTTGACCTGATATTGATTAGAGGAGGTTCTTGCTTCCCTCGGATGCAAGCTGGCATGGGAGATGGTAATTCAGTGGTAGGTGGTTGGTAAGTCAGTGGTAGATGGTAAGTCAGAATAGACTTCCGTCGAGAACAAGACTTCGACTATTTGTCGCATCCATAGATTTGACTGAACGATGCTGTACAATCGTCTTTGATGTGTTCATTGTTAGGAAGATATATACATTAAAACGATTTTCGGTGGAGTCTATTGTTAGGAACATATAGCATGAAACAATCGTCGATAATGTCTATTGTTAGAAATGTGTAGAACGAAACAATTGTCGATGATGTCTATTGTTAGGAATGTGTAGAACGAAACAGTTGTCGATGGTGTCTATTGTTAGGAATGTATGGAAGGAAACGGTCGTCGATGGTGTCCACTGTGAGGAATGTATAGAATTAAACAATCGTTGATGGCGTCTCTTGCTAGGAACATATAGCATGAAACAATCGTCGACGATGTCTATTGTTAGGAATGTGTAAAACGAAACAATTGTCGATGGTGTCTATTGTTAGGAATGTATGGAAGGAAACGGTCGTCGATGGTGTCCACTGTGAGGAATGTATAGAATTAAACAATCGTTGATGGCGTCTCTTGCTAGGAACATATAGCACGAAACAATCGTCGATGATGTCTATTATTTGGAATGCACGGAACAAAACAATCGTCGATGGTGTCTATTGTTAGGAATGTATAGGACGAAACAATCGTCGATGGTGTCTATTGTTAGGAATGTATAGAACTAAGCAATCGTCGATGGTGTCTATTGTTAGGAATGTATAGAACGAAGCAATCGTCGATGGTGTCTATTGTTTGGAAAATATAGAACCAAACAGTCATAGAACTAAACAGTCACAGTGGATGAATGTTTCCTATCATAAGACAGTGTCATGGTCACAGTGGATTAATGTTTCATATCATAAGACAGTGCCACAAAGTAACGGTAACATCAGACACAGGTTGGCGCCGAGGTTGAAAGACTTGCTGTGTGGCGGTCTGGATTCCAGACCAGAAAATATACTTTTCTCAGTTCTGTTCCGTGTTATAGTGAACGTCTTTTTTCCACCTGAAAGGTCTAACCACAGTGTACAGGTCAAGTCCATAGTCTTGCCACTCATCTACGAGCAACGCCAGACTATTGGGACGAATAAGATCGCCGTCTTGAGTGACAGTAATTATCCCCACGAAACCACGATCATTGTAGCCTGTTCAGATTCCCCATCTCTGACCTTGCAATCCTGATTGCTATGACTCACCATGTGATTATTGGCTGTTCCCTCTCCTAATCTGTTTGGGAGGAACTTTTTTTTTACCTATCTCAGGACCTGGAAAAAGCTATGAGAGCTCAGCACCACAGCCGAATCAGAGAAAGACGCAAGCAGCTGTTGGCAGAGGCGGCTAAAGCGTTGTCTGCAAAGCAGAGCAGGGTACTTCCAGACACTAGGGAAGGACAGACTGGACTATTGACACCCGCTCTTCAGAGCAGTTGGCAAGACTTCAAATTACGCAGTACAGTTTCAGACTTCCTCAACTGAGAACCGTTTTACAACCAGGGCATTTTTCAGCCGCGTTTTCTTGACAGCAAAGCACATACACATAGTATTTTCTGATGACAGATGACAACACAGGCAATGTAATACCGTCAGTATCACATGTGATGGCTGACACTTCATAGGAAACGAGTACAGAAAGTGTTTTATGCTTTTTTTTAATTATCTGTTTGATTTGCGTGTGTTCAATTTTAGAACGTCTTTGGGCCGATTTTAGTTTCTTTTTCTTTTTTTTTTTTTCTGCAATATTTTATTTTCATTTCTATTTAGTTATCTATTTTTGCCTTATTGAAAAAAATCAAACATGCCTACGTTCAAACAATATCAAAGGAGTGTTAATGAAAATGAACGCAAAGTATTTTCTGTTACCAGCTGTCTTTGAAGATATCAACTCAATGTGAGCAAGACGAAGTGCCAGACGGTGACGGTCAGACCCTGCCTGCAGGGCCTGGCCGTCACAGCACCTGAGAGTGAGGTCACTGTTAGCGAACTGTGTCATCATTGTCAAAGAAACGAGTGGCATTAATACTGCGTTATAGTGATCAGAAAAAAAAAGCAAACACAAAAAAGACAACCAATGTTAGATAGGCACTCAAGGTCTGACCAGCACGTTGGGCTAATGTGTAGGTCAGGCATCCGCTGAGTCGTAGCCACGAGATCCTCTTCTTCAATTCTCTCATCTTAGTTGTTAGTTCATTTATCCATCAGCTTAAAATCATGCGTAGTGTGGTCTCAAAACTTAGTGGATGTGGTGTAGCGTATATGGACAAGTCCGCACGCAGTGACGCCTCCTTGATGAAACTGAAACTAAATCTGAAACTGATCAGGGAAGTGTAGGTGGCGATTTCTATTTCACAGTATATGGTGATGGAGGAAAACATGAGATTCCAAACCTCTATTTCTTGCCCCATCTTCATGCTATTTTCAATGTATGAGCGTTCATCGGTCAACATATCACATTATGTACAATCGCTACTCGCATGCTTTCTTCCATTTCCTCCCCAGTATCCTCACTCACCCTTCCCACTCACTGCACCAACGCGAGTAACTTGTCTATCTTGTTGGAATTGCGTTCTTTGTTATGAAGTAATGTGCATATATTAAGCGCTGGCACATGATTTGTGTGTGTGTGGGGGGGGGGGGGGGGTGCGCGCGCCACACACACACACACACACACCCCACACACACACACACACACACACACACACACACACACACACACACACACACATACACACACACGCACACACACACACGAGCGCGTGCATATGTGTGTCTCAGTATGTTTTAAATAGGTTGCTCAACATAGATTTTTCTCACCTAATTTTTGAAATGTGCCAACTGATTAGAAAGAAAACATAGGGAGGGTCAGTCATTGGCGAGTACCTCTCGAGCTGGTAACTCTGTGCCTTTCTATGATCACTGTTATGTTGTCCTGTCTTGGCCAGGGTTGTGTCTCATTGTTACCTTGCCAACCTCCCTGGAAACACCGTGTTGTTGATGTGTTCACGTTGTTTTGAAGTTAGGACGGACCACAGAAGAAATGTCTCTTATTGTTGAGTTTCACTTTCTTCCGAACGACTGGTTTCGATTTGATAGTTCTGATTTTTCTTAAAAATCTGAATCCCCACCCGGATCTTTTGCGTTCAAGTAACATGATTGCTTATTGTCCTTTGTACGTTTGTCGGATTACACAGAAGACATCGTTCATCTCCATAGTTTTAATTACACACATGTCTTTGTTCACTGTCCCTGTTACAAAAGATGGAAGCATAAACTCGCGGAACTTCTCTAACAGGTGATGTGAACATTATGTTATTCCCATTGTTTTTTTTTGTGGGTAGGGTGGTGGGGGCTTTTTTCTGTTGCTTGAATGTTTCATTCCGCTTTTAATACAGCTTCTTCTTGGCTGTTACTGTTTTGAATTTTTTGCCAACGAAACGAAGTTTCCAAAAAGAAAATGTTCCATGTTCCCAGACTGGAACTAATATAAAACTGTGTGGACAGTTGGGGAAGAGACTGGTTATAGTCTCCCCTGCTTCCTCGGACAAACCGACGAGAAAGTAAATGTAGACAGAATGGTTTGTGACTGCTATTTTAAATTCATGTTTTATTATTGTTTAACAACAGGTCCTTCCTGTACACTGACCTACAATATACCGTTCATCAAACGATCGAAAAACGCATTTTTACAAGATCTGTCGAAACGTTTTTGACTCTCAAAAGATGTTTATTTTATGCTGAGGACTTCATATATACCAACTGTCCATTTGCGTGTCCGTTTGAGGTGTGTGTTGGTGCAGTTGTGTAATAAGGGAAGGAATCGATGGGTCATTAATGAAATGGGTGGAGTGATGTCTTCAATCCTTTTCTTTTTCGTGTCCTTCCTTTTACCTCCGCGATGGCTGTCGTGTCAGCCGCGTTGTCGGTGTGTCTGTCTGTTGTCTGTGTGTCGTGTGCTGTCTGTCTGTCTGTCTGCTGCAGGCATCAGATCGGCCTAAACTAAGGAACCAATCTGAATAGAGTTTGGTGGCAAGAGGGAATGGGGGCCCCCACAGGAAGCTATTGGCTTTGGTGTGGCTCCAGTCCAAGGGGAATGACGGACGGAAGGAATCTGAAAAAAGTTTGTTGGAACTGTGCGTTTCTCAACGCTCTCTCTGCTGCTGTTGTTGTTGTTGTTTGTTTGTTTCTGTCTGTGTTCATGACGTGGCACTCCCTTTGTCTCGGAAAACTTGTAGCTGCCTGACAAAACCACAGCCACGTCACTCCGCAGAGCAGAACACCCGGTGTCCTTCATCAGACATTAGTCACAGGACTTTGGTAAGTGGTTGGATACAATTATGTCCCCTTTACTCGCACTTTTATTGTGCTTCATCCAAAACACTTTGCTAGGAATCACAAACATCATGCTGCCATCGAAGTGTGTCGGTAGCCTTGGTGTTACCCTGGATAGGACACTGTCAAAGCAGCAGCGCATCTCCTTTATCTGTCTTTGTGTTCCCTGGAATCCCATCACGTTTACTCTGTTCGGGTTCTTCTTCCAGAGGATGAGACTAAAGTCTGCGCTTTTCTTCCTTCTTGGTAGGATTAGTGCTAGATGTCCAAAACATTGGTCATCAATTACAGGAAGCACGCGACTAGTTTTCAGTTGTTCTAATCCACTCGTGTTGCTTCCAGCCTTCATTCTGTTTACTGCCTTCCTGTTCTAAATGTTTGTGAATTTTCTTAGCGCGTATACCAACCCATGAACAGTCAAGCATTTTCCTGTCTTCCTCATCTTCTCAAGCCGCCTCTTCCTGTTCGGCCCGTTCGTTCCGCTGCTGATACTGATTTCATTCAAATTTCTCGTGTTCATAGCAAGAGCTGCGGAGAGCGTTCATTCTCTTTTCAGGCGCCCTCTGCATGAAACACTCGTCCTTTCTCTCAGCGCAGTTCCAGTTCTGTCTGTTCCTTCAATTCGGACAACGTTTGGTATAGATTCCAGCCTTCTTCTTTTTTGCCTTACAAGAGAGAGAGAGAGAGAGAGAGAGAGAGAGAGAGAGAGAGAGGAGAGAGAGAGAGAGAAGAGAGAGAGAGCCTTCTGATGCCTTCAATGTCCAGACAGAAAATGACGCAAGCACCAGAAATCCAGAAATCCCACTGGCATACTCTCATATTTCAATCTTTTCCTGATCTTAGGAGTAATTACACGCAGTGTCTTGTTTTTATTCTAATTCCAAACTCTTTACCTTACGACCGCGCGCGCATGCGTGTGCGTGTGTGTGTGTGTGCGTGTGTGTGTGTGTGTGTGTGTGTGTGTGTGTGTGCGTGCGTGCGTGCGTGCGTGCGTGCGTGCGTGCGTGCGTGCGTGCGTGCGTGCGTGCGTCTGTGTGTGTGTGCATGTGTGTGCGTGCGTGCGTGTGTGTGTGTGTGTGTGTGTGTGTGTGTGTGTGTGTGTGTGTGTGTGTGTTGTGTGTGTGTGTGTGTGTGTTTTTTTGATAGGGTCCTCAAGAACTAGGAGATCTACCCGAACTGAAAAATTCCTGTCGTACTTCTCTGAAAGAGCTTGTATGCGACAGGCAGGGTTTATTGTTATT
Organism: Conus ventricosus; assembly: GCA_018398815.1. Lineage (NCBI taxonomy): Eukaryota > Metazoa > Mollusca > Gastropoda > Neogastropoda > Conidae > Conus > Conus ventricosus. The sequence goes on along the minus strand of CM031612.1, from coordinate 37,550,242 downwards.
TCCATTATCCTTTGTAGTCGGCATATGTTGAATTGTCCATTTAGTCCCGCCTTGTGTGACGGTGGTTAGTTCTTTAAAGTGATCAGTAGTCTAAATCGGGTTGGTTTAGTACACATGTAGTGTTTGAACTAATGGGTCAAGATCACATTCCTACAGCCTCCCACGTCAGCCACTGAAGGACAGAATAGAGAAATGAGAAAGAGTCCTGTATAGAATTTTAGTGGCATCAACCAATGTAAAAAGGATGTGTTTGGGGTTATGCTTGAGGATCCAAAACAGATGCAAAGGGCACACACACACACACACACACACACACACACACACACACACACACACACACACACACACACACACACACACACACACACACACACACACACACACCACACACACAAATGCGCGCGCACGCGAGTGCGTGCATGCACAGTTAAGTCACACTACGTAAAAGGAAGACGGAGACAGGCTGAAAAGTGCACGGTGATTATCTATGTACATCATCATCTCTTGACTACATTAATCTGTACTTAATCCAGATCCATATTTAGTCTGTCACGTTTACTATTTAAACATTCTGTTCATTCACAAAGACTATGTATCTCTAAGTGAGAAGAAGTTAGTTGAAAAGATCCCCATATTTATGTCATCTTTGGTCACAACTAATATGCTGATGGTGCCTCGTAGTCTTTTCTCGTCTCAGTCAGACACTTTCCTTTCACAGACTTTAAGGTTGTTAGAACAGCCACAATATGTGAAAGGTTGTTAGAACAGCCACAATATGTGAAAGGTTGTTAGAACAGCCACAATATGTGAAAGGTTGTTAGAACAGCCACATATGTGAAAGGTTGTTAGAACAGCCACAATATGTGAAAGGTTGTTAGAACAGCCACAATATGTGAAAGGTTGTTAGAACAGCCACAATATGTGAAAGGTTGTTAGAACAGCCACAATATGTGAAAGGTTGTTAGAACAGCCACAATATGTGAAAGGTTGTTAGAACAGCCACAATATTTGAAAGTTGTTAGAACAGCCACAATATGTGAAAGGTTGTTAGAACAGCCACAATATGTGAAAGGTTGTTAGAACAGCCACAATATTTGAAAGGTTGTTAGAACAGCCTCAAGATGTGAAAGGTTGTTAGAACAGCCTCAATATTTGAAAGGTTGTTAGAACAGCCTCAAGATGTGAAAGGTTGTTAGAACAGCCACAATATTTGAAAGGTTGTTAGAACAGCCACAAGATGTGAAAGGTTGTTAGAACAGCCTCAATATTGAAAGGTTGTTAGAACAGCCACAATATTGAAAGGTTGTTAGAACAGCCACAATATGTGAAAGGTTGTTAGAACAGCCACAATATGTGAAAGGTTGTTAGAACAGCCTCAAGATGTGAAGGTTTTTGAACAGCCTCAATATTTGAAAGGTTGTTAGAACAGCCACAATATGTGAAAGGTTGTTAGAACAGCCACAATATGTGAAAGGTTGTTAGAACAGCCTCAATATTTGAAAGGTTGTTAGAACAGCCCAATGTTTTGAAGGTGTTAAAACCCAGGCACAATGTTTTTAGAGGTTGACAGACAGACAGGCATAATGTTTTTAGAGGTTGACAGACAGACCAGGCATAATGTTTTTAGAGGTTGATAGAACAGGTAGAGTGTTTAAAGATCGTTAGAACAGGTACAATGTTTTTAAAGGGTGTTAGAACAGTTAGAACAGGCACAATGTTTTTAAAGGGTGTTTTACCAGGCACAATGTTGTTAGAGGTTGATAGAACACGTAAAGTGTTTAAAGGCTGTCAAAACAGGTGCAATGTTTCATCGTTCTTGGACCAGACACTATGTTTTTAAAGTTGATAAGAGTAGGTACGATGCTTGAAAGGTTGTTATAACAGGTACAATGTTCAAAGCTTGTTTGAACAGGTATAATGTTTAAAGGTTGTTAGAACAGGTACAAGCTTTTTAGAGGTTATTTGAACAGGTACAATGTTCTTAAAGGTTGTTAGAACAGTTACCATGTCTTTAAATGTCGTCAGAAAAAGCAGAATGTTTTTAAAGTTATTAGAACAGGTACCATGTTTTAAAGGTTGTTAGAAGAGATACAATGTTTTTAAAGGTTGCTAGAACAGGTACCATGTTTTAAAGGTTGTTAGAACAGGTATCATGTTTTTAAAGGTTGTTAGAACAGGTACCATGTTTTAAAGGTTGTTAGAACAGGTATCATGTTTTTAAAGGTTGTTAGAACAGGTATCATGTTTTTAAAGGTTGTTAGAACAGGTATCATGTTTTTACAGGTTGCTAGAACAGGTACCATGTTTTAAAGGTTGTTAGAACAGGTATCATGTTTTTAAAGGTTGTTGGAACAGGTATCATCGTTTTTAAAGGTTGCTAGAACAGGTACCATGTTTTAAAGGTTGTTAGAACAGGTATCATGTTTTAAAGGTTGTTAGAACAGGTACCATGCTTTTCAGAGGTTTGTAGAACAGGTGCCAAGGTTTTAAATGTCGTTAGAAAAAGCGCAATATTTTTAAAGGTTGTTAGGACAGGTACAATGTCTTTTAAAGGCTGTACGAACATGTTTATTATCTTGTAGCTTACAGACAAACAAGTAATAGATCTCCCTGCCACGATCTTTCCAACAAAGCGATAACACAATCCCCTTAAAATGTATGTAAAATTCCCGAAATAAGTTTGTGCCATTTTTTCTTTCATTTTTCTTTGCTGTTCCATTTATGTCTCCTCTTTCTTTCCTGTCCATGTTCCCTTTCTTCCGTTTCCTTCTTTTTTTCTCTCTCTTTCTTTTAGCGTCTGTTCATTTATATGCGTCTCTGTTTGTTGTCGGAGTTGTGCTGTGTGTGGTGTGTGTGTGTGTGTGTGTTTGGGGTGTTGTGTGTGTGTGTGTGGTGTGTGTGTGGCTGCGTGCGTGCGTGCGTGCGTGCGTGCGTGCGTGCGTGCGTGCGTGCGTTCGTTCGTGCGTGCGTGCGCGCGCGTGTGCGTGTGCGTGTATCCTAGTTGTGTGTGTGTGTGTGTGTGTGTGTGTGTGTGTGTGTGTGTGTGTGTGTGTGTGTGTGTGTGTGTGTGTGTGTGTTTCGTGCGTGGTGCGTTCGTGTGTACGTACGTGCGTGCGTGTGGACGTGTGTGTGTACCCTATTGTGATGTGAGGTGTGTGTGTTGTGTGTGTGTGGTGGTGTGTGTGGTGTGTGTGCGCGTGTGCGTGTGTGTCGTGTGCGTGCGTGCGTGCTCGTGCGCGCGCGTTCGTGTCCTAGCGCTAAACGACAAACGGTGGCTCCCAACTGTTTTCTTTAACGTTAAGAGAGGGTCCACAGGATCCAAAGCAAAACAGTTCTGCTCGGTTTGTGGGACCTGCACTGTACACTGTGCACGTGTGGACACTGTCACAGCACTCACTGATCCTTCATGCGTCTGTGTGTGCAGTGTGCACACACGATCTCTTCTCAGGATTTGCCTGCCAGATGAGCGTTATTAACTTGTACAAGTCCAAACAGTGAAGTCGATATGCTAGTGACGACTTGAAATTGCTTCTCACCCATTTCTTTCGCTTCTCCGTCCATACATCAGTGTTATGTATGATCCATAGAGGATGAAAACTAACAATGCTATTCATGAACTAGAGTCATTAAAACCTAAAAAATGCTATTCATGAACTAGAGTCATTAAAAGCTAAGAATGCTATTCATTAACTAAGGATGTTAAACACTAACAATGCTCTTTATCAACCAGAGCCAAAGCATAGGGTAGCCGTGCTATTCGTGAACCACATACATTTAGACCATAGTCTCACAATGCTATTCGCGAGCCATAAACGCTGGAAGCTGAGTACATCAGTGCTATTTATGACCCAGTCACATTGAAAGCATGGCGCGTGTGTCGTGTGTGAACCAGTGACGTTAAAAGCATAGCATGACAGTACTGCGTATGAACTAGTGACGTTAAAAGCATGGTATGACAGTGCTGCGTATGAAGCAGTGACGTTGAAAGCAAAGTATGACAGTCCTGCGTATGAAGCAGTGACGTTAAAAGCAAAGTATGACAGTGCTGTGTATTTTCTTTCTTTCTGCGTACGCAGGCTGATACTCCTGCGGACACTGCCAATATAGACAGACGGTGGAGTTTTGTGTGTATGACCATTTTTTATCCCGCCATTAAGGCAGCCATACTCCATCTTCGGGGAAGGTGCATACTATGTGTAACGTGTCATCCATACCAACGGCCAAACTGGCCTTCTCTTCCGAAAGTTGGTGATGGGATTTTACGTGTGTACAAGATGTTCTGCGTGTGTTCACACACGGAACCTCGGTTTATAGTCTCATTCGAAGGACTGTATGGGGAATGGAGTCAGAACCAATGTTAACTCTGAGGGAAAAATCCCCTGTACCGAAATATGAACCAGTGACGTTGAAAGCATGGTATGACAGTGCTGTGTATGAAGCACTGACGTTGAAAGCATAGTATGACAAGTGCTGCGCATGAACCAGTGACGTTGAACGCATAGTATGACAGTGCTGCGCATGAAGCAGTGACGTTGAAAGCAAAGTATGACAGTGCTGCGCATGAAGCAGTGACGTGGAACGCATAGTATGACAGTGCTGCGCATGAAGCAGTGACGTTGAAAGCAAAGTATGACAGTCCTGTGTATGAACCAGTGACGTTGAAAGCAAAGTATGACAGTGCTAGTGTATGAACAAGTGACATTGAAAGCATAGTATGACAGTGCTGCGCATGAAGCAGTGACGTTGAAAGCAAAGTATGACAGTGCTGTGTATGAACCAGTGACGTTGAAAGCAAAGTATGACAGTGCTGCGCATGAACCAGTGACGTTGAACGCATAGTATGACAGTGCTGCGCATGAACCAGTGACGTTGAAAGCATGGTATGACAGTCCTGCGCATGAACCAGTGACGTTGAAAGCAAAGTATGACAGTGCTGCGCATGAACCAGTGACGTTGAAAGCATGGTATGACAGTGCTGCGCATGAACCAGTGACGTTGAAAGCTGTGTATATATGTGCTGTTCGTAAGCCAGAAACTTACAAAGCAAAGTGTGTCATGCTTTTTGTGAACTAGAGACACTGAAAACATAGTATGTCATTGCCATATGTCGAACAAGAAACGTTGAAAGCAAAGAGTCTCAGTGCTCTTCATGAGTCATGATGTTAGATTATTGTGTTTTTTTTATCAATGCTACTTACGAGCCAGAGACGTAGAAGAACTCTGCAGAACATCAGTGCTCTTCCTCAGTTAGAAATATGGAGAATTAATATCAGTATTATATATCAGCTAGGTATATTCAAGAAACTACATGGTACATCAGTGCTATAAAATGATCAAGATATGTCAAAAGTACTGCATAGTATATCAGTGCTTTTTGTCCATGTGGACATTATAGAAGCTGCAAAGTATAGCGGTGCTTTTCATGAGCCACGGATATTCAAAATACCTCATAACTTAGCTACCTGTAATTTGAGACTTTGGGGGAACTGCATGATATATGCTATAAATGAGTAAAAGACATGGAGCAAACTCCATGGTGTAACAACGTCATTTATCAGCTGAAGACACTGGAGAAAGTGCATAGTATAACAACTCTATTTGTGACTGATAGACATGGAAAAACTGCTCGGATTTTTTTTGCACCGTAAGCCAGAGACTATGAAAATACCGCATAGTATACTGTTGCTATTCATAAGCCATAGACGTTGAAGAAAGTATACAGTACACCAATGATATCCATGAGTCAGAGACATTGAAATACTGCATATTATAGCAATGTTTGTTCATGATCCAGAGACATTGGAGAAACTGCGTAGGTACAAGTGCTATTCACAAACCAGACATATTTAAGAAAGTACGTGGCATAGTAATACTATTCATGAGCCAGAGATCTTGAAGAAACTGCTTCATATATCAGTGCTATTCATGAGCCAAAGATCTTGAAGAAACTGCATAGTATAGCAGTACAATTCATACTCCAGAGATGCTGAAGAAACTGCTTAGTATACGAGTGCTGTTCATGAGCCAGAATCCTTGAAGAAAATGCACAGTATAGCTGTGTGATTTTTCAACCACAGATCTGGACGAAATTGTATAGGATAACAGTATAGCACAATCAGAAATCTTATAGAAACTGCACAGCAGTGCTTTTCACGAGCCAGAGGTCCAAAGAAACTGTATAGTACACACCAACGTTATTCATTCACAGAAATTTTCAAGAAAAGACATGTATACTGTGCTCTTCATGACCCAATGGTCTTGAAGGAACTGCACATTATAGTTGTGCTGTTTATAACCCAGAAATGTTCGAGAAACATTTTTAAGCATTAGTTTTATATGTGGGCCAGAAATATGTTTTTAAAAAAGCTTCATGGTGCAACAGCATTGTTTATGATCCGGAGACTTTGGAAAAAAAAACTGCATAGGCTAGCAGCGCCATTCATAAACCACAGACCTTAAAATGTTGCATAAGTATAGTGCTATTCATGGACCATAGATGTTGAATTAACAGCATAGTTTAGCATAGTTATATATCAGCCAGGCTCGGTGAAAATACCACACAGTATTTCAGTGTTGTCCACGAGTAGACACACGGGAGGAACTAAACAGTACGTCATTGCTATTCATCAGGACGTCACAGAAAGTTCAATGTACGACAGAGTTACCCTTGTCAGTGTGTGAAGGGTGCATGTGTATACTAGGATGTGTGTTTATGATAGGCCTCCTTCCCCCCCCCCCCACCTCCCTGTCTCCCCCCTCTCTCTCCTCCTCTCTCTCTCTCTCTCTCTCTCTCTCTCCTCCTCTCTCTCTCTCCTCTCTCTCTCTCCTCTCTCTCTCTCTCTCTTCTTCTCCTATATCCTTGTTAGTTGTGTTCACCTACTGTGTACCTGTTTGTTTTGTGTCAGTGTGTGTGTGAACACTCTTTACTTCTTTCTTTTGTTGTTGCTATCTATTTCTTTCTGTCTGTCACTAACTCATTCTGCCGATGAAGATACTAAGTGTCGAAACGTCCTAACTTCATTTCCACCTGTAAGTTGACCATTTACTTTGTCTGCTGTTTCACCTGCTGTGTCAACATGATGCAGTGAACCTCCAATTCTTTTAGCAAGTACGACAGAGTTATTACAAAAGCAAGTTCAAAGCTGGCAGAGCTATTTGAAAACCAAGGACGTCATTGAAAGTTCAATGTTGGCAGAGCTTTCAATAACCAGGGACGTCATTGAAAGTTCAAGGCTGGCAGAGCTTTTCAATATAACCAGGGACGTCATGAAAAGTTCAAAGCTGGCAGAGTTTTTAAATAACCAGGGACGTCATTGAAAGTTCAAAGTTGGCAGAGCTATTCAGTAACCAGGGACGTCATTGGAAGTTCAATGTTGGCAGAGCTATTCAGTAACCAGGGACGTCATTGAAAGTTCAATGTTGGCAGAGCTATTCAGTAACCAGGGACGTCATTGAAAGTTCAATGTTGGCAGAGCTATTCAGTAACCAGGGACGTCATGAAAAGTTCAATGTTGGCAGAGCTATTCAATAACCAGGGACGTCATTGAAAGTTCAATGTTGGCAGAGCTATTCAGTAACCAGGGACGTCATTGAAAGTTCAATGTTGGCAGAGCTATTCAGTAACCAGGGACGTCATTGAAAGTTCAATGTTGGCAGAGCTATTCAATAACCAGGGACGTCATTGAAAGTTCAAGGCTGGCAGAGTTTTTAAATAACCAGGGACGGTACAGGATATTCAGCCTATGGCAGTTGTATCCTGGACCAGAGACGTTGAAGAACGTGTGTAGTATAGCCGTGGTGTTCACGAGCCGAGCGCTTCAGCTCAGGGCAGGCACTACTGTGACGTCATACAAGTCAGAACCATTACAATCTTAGTCTTCAAGAGTTAGAACAATTACAATCTCAGTCTTTATTTCTATTCAGTTCGCGATGTTCTTTCAGTTCGGACTATTCGCTATATTAATAAATCTCCATAGTCTCTATCCAGCCTGCTAACCCTGCATTTCTGTTGTTTTGAAGTATACGGACTACTTGCGTTTTGCTGATGTGAGATATTGTTACAGCAAAGACATTTTTGACTGACATGCTGCTCCTGTAGTTCCTTGGATATTAATATGAATTTTATCGTCAGTTTATGAGAACAGTTTATCCTCAGAATTAACATCGAGCCAGTCATACACATTTTTAGACTTTGTTTATTTGAACAGTTTCTTACTTATGGAAGAAAAACCGGCAATTTCAATTGGTCTTGTAGCGGGGTTTTAGCTACACCTTTATCTACTGTCAGAAGTTATATGTACAAATCTTTATCGTGGGAACAAATGTTTAAATGTTGCTTTCTTTAGATAAGTTGTAATGGGTGAGTAACCAAGAGAGAGAAGAGAGGAGAAGAGAGAGAGAAGAGAGAGAGAGAGAGAGAGAGAAGAGAGTTGTGTGTGTGTGTGTGTGTGTGTGTGTGTGTGCGTGCGTGCGTGCGTGCGTGCGTGCGTGCGTGCGTGCGTGCGTGCGTGCGTGTGTGTGTGGGTGAGAGAGAGAGAGAGAGAGAGAGAGAGAGAGAGAGAGAGAGAGAGGAGAGAGAGAGAGAGAGAGAGAGAGAGAGATGACAGGGAAGATATGAAAGCCACCTGACACCCCAGCAAGATGAACATATAACATGCATTTAACATGAACGATCTGCAGGAATGCATGCCATGTAGACTGTGTGGGCATTGTCTTTTATGAGCAAGGGGACATGCTGTGGACAGTGTTCTTCTCACTCGCTTTGCTCTTTTTGCTTCTAAATGAAGTGCCAGAAAATGTCTTTGTTTCATCACGATCAATCTTCTCTCAAATTTGTCGCTGGCTTGTTTATTGGATGGCATTTCTAAACACTGGATCATGCACAAGTGTGGTGTATAGATTTGACATGCTTTTCAATGTGAATCAAGCTTGTTTACTGTTTGTTTTATATCACTTCAAAACACCAGAATATGTCATTTTGTTCTCATGTCTCGGTGCGGTTACTTCTACATTTTTTACTTCAATGGAGAAAACGCTGTTTTGCGTCTTGCTGATGTCGATCAGAACCAGGCCGACGTTTTATAAGACGTATAACTTGCGGTAAATTTGTTCTGTACACATGATTTTTGCTTTGAAAGGAAGCGGCAGTTAACATTTTATGAGTTCTTTTCACATGTCGACACTCTGTGTGCACCAGAGAGGCGCATAATCATGACTAAGGGGTTGGGGTATTTTTTGTACACTGGGTTGTAAGGAAGCCATTTTCAGGTAGAAAAGGGGATGGGGGGGGGGGGGGAGTTCTCGTTATCCTAGTCAATAAATGTATGACAGTTTTGTTTCTTATGCAGTAGCATCCAAAACTGGCCGATTTCAAAAGCCGTCTTATCCATTTCTGAATGGTGGACGTTCGTGTGCTTATGTACATGCATGTGTCCATGTGGGTTTTGTGTTCTTGTTCTCGATGTTCTGTTCAGGATTTTTACATCATCGTTTTTCAAAGGCCGGTTTAAAGTCGGTGTTTTTAGTCACAATGCACATGATTTTATCAATTGCTTATTCATATTTACAACATGAAATTACACTCTATGAACTGTTTCACATGAATGATTTACTATTCAAATTTTCGATTGCAACCTATGAACAATTTTTCAGTACCTAGAATGTTGCCATATGTTTTATAATTCATCATACGATGATGCATGGGTATGGATGTGTTGTCACTTTTCTTTTTGTTTTTTCTATTCTTTTCTTTTTTCTTTTTTTCATTTTTGTCGCTGGTTTTTAGCTTCTTTGTCTGTTTGTTGGCCGTTTAATAAGGCATTCCGATGAACAGCACAGTGCCATTGATACTGGCTCAGACACGACATTTCCCTTCTCTACAATGCACCATTTTGCTCTGTTGCAATATGCAGTTATTTGAAGTCAGCACAGCTTGCCTTCAGAAACAGTTTATTTTACTAAAACAATCACATTGTCCGGTTTATTTTACTAAAAAAGTCACATTGTGCGGTTCGTTCCTTTTGACAGGTCAATTTATCCTCCCCTTTTCCCTCATCCTCCTAATTTCTTCGCACGCGCGCACACACACACACACACACACACACACACACACACACACACACACACACACACACACACGCACGCACGCACGCACGCACGCGCGTACGCACGCACACACACACACACACACACACACACACACACACACACACACACACACACACACACACACACACACACACACGCAGGAAATCTTCCAATAATAAATGATATCCGCCTTCCCCAAATTCTCTGCTCGAAATTCCCCTCTTCCGCCTTTTACTTCCTCAATGCCCCATCTTTTCCTATGTGTTTATTTTACTGGCCGCTTGACCAGTGTCTTGCTCACTCTTTCCCCTCCTTGTCCGTCTCTTCCTGTTTGTTTGCTTCCTTGGTCCTTTGACCAGTGTGTTGCTCACTCAGTCCCTCACTTGTCTTATGATTCTGGCCCGTGACCAGTGGTTGCTCACTCAGTCCCTCACTTGTCTTATGATTCTGGCCCTGTGACCAGTGTGTTGTGCATTCAGTCCAGTTCCTGCCTGTGTCATCTGAAACTGTGCTAATTTAACAGATCGGAATTTGTGCAACTAACTGTTTGTCTTTGTGCCGTTTCGGTATACACGCCGTTTGTGCACAATGATGTGTTTTCAATGCTGAATGTTGTGTATATTTTGTTTTTGGTCCTTGATCAGTGATGAATATCTTGCGTGTGCATTTGTATGTGCGAGATTGTCCGCTTTTTATTCTCTTACTTTCAGAATGAATATGTCCGCGTTTCATTCTCTTACTTTCAGAATTTTGTTGTTGTTTTTTTTTTTTAACGTATAGAATACAGTTTGGACATAGGTACTCTTCCCTTTCCGAAAGCGCTATTGACAACGTTTCTTTAAGCGTGCCTGTTACATTTTCTGTACGGGATTTTAGACTACTTCTGTTAATTAAAAGGAGGAGAAATGTCCTACGACTCTCGTGCTGAAGTTCCTGGCCACCCCATAACTGCTCTGACAGGCAGAGTTTGGGTCTCAAACGTTATTTAGAACATAAAACTCCCGCCCGTTCGGCCTGTTTGCTCATCTGAATTATCCGGTTGTGACAGGCAAACCACTGCAATTGAATTGTCCGTTGTGTGATAAGAGAACAACCGTATTCGAACTATACGTTTGTAACAGGTAAACAGCTGCCTTTGAGCTGTCCGTCACATTGTAAATAAACCACTGCTTTCGAATTGTCCGTAGTATAACAGTTAAATCAGTGCATTTGAAGTATCCATTATATACGAAGCATATCACTGTATCTGAACTCTCTGCTACATAATAAGTAAAATCACTGCTTTCTGACTACCCATATATGAATCATTTAAACCGTTGCGTGTTGTAACTGATCTGTCAAATAGAAAAGTAACCGCTGCATGTGAACAATTCGTCATATGAAAAACAAGGCACTGCAGTTCAATCCGTCACAGAGTAGGCAGACACACTCTATTTCCACTGTCAAAAGGAAAAGACTGCTTGTGAGCGATCTGTGGTGGAATGAGTAAACCGCTGTTTTTGAATTATCCGTCATATGATAAGTGAATCATTGCAGGTTAACTATCACGTGTTCTGAGTAAATCACTGCAAATGAATTATACGTTGTATAATCAGTACACCAGTACATGTGAGCTATCTGTCATATGATCCACAAATCACTGAATGCGAACTATATGTCATAGAATGCGTAAATCACTGCATGTGAACTATCTTCAAATGATCAGTGACTCACCGCATGCGAACTATCTGTCATATGATCCTTAAATTACTGTATTCGAACTATCTGTCATATGATCCTTAAATTACTGTATTCGAACTATCTGTCATATGATCCTTAAATTACTGTATTCGAACTATCTGTCATATGATCCTTAAATTACTGTATTCGAACTATCTGTCATATGATCCTTAAATTATTGCTTGCGAACTGTCATATAATCCACAAAACACTGCATGTGAACTGTCTATCGAATGATCGATGAATCACTGAATGTGAATTATCTCTCACATGATCAATGATTCACGGCATGTGAACTCTCTGTTATATAACCCATCAATCACTTCATGCAAATTGTCTTTTATGTGATCAATGAATCACTGAATGTGAACTATCTTCATGTGATCCATAAATCTCTGCATGTGAACTATCTTCATGTGATCCATAAATCATTGGCTGTCAACTACCTTCATGTGATCCTGTGTGTGAACTGTCTTCATGTGATCCATAGATCACTACATGTGAATTATCTGTCATGTGATCAGTAAACTACTGCATATAAACTGCCCGAACTGTCCGTTCTAGATCAGTAAATCACCGCGTGTGAATTATTCGTCATTGATCAGTGAATTACTGTGCGTGAACTATCCGTTCTTCGATCAGTAAGTAAATCACTGCATGTATATTATCTGTCATGTGATCAGTAAATTACTGCATGTGAACCATCTGTTCTATAATCAGAAAATCGCTGCATGTGAATTATCTGTCATGTTATCAGCGAATTACCGCGTGTGAGCGATGTGTTCTATAATTACTAAATCGATGCATGTGAATTGCCAGTCAAATAGTAAGTGAATTATTGCATTGTGAACTACCGGATGCCTGCTGCCTTATATAAGCGACATCAGCTGCACAAAAATGGTTTGGATGTTCCTGTATCTGGATTATAGGCTACTGACCTCGCCTCATGACGACATTCCACTAGGAGCGTAGCAAGGTTGTTGTCGTTGTCGTTGTCGTTGTCATTGTTTGTTGTTGTTGTTGTTGTTGCTGTTGTTGCTGTATTGTTGCTGTTGATGTTATTGTATGATCTCATTAACGTCTTCTTTTACCGTTTATGCTGATTTACTGCATTCAGTCTATTCTAGAAGTGGAAATCCCCACATCCTGGCACCAACACATGGTTGGTTATGAAGGTAGATGGGCAGGGTTATCAAGCGTTAAGCCATCACTAATATTTCCCATGGGAAGGGATTTCTCATGCTATGGATTGTTGCCAGACTTGGCTTTTGGGTTTTGTGATAGTCTGATGCCATACTTTTGTTTCACTGATTTTTACGATTCCGCTACATCTGTGATGGTGCGTGCGTGCGTACGTGCGTGCGTGCGTGTGTGCGTGTGTATGTGTGTGTGTGTGTGTGTGTGTGTGTGTGTGTGGTGTGTGTGTGTGTGTGTGTGTGTGTGTGTGTGTGGTGCGTGCGTGCGTGCGTGTGTGTGTGTTGAGGGAGGGGAGGGGGCGTGGGAGAAGGCAGGGAGGTGTGATGGTTGAGTTGCCAATTATAGCAATCACAGTGAATTGAACTCATCAAATAATGTGAACAATTCCTCTGCACGTGCGCGCAAGTTGCACGTGAAGGCAAACACAGCTCATTTTTAAGTTTGGGTCATTGTTTTGAATCGTAAGGATTGTTATGAGTCCTTTTTTTTTTCTTTCGCCCGCTTTTTGTTCTTTTTACTTCCTTTTTTCCCCCCCCCCATGGAAATTCGTTTTTTGCATGTGGATGTTTTGAATTGCTTTCTATCTACATTATTCCGTCGGAGCATTGCATATCTCACAAATCGTTATCATTATGGATAATACTATTCGTATTTGCGTGCGGACTGAAAGTTTTGGCTTGTTTTAATGGATAGGATTATTTGTTTGGGAAGCACACGCCGCTTACACCTCTCTTCTGTTTCCACCGTCGAATGGAATGTCCCCCGTGTACCGTCAGAATGGAATACCCTGTGCACATTGCTGCTCTTGTGATGGCCAGCGTGTAAAGCCTGATGTTCACTAGGCGTCTAACTGCACTGTTTATGACTTTGAACGGCAACATAGTGTGTTTGTTATCAGCCTTCCCGTTTTCCCCCGTGATGGGCTGTGCTGTGCACAAAGTGGCATGGCATTTTCTGTCTCTCCTGTCCCTCTTCTTCTGTTTGTAGCCTACAGCTTCTCTCGGATGTATCCGCTCTTTATCTTTTTCTCGCCTTTTCTGTCTGGGCTGTAACTTATTAAGAAAATTCCATATGTTTTGCTTAAATTTGATATTCAACGTTTTGATATGGTTCCACAGTTCTGTGGTGTCCACAAGATGGGAATTCACATCCCCCACTCCATCCCATCCCCCCCCCCCCCCCCTTCCTTTTTGTGGTTTTTGTATGCAGCATCTTTGTATTGTTACTACTTTTGTTTTCTTTGGTGCATTATGTATAGATATCTTGTCGGTCGACAGCAGCAGCAGCAACAACAACAAAACAACAACAACAACAACAACAACAACAACAACAACAACAACAACAACAACACACAACACACACACACACACACACACACACACACACACACACACACACACACACACACACACACACACACTGAACTATCTTTCCTAACAAAAGTGCCCCAGTCGGACTGTGACAGACTTTCTTTCTGATTTGTCAGCGACGACTGTTTCACAGTAGAATCTGCTAAATGTCCGTTTATAAGGTGTGAGACCAAGCAGCAGTCCCTCTAGTTTTCCCAAAGTAATATCTGTGCAACACATTGTCCATATGCCTAGAGATCCTATGCTGAGAGCAGGAACGTCGGAGAGATCAATACCTTCACCTTCTAACAATTCTGATCAACTAAGTCAACGTTTCTCTAAAAATGCTATGTTTATGTGACAAGCGATAAGAGGTGAACAGTTCCCTGCCATCCTTGAAGGAAGTTATTCTGCAGACATGCTCCTCAAATGAGCAACAATACGGTTTTTATTTCTGCCATTTCTTAAAGGAAGTTATGCTGTTCTGCAGACAATACGGTTTATATTCTTCATAACCTTCTCATGGGAGTAGTGGTATGTGTTTTTCAGCTCTTGTTTGTTGTAGTACAGCACTACACATTGTTTTTCTCCCAGTCTTACATCATCCACGAAGAACGTTTGGACAGACTGCCCCTCTGATGAATGGAAGATGAGAAATAATAGAGAACGAATGTCACAGAGAGGATTGAAGCCAGGGAACCGCCAGACTCTATTGAAAGCCTAGGTTGCATTTCAGTTAATTTTTTTTTCAGGAGGTCCAGTCAACAATTTCTGAAATAGTGTAAACATGTTGCCTGTTGCCGGCTTTTCTTCTCGTTTGTTTCGTTGTATTGGATAGCCCGATGAGACCATAGTTGTCGGTTGGCTCTAAACAATGCAACAATTAAAGACTTTCCTATTGACTTATGCCGATGGAAAACCTAAGCTTGGTCGTTGTGTGGGCCACTGGCTGATGTGTGACATTGGTTGAAGGCGTCCAGATGGATTGGAGTTGTGTCATGTCGTCCTGGCTCCACACCATGGAAACAGCCGTTAGAGGTAAGACGACAGACACATGACCACACCATGGAACACAGCCGTTAGGGTAAGGCGACAGACACATGACCACACCAATGGGACACAGCCGTTAGGGGTAAGGCGACAGACACATGACCACACCATGGAACACAGCCGTTAGGGTAAGGCGACAGGCACATGACCACACCATGGAACACAGCCGTTAGGGGTAAGGCGACAGACACATGACCACACATGGAACACAGCCGTTAGGAGTTAAGGCAACAGACAGATGACCCACACCATGGGAAACAGCCGTTGGGAGTAAGGCAACAGACAGATGACCACACCATGGGAAACAGCCGTTGGGAGTAAGGCGACAGACACATGACCACCCATGGGAAACGACCGTTAGGAGTAAGGCAACAGACAGATGACCAAGTGCGCTGTTGTTACCTTTAGCGTTGCGTTCAACGCCGGTGGGTGAGTCGCAGGCACATTATCAACAATGGTATTGCCATCTGAGTGTCCGTCAACGCGATTTCATCGCAAACATATAACATGTGTGTTATTCCTACATTGTTCAGTTCGTCAAGGCATTTCGGTAGCCAATGGAGAATGCCATGAGAATGTCTCCTCTTCATGTCCCGTGTACATGCTAGGTACTGTTCGGAGAGCAGGAAGGGAAATAGTGTATGCATACAGAGGGCTGGCCCTCAAGGGCAGAGCTGTACACTTTGTGACCTGAGAGATGGACCCAATCCTGTCCCACGCTACACACACACACACACACACACACACACACACACACACACACACACACACACACACACACAACACACACACACACACACACACACACACACACACACACACACCGGGAGTCGAACCACCCAGCCTCAGACTGACATCCGTTGTTCCAACCACACGTGTGCCGTCCCGTTGTGTCTAGTTTCAGTTTTTGTTTGTTCGTTTGTTTTGTTGTTTGTTTTGTGGTCTGGATCCGTCTTCTGTCTGCCAGATCAGTCTGACAGTACTTTACTATACTGTGTTGCATTGTGCTAGTCTTCAGCGGTGTGTGCCTACACCTGGGCCGTGCAAATGCGATTTTTTTAAATTATCACCGCAAATCTTTTTTTTTTTCCCCAATGATCTTTTGAAGGCTACAGTACCGTGGACTACAAGTCCAGAATAGTAACCTACTCTGTCGTGCTGCGATGTTCTCTTTGATAAGTAGACGCTGTATATTTTGTACTATTCTTGTTCTAAATCTGTTGGGGTTTTTTATGATCATGGAATCTCTTCTTTTTTTGTTTTTTTCCTTTTCTTTTTTTTTCTTCTTTTTTGTGCTTCTACCGTTAAGTCGTCCCAGATCCTTTCTCTGCATGTCTCTCATAGTCCTAAGAGAATGTATATCAGATGAATCTTTTTTGAGACTGAACGCGCTCCACTCAGGTTTTTTGGGTTTTGTTTACTGTATTTTTATCTTCAAGAATTCAAAAGAGAAAGTTTGCATTACACTTTTTGTGTTGCGCGATTTCTAAATTTTGTTGAACTCTGTTTTGTATGATTTTTACTACAAAGTTGGGTTTTTTTATGTAATCTACTGGCATAATCATCAGTTGAGAAAGTACGACTGTAGAATTTGATGTTTTATAATTATGTCAGGTGAGCAAATGCCACTTCAGAATGTCCATGTATAAAATGTCAGGTGAGAAAGTAAGACTTCATAATATTAATGCATAAAATGTCAGAGGAGAAATACGATGGAACAATTTTCATGTATGAAAAGCCATATTATATTTCAAATGACATTCCACCCGCAACCGATACATACCCTCCCCTTCCTCCATGCCCTCACAAACACACACCTACACTCCTCTCCCTGTCCTCCAGCCTACACACCTACACTCCCTCTCCCTGTCCTCCAGCCTACACACCTACACTCCCTCTCCCTGTCCTCCAGCCTACACACCTACACTCCCTCTCCCTGTCCTCCAGCCTACACACCTACACTCCCTCTCCCTGTCCTCCAGCCTACACACCTACACTCCCTCTCCCTGTCCTCCAGCCTACACACCTACACTCCCTCTCCCTGTCCTCCAGCCTACACACCTACACTCCCTCTCCCTGTCCTCCAGCCTACACACCTACACTCCCTCTCCCTGTCCTCCAGCCTACACACCTACACTCCCTCTCCCTGTCCTCCAGCCTACACACCTACACTCCCTCTCCCTGTCCTCCAGCCTACACACCTACACTCCCTCTCCCTGTCCTCCAGCCTACACACCTACACTCCCTCTCCCTGTCCTCCAGCCTACACACCTACACTCCCTCTCCCTGTCCTCCAGCCTACACACCTACACTCCCTCTCCCTGTCCTCCAGCCTACACACCTACACTCCCTCTCCCTATCCTCCAGCCTTACTAAATCTTTTTACCTCTCGATTGATCAACGCACGCGTGCACACACACACACACACACACACCACACACACACACACACACACACACACACACACACACACACAACACACACACACATTTAATACTGATATAACTATTTTTAACAGCCCAACCACTTTGCTCTCTAGAAAATGGCCCAAGTCTTGTTTCTTTGGAGAGATAGCATTGGAATGTTCAAGCTGTGTTATCAGTGTTATGCTACCAATGTTACATAGTAGTAGTAGTAGTAGTAGTAGTAGTAGTAGTAGTAGTAGTAGTAGTAGTAGTAGTAGCAGCAGCAGCAGCAGTAGTGGTAATGGTAGTAGTTGTTGTAGCCGCAGCGGTGTGCTCACCGTCGTTATGACACATTTCATCTTTCCAGGCACTCCTTAGTGAGTCAACTATCTCTCCTTGATAAACAGTACAACTGGTGTATATTTATCGAGTGTCAAGTGCATACAATGCATACGCATAGTATTGTAGTTATCGGAAATTGTTCCGTAACAGTAATGTCACTGGCTCGGAATGATGTGAAATCATACTGAACATGTACCTACGATTTTTCTGTATCAATTCCGGTGGACTCATATCATTATTGCTATTAATTTTGGTCATGTTTGCAATTCAGAGAAACCTCTCTCTCTCTCTCTCTCTCTCTCTCTCTCTCTCTCTCTCTCTCTCTCCTCTCTCTCTCTCTCTCTCCTCTCTCTCTCTCTCTCTCTCTCTGTGCCCGTGTCTATTGTCTGTTTTTCCCTATGCATGTGCATTGTCTTGTTGATTGTCTATTTTAGATAAGTGGAAATACTTTTAGATTTTCTATGATTCATTGTATTGGTTTTGACATTTCTTTTCAATAACTTCTGCGCTAGTTTATATTTCCGTACGTGGTTGAGCCCCCAAGTTTAGGTTATACCTTCCATAATAACAATTGCGTCCTCTCTTCTCTCTCTCTCTCTCTCTCTCTCTCTCATCTCTCTCTCTCTCTCCCCTCTCTCTCTCTCTCTCTCTTTTCCCTTTACCAGGAAAAGGAAAGGAGATAAAGTATGTTGAGGCTTTCTGGCGCGCTTGAAAAGGGAGAGAAGATGTAATGTCTTTAGGATTTCTGGTTCATTTGAAGGGGAGAAAGAGAGGACAATACTTATTGTAAAGTTTTGAGGTACTCTTGAAAAGGAAGAGAACACGATCTATACAGCTCAGGGGTGCTCTTGAAGAGGTAAAGAAGATAATCTTGTACATCTCTGGTGTAGTCTTGAAGATGGAGAAAAGATAATATTGTAAAGCTTTCAAGTATTCTTGAAGAGGGAGAGAAGATAATACAGTAAAGCTTTGAATGCTCTTGAAGAGGGGGGAAGACAATGCTGTAAAGTTCTGGTGTACTCTTCAAGAGGCAGAGAAGACAGTATTGTAAACCTTTGAGGTACTCTTGAAGAGCGAAAGAAGACAATATTGTAAAGCTGTTGGTGTACTCTTCAAGAGGCAGAGAAGACAGTATTGTAAACCTTTGAGGTACTCTTGAAGAGGGAAAGAAGACAATATTGTAAAGCTGTGGTGTACTCTTCAAGAGGCAGAGAAGACAGTATTGTAAACCTTTGAGGTACCCTTGAAGAGCGAAAGAAGACAATATTGTAAAGCTGTGGTGTTCTCTTGAAGAGGGAAAGAAGACAATATTGTAAAGCTGTGGTGTACTCTTGAAGAGGGAAAGAAGACAATATTGTAAAGCTGCGGTGTACTCTTGAAAGGGAGAGGATACAGGATACAATATTGTAAACCTTTGAGGTACTCTTGAAGAGGAAAGAAGACAATATTGTAAAGCTGTGGTGTACTCTTGAAGAGGGAGAGGATACAATATTGTAAAACCTTTGAGGTACTCTTGAAGAGGGAAAGAAGACAACAATGTTTTAATGTTTGCTCGTGTCCATGAAGAAGGAGAGAATATACAATTCCGCAAAGCTTTCGTACGCTTGAAAAGGGAGAGAAATTGTCACAACCTTTACATTTAAAATAAAGTGGGTATAGTTTCATGTTTACAGCCTCCCCCCCCCCCCCCCCCCCCCCCCCCCCCCCCCGTAAATCATGTACTTATGCCCTTTAAAAGTTTGGGTTCGTTTCTATAGCACACATTTCCCATCGAACAAATTGAGAATGAGCATACAATTGTGACGTCACCTGACTGTGTGAAGTAAATTGTTTTTTGAACAATAGAAGAGTCCTCTTGTAGAGATAGACTGCTCTTACAGGCGTGTTCTCTGATTCGTCAATTCCCAATGATGAAGTGGGGTTTCTGATCGAGTGTGGATTTTTTTATAGTCATAACTGAGGCATTTTTCCCCCACAAAACAATTGAATAGACAGGCTGTATCAATGTGTGAAAAGTATAAATGTAAACGTGCTTTTGTTTATTTAAATCGCGTTTTCAGTTGTCTGGTATATATAAAGAAAAATGGAAACATCTAAATTCACAAACAAATCCCTTGCCAATGTCGATATAGATCGATAGAAACATTTAGACATATATATGTACATGTGGTGGCGAATAAATCGTAACACCCGCCAACGGAGTTCAATTTTTTCATTGTTCGAGTTTCGCCTGAAAAGGGCTTTTTCAGGAATCACGTACAATCAAACAGCACCGTGTTTTAAATTGTAACGAAAGCTTGAAAATGAAAATTGAACTCCGTGGGCGGGTGTTACGACTTATTCTTCATCACCATACGGCATTATCTGTTCGTCTTATCTTCCGTTGGACGGTGCCGGCATTTGGGAAATTTGACAGATCTAT
Organism: Conus ventricosus; assembly: GCA_018398815.1. NCBI lineage: Eukaryota > Metazoa > Mollusca > Gastropoda > Neogastropoda > Conidae > Conus > Conus ventricosus. The sequence goes on along the minus strand of CM031612.1, from coordinate 37,529,672 downwards.
ACATACATACATGCATCTACATACATACATACATACATACATACATATACATACATATATACAGCGTCTTCCTTGAAGACCTTCTGCTGTCAAGCTTTCCAGGTTTTTTTTTTCTTTTACCTCATTATGTACATATTCATATTGAAGGCATAGTCGTGTTATAATAGTTGTTCAATATACGCTTTTTGTGCCATTTGGAAACAAGCGCAAGGCAATGTTGTACAGAGTGGACTATACGAGTACAATAGATCACCACCCCATCTATCCACTCCATCTAAAGTCTAGGCATCCCGTTCGAATAATACCTAGAACATAACAAAACAAAACAGCTGATCTGAACTTGAACAAAGGAAAGGCTGATAATACATGGGGAAACAAGTCTAAAACTCTAAAGTGGCGTGTTGTACAAGGAGCACTCTTCATGCTGCTCGTCTGAGAGCCGCCTGCAGGCAAGAAGCAGTTCCAGAAACCCACCCGACAATGCACAGAGGCCGCAAGCCATCGTCAGAGTCGACGATGACCAACATGTTTAGAACTATGAGACTGCAGGGCCACAAGCGCCCCCTAGAAAAGCCTTTAGAGGACATCATGTGCACATAATCGCTAAGTTCATTTCAACTCTGAAAATCCTGCAGAGCATTTGCAACACTTTCTGTATGGTGTCTCTGTCCGCAGTGACTGTTAGGAAGCTGCCTGTCCTTTGATTATTTTTAGCCAACCATCATACAGAAGTTGATATCAAAGGTCACTCAAGTTGCGGGTCACGCATGAGATCAGCACAAACATTTGGCATTGTAATGGAAGCTGATTTGATATCTAAAGTGATTAAAAGTTTGGGGACAATAAACGTCACCAATAAATTGAAATGGATCGAGAACAGTGAAAAATCCTAAGTCGATATGAATACTTCATTATGCATCTATCAAATGTAATTGTTAAAAGACGAAATAAAGGAGTACCCTTAAAAGCAGATTTGTCTTTTCCTGTTAAAAAAGAAATTATTGCTCTATGTATGAATGCGATTTCTTATTCAAAGCAGTATATATACAAAACCCTGAAATTACGACTAGCCAGATATATGACATATTCTAACGAATGCTGCCGATTTCACTCACTTTGTGTTCGATTCTTATTGTCGTTATTGTTGTTACAGTATTTGAATTTCAGCTAGAAAATGTTTTACTTACTATCACAGGGTTTAGATCAGATTTTATTTTGTTAATTGAAATCCAACCATCCATTCGATTATTATTACTTCTATTCTTTTTTTCTTCTTTTTTTCTTCTTTCTTTTATTCATAGTACATTTTGCGCTGACAAGTGGGCAAAGTTTACACGTGTTTTTCACGATAGCAAAATGGAACATGAGTGATGTTGTACGGAACTGAACGTACGTTTGATCGACTGGAATCTTTTTTTAATGTCTAACAGGTATTTTAATAAGTTACAATGGTAAAAGAAAACTGGGCAAAATATTATACATTGATACGTGGGCACAAACTATGTGTTTTCGATAATAAACTGCAGAATCTAATATTTGCATTGGCGTACAAATTGCTGCTATGTTGTGCTTTTAATCTGTTGAAATGTATATGTACAAAAGTGTAGCATGGTTCATATACCCCGTATATTTTATGGACTCTTTAATAAATACGGATACATTGTAGTGGTGGCAAGTGTGTTAGAAATGTACATGCCTTTCTTATTGTTATTCCGGCCATCTTAAAGATAGAGTATTCTCAAAAGATGCTTTCTGGTTGCAGATTTGTTTTCCCCGAAACGCAGTTTCTTTTAGAATAGAATAGATTGTCCTCACAATTAAATCTTCTTTATAACCATATGGGCTTAACTTTTTTTTCTTACCAAGACTGGTTTGCCAATTGATATGTTATCAAATGACTTTCTCTCCAGAGCTGGACAATGTTGTACTCTGATGTACGAGTCATGAGAACTCTGAAGATTGAAAACGAGGACAGTGCTCGGCATAGTGCATGAGTAGCCGTTGTATATTTCTTTGGGGGTGGGTTTTTTTTTTGGTTTGTTTGTTTAGTTTTTTAAGTGGGCTTTCAGCCATTTATTTTATGCTGGAATTTAGCCATTGTATACCTTTTTTCTTTGTTTGTTCCCCCTGGATATATGATTTCTTCATGTTAACCTTTTTTTTCTTTTTTGGGTCTCCAACCTCCTATTTTGCCACGTTTTTTTAAAAGGTATTTGCTTTGTTTTTATTAGTGGGGCCTCCATCCTCCACTTTTTTCCCCCACTTTTCCTTTTTCCCTATTTTCCACTGATACTTACTACCATGCAAATCTGTGTGTTCTGTTTACCAATGGACATTTGAATGTAACGTTTAATGGGTTGGCGTTTGCTACACAGCTCTGGGTTTACTTCTATACAGATGTTTGGTGTACTGATACTTTAATCCCGTTTGTACGTAACAAAAGCACACACAAATACATATACACGCACGAACACATACAGGGGAAAAAATACAACAACAACAACAAAAGAAAAAAAACGGCTAATCAAAGATTGGGAAATATAAATCAAAAGTGCACCCTTGCTGTTGCTCTCGTAGTTCTGAATATTGCTCGGAAGTCATCCTTGGCGAAAAAGGCGAAAAAATGCAAGGATGACGCTGGGTGAGATTGTTCATGGGTAATTGACTATACTAAAGTATAATAGATATAGTGGTATATGTGTGTACAAGTATATATTATACCCATACATACATATAATATCCCCAAACCCCAAGGAAAGCCCATGCCACTCTGCTTGGGGTGACATCATTGTTGGCATCAATAAAGATTTGATCAAATTAAGTAAAAAAACAAAGAGACAATGCCTAATTAAAATGTTGCAAGTTTATTGGGTATTCAAACATTTCGCCCACTTGCTATGGTGGTCTTCAGGGATAATTTGCGACATATCATTCAGGGGAATCTGAACGGGTGGATGAATTAAATACGGACCTGGTTAAAAGAGGATGTCCGTTCCTAACCCCAGTGTTTTAGACTAAGCATCGATGAATTCATTGTTTACAATTTTTTTTGACAATCCATCGCAATGGTAGCATTAAAATGCACTGCATTGTAGTATAAACACTTAATCTATTCGATCATAGTACTATCATTTTCATTATAATTATTATGAATACTTATATAGCGTCTATCCTAGGCTAGAGGCTAAGCTCTAAGCGCTTTACAATCGACACTCGTTTACACAACGGGCTGCCTACCTGGGTAGTGCCAACTGAAGAGCTGCCAGCTGGAGTTTCATTCAGTCGTTTCCCGTGTCATCCAGTCAATATCGTTTAATATTTTTCACTCAGTTTCCTATATCGTTTAATATTTTTCACTCAATTTCCTTACTTCCTTCATTCTTTCCATTTCTCACGCAGGGTGCATGCTATGTGTAACATGTCATCCATACCAACGGCCACATTGGCCTTCTCTTCCGAAAGTTGGTGATGGGATTTTACGTGTGTGCAAGATGTTATGGGTGTATTCACACACGATACATCGGTTTATAATCTCACTCGAAGGACTGTATGGGGAATGGAGTCAGAACCAATATTAACTCCGCGGGGAAAATTCCCCTGTACCAAAACGGCTCGGGCGGAGATTCGAACCCGCAACCACAGAATCACCAAGATAGCCAGTCCGGCGCTCTACCACTGAGCTATTCCTCTGAGCTATAAATCGGTTTAATGATATAGATTCAGACAGAGAGTGAGAGAGAGGGAGGGGGGACGGGGGGGGGGGGGATGGGAGTTGAGATGGAGGGAGGGGGAGGAGGTGAGGGGGAGAAGAAAAAAGGAGTAAGAATGGAGAGGGAGACAGAGAGTGAGAGAGAGGGAGGGGGGACGGGGTGGGGGGGGGGGAGTTGAGATGGAGGGAGGGGAGGAGGTGAGGGGGAAGAAGAAAAAAGGAGTAAGAATGGAGAGGGAGACAGAGAGTGAGAGAGATGGAGGGGGGACGGGGTGGGGGCAGGGGTTGAGATGGAGGGAGGGGGAGGAGGGGAGGGGAAGAAGAAAAAAGGAGTAAGAATGGAGAGGGAGACAGAGAGTGAGAGAGATGGAGGGGGACGGGGTGGGGGAGGGGTTGAGATGGAGGGAGGGGGAGGAGGGGAGGGGGAAGAAGAAAAAAGGAGTAAGAATGGAGAGGGAGACAGAGAGTGGGGGTGGAGCGGGGAAAGGACAGATAGGGAGAGAAAGGGGTGACGGGGAATGAAGAGAGACAGACAGACAGTTACACACAGAGAGCATTTCAGTGTTCTATGGTATAATATAGGCTACTGACATGCACTACAAACGAGAGAGAGAGAGAGAGAGAGAGAGAGAGAGAGAGAGAGAGAGAAGAGAGAGAGAGAGAGAGAGAGAGAGAGAGACTCACAGTCACGCAGATATCCGCACTGACACTTTTACAAACAAATCACTCATCTACGGGTTACTCTGTTAAATGGGCAAAATATAGGTACGTTGGTATTTAATACCTTTGAAAAGAACGCAAGATGTTCAAAAACACCGTGTGCGCTGCTCTGCTTTGGCTGTGCAAGGGGCTGAAAGTAAGGTAAAAGGATCGTATGAACTGGTGCACACCGATAGACAAAGAATCGGATATTACATGCTACATAGATTGTATGAGAGTTTATCGCAGAGAAAGTATGCGTGCGAGTACAGTTACTTTTAACATAGTATGTGGGCACACATTTTGGTTTACATAGGCAGCATAGTTTTCGTAGTCAGGAATTACCAGCTGAATTCAGAACCGTTCATTTGGAGTGTGCGAACTCCCAATATCAAAGATCTGTTGTGATTATAAAGTGTCTTATTGAGAAGAGAAGCAAAAGAAAAATCAATGCCACCAACCTCCTTTGAGCAGTGCACGTTGGCTGCTGTTGTTGTTTGGCTCAGTTAGCATCCCTTTCTGTGTTCCTTCGTCCCTTGCAGACCTATACTGTTGACTTGGTACTTCCGTCAGAATTTAGTCGTACGTTTACAGCATGATAAGATAGCTTTTACACTCTCTTTTTTAAAACCAAAGCTTAGACGACAAAAGGAAAGAATGAACTCGTACACGTCTGATCAAAGTGCGCATGTCTGTTTGTCCGAGGTGTCTGTCCTCTCTGTGAAACAGGGAGTCCCTCCAGAGACACAGGCTGTTTGGGATTCAGCTAGGAACACCGGATGCACTATTACTTAACCATGAACGCTGACTCGGTCGAAAGTCGTAATGGAAGAAGCCTATGACACTGCTTAGCAGACAAGATCTTATTGTCAGAATAGAATCTATGAATGCAACTCGACATTATTCTGTTGTCTTTAGTTCAAGGCCATTGGTCTAGAATTAAAGATGCAGGTAAAGAAGTCTTTTCCCAGCGACATTGTTCAAAGAAATAGAAACTATTCTGTGGAGTACTTTTCGCTTGTGAGAGAGAGTGAGACAGAAAGAGAGAGAGTATGTGTGAGTATGCGTGCATGTGTGTGCGCGCGCGCACGTTCGCACAACATGTGCTCATGGGTACATTTGATGTAGCCTAAAAGTTTGTTTTTGACTCTAAGAAGAGCAGTACTTGAGAATTAAAATTGGGGCGGAGGGATGATGTAAGAACACGGCAATCAAAATAGAATCTTCTTTTTAATTTCACAGCTCTGTCCCATTTTTCATCCTTGACCTCATGTCATTAGAGCAACTTTTGGAACTTGACTTTTTATTCGCTGAAAGCAGAAAATCCGCTACACGAAGAAACTCACAAATCATTGGCGGTGTGTGTCCAGTGAAGAATGCAGAGATCAAGAATGGGCTTTTTTTCTATAATGATGTTCATTGTTTTGGAAGCGGACTTTTTTTTTCCACAATGATATTGCTGTTTCGAGAGTGGACTTTTTTCCCCAAATTTTGTTTTGAGAGTGGACTTTTTCCCCCCAGTGACAGTGATCTTTCCGAGAGAGGACTTGTTTTTTCCTCCAGTGAGAGCTATTGTTTCTCTAAAACTGATGACATTTGACTCCATGTTTCCCTTTGATGAAGGACTCCGATGTGGGAGAAGACCTCTCCATGTGTCCTTTTCTGACAGGTGGTGTCGCCAGACCGTCAAACCTGTGGAACCCTGAGACCACAGCCCACGCGTTTCGACCCCTGAGTCTTCCATAAGCGTGACAAAAATAAGAGACAAGAAAAGAAGAAAAGAAAAGAAAATGACTTAGTTGCACTGGCAAGCATTCGTCAGCATCCGGTGAATAGGGAGTGTTATGAGAATCATTTTTTTTCTTGGGTGCTGAAAAAAGACTGGGTCGGAAGAGGGGGTGGAAAGATGTAAGTTGGCAACAAACGGGAGGTGAGTGAAGATGGAGGCAGGGGAAGGGAGGAGGGGGGAGGGGGGGGGGGGGGGCGGACAACAACAGTATGGATACAGATGACAGATTGTTGTGTCGTTTGTTTCCTGGCTCCTGCTCCTCCTCCGTGCCGCGACCACCTAACTCCATCCCCAACCCTCTCTCCATCTTCCGCCCACCCATCCAGCCCCGCCCCATGGCACAACTGCCATGCCGCTCACTCCGGTTCCCTTGTACACAGCCACACTGAGGCTTGTGTCGTGGGAACGCCAGCACCGAAGGTTCACAAGGAGCAGACAGTAACAGATTGCCGTGAGGCCACTCACCATAGACGTCACTGCACCGTGGCTGAGTCACCTAGGTGGTGAGGGTCGGTGGAGCCTGTCCTGATGCAACATACGCATGACGCTACCTACCAGGCCCCATGAGGATGACAATAACTGGTCAGTCGCAGGCCTAGATGAGAGTTTACCCCCTTCGGATGGTGCCCGTCACGACCATCTAGCCACAGTTCTGGTGACATCGCCAACATCAGCGTGCTCTCACCACGGACACGTATGTGGAGAGGAAATCGAAACTGTGGGTCCCCCCGTAAGGCAGGGCAGGAAAGGCCCTAGAATTTTAGACTTATGTTTTAACGACGATCGGTGAGAATGAGGCTGATGAATATGATGCAAGTGAGTTGCATTGTGAGAGCACAGGACAGGGCTCTCTCTTTCTGTGCTTCCTTTCACGATATCTCTCGGCGTCACTTAGGCACGAGAGATGCAAACACCTGCAGTGTTGGTCAGGAAATTTGAGTAACACTCTCAGAGACGCATCCATTCAGCGGATGAAATTTGACCGTTTTGTTCCAGTCTTCCCCTCTGAGCTCACAACTTCCTCACCTCAGAGTAGGAGCTGGTCGGGGCCGACAAATCCCATAAACAAATACCTTTGATGCGAATCAAACCCACCGCCTCCCAGGCCTCAGTTCCGCGACAGTAACCACTGCAACATGGCAGCTGATGAATTGGCAAAGTTCGTGCTTCTGCTGCTTATGATAACGGAGAGTTGTGATGAAGAAATTAATGGGTATGCAAATAAAGGCACAAATGGCATAGATCAGTATATGTCGATTCAAAGACATATACATCTAAATGGGTAAATGAGCAAATGAATGAACGTATCAATACAAGATTCGTTGTGGGAGATAGGCGTGTGCTCGCCAGTGTGTGTGTGTGTGTGTGTGTAATACGCAAGACACTTGTTATACGGTTATTTCTGGATATTGAAGAAAAGGCGCTTCTTTCTTTGTTTCTTGACTGTCCGGCCGGCACACGTCGATTCTTTAAAATTGTGCTGTGTTTGTTCTCCACGTTTGGCGGTCTACTGACACCACTGTAATTCTCTGGTTTCGACTCACGACTAAAGTCGCTCCCACACTAAAAAAACCAATACACCCTTTAAGGATGTCGAGCAGAAACTTCAAAATATTTTATATGCGTATTCATTTTAAAACACTGAATGTTGCATATGACGTGTTTGTGAGCTTGTCATTTTTTTGTTTTAGCAAGAATCACTACTGTGGAGAGTCTGTTTATATTTCTGCAAGTGCACCCTCCCCCTTTACCCCTCCCCTCCCCTTTTTTCTCTTTTTTTACCCCCATTATTCTCTCTCTCTCTCTCTCTCTCTCTCTCTCTCCGTTTTCATTTTGTGTTTTGGCTGATCTAACAGTCCGGGCAATCCATGGACTCTACTGTTTTGTTTATCTAATAATTTGAAAGGAGAAAGGAAAGACTTTTTTTTGATGAAATGTGAACTGCTTGTCATGATCTGATGTAACTGGTGGTTAATGAGCCTCTGCAAACCGGTACTGATTGTGAGTGAACAATATTAATCTGTACGATTGTTTGCGTGTGTCCAGCCAGCCACCTGTACTCTTTATTAGTAACCATTTACCGATCTTGAGTGAGCCTTTACCAATCGGTATTAGCTTTTAGTGATAATCAGTGAACCTTTACCAATCTATTGATATATTGATAGCCAATTTATTGATTATTAAGTGAAGTGGAAGTGATTGTGCACGCTGAGCAACCGCTACTGAACGCACGTGAATATTTGTAATATCTGTTTTAATCAAAAGGTTACCCACCCTTACTCATGAACTAAAACCGACGTTACAGCCCGTGATTACCAGCATTAACCAATTGTAAACGAATATGTATAACTTTCACCACATGCAAGCGAAACTTTTTTTTTTTTTTTGATACGCCGAATGTGAACGAGTCTTTGCTGATTTTAAGATGACTTTTATCATTCAGTTTTGATTACAAGCAAACGTTTGGCCTCGTGCGTAAGAAAGAAGGCGTATCTATCAGTCCAACAACCAGCTCAGTCCAGCTCCAATCCTGGGGTTGGGCACCCGTTGATAGCTAGCAACCCTGATCCAACCGTCTGTCTGTCCATTGACGTTAAGAGTTTTGTTTCGTTTTTGTTTTTTTTTGTGTTGTTTTCTTTGCCTGGTGATGATGTCCTGGCTAGTTCTATCCTGGTCTATGGTTCTGTCTTCTTTGGTGGCCTTGTGAAACTGGAGCTGGACGACGTTTTGTTCCCATAGTGTTCTTGATCCTTTGGGGAGGGGGAGGGGTGGTGGTGTTCTTGATCCTTTGGGGAGGGGTGGTGGTGTTCTTGATCCTTTGGGGAGAGGGGGGGGGGGACGTTTTGTTCCATAGTGTTCTTGATCCTTTGGGGGGGGGGGGGGGGGGGGTGGACTTTTGTTCCAATAGTGTTCTTGATCCTTTGGGGAGAGGGGGGGGGTGGACGTTTTGTTCCCATAGTGTTCTTGATCCTTTGGGGAGGGGGGGGGGAGTGGTGGTGGACTTTTGTTCCCATAGTGTTCTTGATCCTTTGGGGAGAGGGGGGGGGGGGGGGGGGGGGGGTGGACGTTTTGTTCTCATAGTGTTCTTGATCCTTTGGGAAGGGGGGGGGGGTGGACGTTTTGTTCCCATAGTGTTCTTGATCCTTTGGGGAGGGGAGGGGGGGGGGGGGTAGACGTTTTGTTCCTATAGTGTTCTTGATCCTTTGGGGAGGGGGAGGAGTGGTGGTGTGGTGGGTGAACGTTTTGTTCCCATAGTGTTCTTGATCCTTTGGGGAGGGGGAGGGGTGGTGGTGTTCTTGATCCTTTGGGGAGGGGATGGGGGGGGGGGGGGTGGTGGCTGGACGTTTTGTTCCCATAGTCTTCTTGTTCCTTTGGGAAGGGGGGGGGTGGACGTTTGTTCCCATAGTGTTCTTGATCCTTTGGGGAGGGGGAGGGGGTGGACGTTTTGTTCTCATAGTGTTCTTGATCCTTTGGCGAGGGGGAGGGGGGGGGGGGGGTGGACGTTTTGTTCCCATAGTGTTCTTGATCCTTTGGGGAGAGGGGGGGGGGGGGGGGTGGACGTTTTGTTCCCATAGTGTTCTTGATCCTCTGGGGAGGGGGAGGGGGTGGACGTTTTGTACCCATAGTGTTCTTGATCCTTTGGGGAGGGGGAGGGGTGGTGGTGTGGTGGGTGAACGTTTTGTTCCCATAGTGTTCTTGATCCTTTGGGGAGGGGGAGGGGTGGTGGTGTTCTTGATCCTTTGGGGAGGGGGACGGGTGATGGTGTGGTGGGTGAACGTTTTGTTCCCATAGTGTTCCTGATCCTTTGGGGAAGGGGAGGGGTGGTGGTGTTCTTGATCCTTTGGGGAGGGGGAGGGGTGGTAGTGTGGTGGGTGAACGTTTTGTTCCCATAGTGTTCTTGATCCTTTGGGGAGGGGGGGGGTGGTGGTGTTCTTGATCCTTTGGGGAGGGGGAGGGGTGGTGGTGGTCTTGATCCTTTGGGAGGGGGAGGAGTGGTGGTGTGATGGGTGGACGTTTTGTTCCATAGTGTTCTTGATCCTTTGGTAAGAGGGGAGGGGTGGTGGTGTGGTGGGTGGACATTTTGTTCCATAGTGTTCTTGATCCTTTGGTAAGGGGGAGGGGGTGGTGGTGGTGTGGTGGGTGGACATTTTGTTCCCATAGTGTTCTTGATCCTTTGGTAAGGGGAAGGGGGAGAGGTGGTGGTGTGGTGGGTGGACATTTTGTTCCCATAGTGTTTTGATCCTTTGGGAAGGGGGGTGGGGGTGGACGTTTTGTTCCCATTGTGTTCTTGATCCTTTGGTAAGGGGGGAGATGGGGGTGTGGTGGGTGGACGTTTTGTTCCCATAGTGTTCTTGATCCTTTGGGGAGGGGGAGGGGTGGTTGGTGTGGTGGGTGGACATTTTGTTCCCATATTGTTTTGATCCTTTGGGAAGGGGGGTGGGGGTGGACGCTTTGTTCCATAGTGTTTTCGATTCTTTGGTAAGGGGGGGAGGGGTGGTGGTGTGGTGGGTATATGTTTTGTTCCCATAGTGTTTCTTGATCCTTTGGGAAGGGCTGAGGGGTGGTGGTGTGGTGGGTGTATGTTTTGTTCCCATAGTGTTCTTGATCCTTTGGGAAGGGGAGGGGGGGGGGCGTTTTGTTTCCATAGTGTTCTGGATCCTATTGGAGGTTTGTGGTGGTTGTTGTGAATGTATATCTTGGTCCATTATTTCATTACTCCTGTAAGCCTGTTAGTTTCCTGTTCATCATTTCTGTTGGTGTTTTTACCGATGTCATTGTTTGTTGATGGAGATCTTTTGTCATTCACATGGAGCCTAAAGTTTTCGGTACTCTTCAGTGCGCGTTGCAATGTTTGTGGAATCGATGGCGTTTTCTTTGGAATAAAATGGATGTTGGTATTTTTGTGCACGTGTGGCTGGAAACTTTGATGTCTTCAAATCAGTGCAGAATGCGTGCGTTACACATACGGTCTCCATGTGAATTCGTCATGACATCGCATGAATAAACTCTCTCTGTCTCTGTCTCTGTCACACACCCCACACACACACACACACACACACACACACACACACACACACGCACGCACGCACGCACACACACACACACACACACACACACACACACACACACACACACACACACACACACAACACACACATCACTCACTCGCCCCATTCCTTACCCATCCTCCCGGACCTCTAGTTTCTTCGTTCTTCTTCCATTTTTCCAGACGCCCATGAAGGATAATCCAGGCCAGACTTCAGGATGTATTATCTCATCCATTGGAAAAACACCTGTCACTGATGTTTTGACCTCATGGGAGGCATCAAAGTAGAAAGACCTCGAAAAACTGGTGCCCATATACCAGAAAGCGTGAAGAACGTTTGGGGGTGGGAGGAAGAGTGGGGGCCGCTGCATCTTCGTCATAAGACATAAAATCAGCTTCCATAGATGTCTTGACATATTCATTACATGCAGTCTGCCGTGAGTTATACACTCTGTGCATTGTCATTGTTGTTATCATGATGATTGTCCCCCTGATCTGAGGTCGGGGGTGGAGCCATGACAGATAGTTGGGCAGTGCCAGATCCCCAATCATGTCGTCAGTCAAGAGCCGACAGATGGAATAAAAACATGGCAGAAACACACACAGCGCACAGATAGAGGGATGTTTCCCGCGCAGAATTTCAAGAAGGGAAATATCTAACAGGAGATCTCTGTTGGCTTAAGATTTTAAGTAATTACGTAAAATTCCACCTAACCAGCGCCGTGGCGATCTCCCAGCTGGCAGGTCGTGGGTTCGAATCCCATTAGAGCCATTTGTGGAATTTTTCCGTCCCGAACGGCTCCTGCCCAGAGTTGAATTAACTCCACTGGGAAGACTGGGACCTAAGAGTTGAGTTTCATCCACTTAATGAAAGCGTCTCCGAGACTGCTGCTCAAATTTCATGACCAACACTGCAGGTGCGAGTATCGCTCGCGCCTGGTTTACGCCGGGATATATCATGAAAGTAAACCTAGACCACAGCCCTGTCATGCAGTCTCAGACCAGGATGGAAATCCGTGGCATCATCTTCATCATCCTCAACCTCACTGATCAGCCTTTCTAAAAGATGTCTCTAATTCTGTTGCCATTCATGCCCTGCTCTCATGCAGATCTCAGTTTCGATTGCCTCTCCACGTCTATAGCTCTGACCTGATTCTGTTGGCTTCACCGGTATCGGCCAGCCCGTGGGCACTGTCGTTAGACGGGCGTGTTGGCGCCCTCCGCAGGGAAAGCTCGCTCACGCCGGTGTCGTATATAATACTGTCGCCGTGGAATTGTATCGCAGCGATAGCATTTCACGTGAAATATTGTTGCAGCGACAATAATTGCTGGAAAAAAATGTCGCGCGACAACGTTTCACGAAAAATGTCCCATAGAATATTGTAGCTGTCCATAAAATGCAGTATTTCCCGGGAAATACTGTCGCTGCGACACGATTTTATGAGCGACAGTATTATATACGACACCGGCTCTACGACGAAACAATTATCGTCGTCAGTACGGAGCTTTAGTAGGTGGTGTTCTGAGTACATTGGATCAGAAGACCACAAAGCACCACCGAAGTGACTCGGCTGTAGTGCAGCGTCTCCTCTAATGGGTTGCCTCTTGACAACTTGACATTGCTGTTTCCTGTGGATTGCCGGTGCCGGGGCTGTAGCAGGCCGGGCCGGTCTGTGCTTGTGGACAAGGGGTCGGAAGGAGGGGCGAAGGTTCAGTGCCACTGAGGCGGCACAGAAGATGCAACAACAACAACAACAACAACAACAACAACAACAACAACAACAAAAGCTATATACTAGCTGATCACCCGGCTCAAAAATTACCTGCTTCTCGAAAACAACCCGCGTATGTACACCTACCTCTTTCACCCTAGTTATACAATTGATCGCCCCATGAATCCCGTTGTTTCGATTGTTTTTGTTTGCTATGTTTTTCGCACTGTTTGGATTGTTTAATCACATGTGACTGCCGCTGCATTATACACAAGCATACAACCATAATCCCTCTGCAACACGCGAAGTACAAGCATATTCAAATGTTTACATTTTTCCCAATAAATAATCAGATGCATACATGAGGGTATTTCCTGGTACAGATGATCACTATACACAGGCATATACATCATACATCTTGGTACAGATAATTACTATACACAGATATCATACACAGCTTACATCTTCGAACAGATGATTACTATACACAGATATCATATAAAGCATACCTCTTGGTACAGATAATTACTATACACAGATATCATATACAGCGTATATACCCCAATATTATTCATGCTAACTAAGACTGATAGACCGGAAGAGAGGTACATATATGGACGTGCAGATAGTGTGTGCGTTTGCGTGCGTGCGTGCGTGCGTGTGTGTGTGTGTGTGTGTGTGTGTGTGTGTGTGTGTGTGTGTGTGTGTGTGTGTGTGTGTGTGTGCGTGCGCGCGCGTGTGTGTGTATGCATATGTGTGTGTGCGTGCGTGCGTGCGTGTGTATGTGTGTGTGTGTTTGTGTGTGTGTGTGGAGAGAGAGAGAGAGAGAGAGAGAGAGAGAGAGAGAGAGAGAGAGAGAGAGAGAGAGAGAGAGAGAGAGAGAGAGAGACTGTGTGAATATCGCTGGCAACTATGCTGAGGCACATTGCAAATTGAAAATGCACAGGGTCAGTGAGGATTGAGAAATTCACTGGAGCAGTTGTGTAATGTCAGAAGAGCAAGGACAGTTGTATCAGGCTGCCAATGACATTGAAGGCGTGTTGAAAGGAAACTTTCATGACAAGCACAAAAGAAATAGTCGTAAGCATGTAGAAGCATCATCATATGGATTTCAAGTCCAAACCTAGTTTGCAAGTGTCGTTCTGTACCAAAAGAGAGAACACGTGAGAATGTCGTGAGAAGGACAGAAAGGGTGGCACAAGAGAACTAGCATGCAGCTGTAATACGATTATATCCCTACCATGCAGGCTTAAAAACGATCTTCATGTTTGTTTTTATCTTTGTTCATTTACTGTCACTTCCATTACTTTCAGTCTCATGCAGGAGTGAAATGCACACTATACTACGCATTGTTGGCTTTTCACCACATTTAACACCATGTCGGGGTCATGATAACCAAAAGCGACCTGCAGCCACATAGCCCAGGGGCTGGCATGCCCATGATGTTTGCGCTCGCGAACAGCAAGGTGTCTGGCAGCCAAAGGAAAGCCCTTAGAGTCACCTATCGCTGCCCAGCCGCATTCTCCAGGGTACACAGGAGAGGTTTCGGACCCTGAAAGGAACGACTAGCGAAGATCTGACCAGCCAGTTGTTACACTGTCGGATGCCACGTTTGTATCGTTTGTGGGACGGCATGCATGACTGTGTATGTCTTGGATAGCTAGAGTACTCGTCAGTAAGTGATCTTTAACATGTGCCAGTCTGATCATTCGCGTGTGCACAGCGTAAACCTCGTAACACCGGCTATTTTCAAAGGCAGCTACCCTGGACAAGGCACTCACACTTTCCGACCCAAGATCCAACGAGTAGGAGTTGTGTGGAGTCAAAATTCGCTTCGTGTCATTTGTGGCCATTCTGAACAAAGTCACAGCAGCCGACACAGTCGACCGGCGTCTTTGGTGGAAAGTGATGCTGACAGTGAACTTCACCACAGAGACCTCTGAGCAGTAGTCAGGACGGTGAGAAGGGAAGTCTGACCACAAAGAGCTTTCCTGACTGCATTGTACACTGGAAGGCAGAATCCGGTCTACAACAAGGCGTGGATTGGTCTTCGGGACACAAGCAGTAGCCTCATCCCCATCGTGTAGGGAAACCTGTTACAGTGGTGTTTGAAGGCATTTCTTGTAAACACACCTCTCAGTGTTCCTTTCTCGTCAGCCACATTTGGGTTACCATTCGTGGCTAAACACACGTCTCTGTGTTCCTTTCTCGTCAGCCACATTTGGCTTACCATTCGTGGCTAAACACACCTCTCAGTGTTCCTTTCTCGTCAGCCACATTTATGTTATCATCCGTGGCTAAACACACCTCTCAGTGTTCCTTTCTCGTCAGCCACATTTATGAAAAAATAATAAAGTTTATAAAAACCTTTTGGTGGTAGTTGAATCCATTAGTGAGAAGACTGACGTTTCAAGCCATAGGCCCGTTGTCAAAGTGAAAAGAAGAGGACAGTGTAGACAGGAAAGCCTATGTGAGAAGGGATTGGGTGAGAAACATTTCATTTAATGATAAGTTGACCAAAAAAGTCACTGACACTGTTCAGTTATTGACTCACACAGACACACTGCAGTTCACACAAAACACCACACACACCCCCCCCCCCCCCCCCCTTCCTCCCCCCCCCCCCCCCCCCCCCCTTCTTACAACCCCCACAAAGCCACATACACACACAGACACCACCACCACCCTGCACCACACAAAAGGAGGGGAATAAATGGAAATATTCACTATTTAGCCTACTGAAAGAAAAAGAAACAGAGGCTAAAGAAGGACAGGACAGAGAGATTGAGGCAGAAGGGCCCTGGCTCAGCTAGACGTCAGTGACTCTGATGTTCATCCCAGCTGGCTGTGTGGTGCCCAAGCCACATTTATGTTATCATCCGTGGCTAAACACACCTCTCAGTGTTCCTTTCTCGTCAGCCACATTTATGTTATCATCCGTGGCTAAACACACCTCTCAGTGTTCCTTTCTCGTCAGCCACAATTGGGTTATCATCCGTGGCAAACGTTGAGAACAGTGAAAGAGTACTGAAAGATGAGTACATTGACAATTTCACGCAAGACAATCCGCATCGCAGCAAACAGGTCTTATTGTTAACCCTATCAGATGTCTCACTTTTCTGAAGGATCCTGCAGATTGGAACAACGAAACAGGGAAAAAAACACAATAAAACCTGGACTCACTCAAAGTTGAAAAGATTGCGCTCCAGATGAAAGGATTTTGGCATGAAGTGCGGGTCATGGCCATGGCAGGACTCCATGGAGATGGCAGATGCCTTCAGGTGATTCTTGAGAGTCAAAAGGACAGACAGGTACATCAACAGCCTTTGAAAAAAAAATGTTTTCGTACCCAAATCCTGTGGTCACAAGTTTGTCATTATGTATCTCCGGAAAATGCAGCACCTGAGAGACGTAAGTGCAGCCAGCTTCCATGATTTCAACAATGGACATCATGTTCTAAAAAAAAAATGGCAGACAGCTGACTTGTGTTCTGACCGTATCACAGCAGGTTTGAATGCACTTCCAGAGGCTGGTGGCCAAGCTATGGGACATAGAGCATAGAGGCTCCTTTCGGTGCCAGCGCGTTCACGCACCAACACTACAGAGGTTGAAATACACACAAGCGATCAACATGCCCAATCTAGCATCCTAAACGTCCTACAGGATTTTAGGTTCCTCTTGGAGAACATGATGATTTTGAGAAACTATGCAGAACATAATGCAGACTTTGAGGATGATAGACCAGCAGTTGTTTTTGATAGTAATGACACTGGTCTTTTAAAGGCGATCATCTGGTGCTGCTTTCAACCTCACAAAAGACATGACTCTTCTTTCCAAAAAAAAAAGATCACACATACGGCTGGGCTTTTGTAAACAGGCTCGGAAATGTTTAGGAATCTCACTGGTGTCGGATACTTTCTTCTGAAAAACTTGAAGAAGATAACGATACTCACTGTCAGCACAGCACTGAAACAGTACAGTGAGCCGTTGTAACTGCCACAAATGTACACCTGGTATTCTTGTGCTTTTATGTAGCGCTTACGGATCCAACAGCATTGGGCATTTTGACACCCCAGGTCAACAAAGGAAAGTCTCACACATGACGTCTTTGCCATTGTTCCACACGCTGAATGGCTGTGATGACTCGACACAAAGAGTTTGGGTCATTGCAAAAGATCATCCGCTAAAAAGGGCAAAAACGACTCCATATTCAGGCAGCAGGGAAAGACAAGATTTTTCTGCTGCGCAGACCACACTCAGCAAATCATGTAACAGATGTAACCGACAGGTATGTTGACTACAGACTGGAATTCGTGGATTTGAAGCACGATGTGAACAGATTTGCGGCCTATGACACCTTGACTAAAAGTCAACACTGAAAACGACAATATTTCCATACGTCTTCTTTTTGACGTCTTTTTTTTTCGCTGGGTCTCATTCGGCATGACATATGTCTTTTATCTGCATGACCTGCTACGGACATAAATCTCCCAAACTCGTGGAGAGAGAGAGAGAGAGAGAGAGAGAGAGAGAGAGAGAGAGAGAGAGAGAGAGAGAGAGAGAGAGAGAGAGCAACCACTGAGGAACTTCGGCTCTTCTTTGCTCTCCCATCGTATATAACCAGTACTGCCTGAGCGCGGCAAAGCACTGGCGACGAGTGGAGTACCTTGGCACGGCAACTCTGATGTAACCCTATCGATCAGCTGTCCGGACACCTGTTCCAGGTGCTCTTTTTAGAACAGTAAGTTGGCACTGCAGGATAGAAGCGGTCACCGCACAGAGGCCAGCCCTGTGTTGTGTGCTGGCCGGGAATGCTGCTGTGCTGGATGAGAGTGCTGACTTCTGTCACACGGCGATGGAGACCTTTTCATGTCGCTGACCTGACCTGACGAAGGTCACTACTTCTCTGCACTATTGAAGTCTGTTTCTGTATGAATAGTTTCTTGTTTCAAACAAAACAGAAAAACAGCTGGTGCTTCCAAGTTAATCTGACCCTTCGAGCTATGGCAGTGTTTTTTTCTGTGATATTTCTGTGCAGAGATCTGTCAAATGATGGGTTACTTGATTACTAAAGCCCTTTCAATACAGACTTTAACATCAGCATACATAACATGATTTCATCAGACAAAGACACGTATTTAAGGACATACTTAATGTTCACTTTCAAACTGTCATCACCGACTTGTAGATATACTTGTTTCCATGAAATGCATATTTCTCCGTGCCAAAATGCTCTAGCAATGCACATGTTGTTCATACTGTTCTGAACAACTGTCCATACGTAGTCTTCCACAGTAAACTTCCCACTGGACACACTAATGCCCTTTTGGACAGAACCCCGCAAAGACACACACACACACACACACACACACACACACACACACACACACACACACACATACTCACACGCACATAATCACACACACACACACACACACACACACACACACACACACACACAACACACACACACACGCACACACACACACATACACACACGCACATAATCACACACACACACACACACACACACACACACACACACACACACACACACACACACTCCTTCACGTCTGTGTGTTTTCTAGGTTCACTTGCCTCCCAAAGGTGAAGTTTTCAAGGATCGTACTTACGTTGTCTTCAAATCAAGTAATCAGGTTCAGGAAAGCTATAAACAGGCTAAAATCGGAAATAAATGAAGAAGTAAGACCAAACATTTTTGGGGCAGGTTCTAGTTTTCTGCTCCTATTTTTGTTGCCAAATCCATTTCCCAACCAAACTAAAATGAGATACAGATTTTCCAAGGCTCATCGACAAAAAGTATTTCCTGGTTTAATTTATATATCGTCTTTGTGTGTCTGTCTTCTTAAGACAATCCTTCATAACCAGACTGTCCATGTGTCAGTTACATTACGTTTCATACATCACGTTTCCTTCTCACTTGGTCTTTGCTGTTTTGATACCTCTTCCCACCAATCCTTGCCCCTACATTGGCTACTTGAAGTCCTCTACCATGTTTTATTCGCCCCCAAAACAGGTAGAGGAAGACAACACATTTCTACCCCAGGTTGGCTGAAACGGTTCCAGCCTAATAACTCAGAAGAATATACAGTGGTCAACAGAGGGAACAGGTCAGAAGGGACGGGAAGGTGCAGGTGTGCAGGTGGACCACTAGTGCTCCCCAAACTGGAGGTACTGTCTGCCCGCCCGTTTACTCATGACCAGCACCGCCCCGTGTTTACTGCTGTCAGTCACCATCTCGTAGAACGCCTCCGCCACCTCCTCCACCCTGCATAACACACACACACACACACACACACACACACACACACACATGCGCGTTTGGTTATCCTGTGAAGAGGTTATATCAGTTTCCCTTTACCGTTTTATCGTCGACTCTTCAAGCTCAAAACACCACATATCGATGTGTCAGAGTAATGTGTCAGCATACAATTCTTTTTTTTTCTTTTTAAACTCGTTAAGATTTCTTTTATAATTGCTTGTTTCTTATTCCACTGCGGTCAACTGTTTCGTCTCCTTCTAAACTACCTCTGGCAAAACAAAGGAGAATAATCATTATCAAACACACAAACGCACACGAAAGAGAGTGACTGAACGAACGAAAATCATATATTACCAGGGTAATGAGATGAGTAAATGCATGTTGTTGTTTTTTTCTTCCAGCCTTAGGAGACAACAAAAATGACGAAATAACATGAACTGCTGGCATCAATATACTCGCAGACAAGGGAAGAAAACTGCCATTCAAAATGAACGAAAAACACCAACTCCAAAACGAGCTTATGGTACAAACGTAAACTACATACATTTACACACGCGCGCGTGCGCACACATACGCATGCACTGAAATGCACGCACGGAAACGGGTATAGACGACCATACACACAAGCTGACCAGGACTTCCGATCCCAAAACCCATCCTTCACTTACCCCTCCCCCTCCCCAAACACAAATACATGATCATAATTATACGAGAGAGAGAGAGAGAGAGAGGAGAGAGAGAGAGAGAGAGAGAGAGAGAGAGAGAGAGAGCATCTTAGAACGACTGACGGCATCTTTCTTAAGTAAATCTGCTTATTTCCACACACACAGACACACACACACACACACACACACACACACACACACACACACACCACGTGTACTCCCTCAACCTCCATCACACCCGTGCATATCGCCGAGTGGCAATGTAAGGGAAGCAACAAGTGATTGTAGCAAGAATTTTGATGTCCCCTGTTTTGTGCGAGGTATTCCCCTTCATTGGACCTCCTATTAATCCGTACAGAAACGCGTCTCCTTTTTCTCCCCTCCCTCTTCCTAGATGAAAAATGATTATCTTTATCTTTTTACATCCCGTTATTACCGTATCATGCTGTACTGCTGTGGCGATTTAAATGACTAGGTGCCTTTCCTCAGACTTTTTAAGGCATATAATTTAATGGGGAAACAATGGATGATTGTGCTAGAAAATACACCGATTCCAATAAAATGTATTTGTTACATGTTCTTAGGAAGATTTCATTGTTCCTTTCCCTCCTTTATGTGACATGGGAACTGACTTATCAATTAAAAGAAATACCTGGTATATATATATATATATATATATATATATATATATATATATATATATTGTACTTTATACTCCGGACAGTAGTATTTGGTTGGCGACAGGCATGGAAAACTACCAGAGTCTAGAACGCCATGTGCAAGCATTCTGACGATGTCAGCGGTTCTGTGACGGAAACGGCGTGCATCCAATCCGGCTTATTCAAAACGTGCTATAGCCTATGTAAATGCCAAATGCGTCCGCAGCATTCATGTTTGTTTGTTGGTTTTTTTTTTAATTTCCTGTTGGTGAGTTTGATAGCGGGTTTGTTTATTTACAGCCTGGCACGCTCGATTGCTTGACTGCTTGCTTGCTCGTGGTGAATCCACGGCGCACATAAGATCTGGAAGAAAGTTTCAGCGCGATGAATGTACAAAATGCTGATCGTGTACATAAAACTAAATAACCACACACAAAATACTGCAAAGAAATCATTTGCATACGTAAAAAAAAATGCCAAAATGACATTTGAACACGTTTTTCGTCCAGTGGAAGTCGTTGAACATGTCTTGAAGGTTTAAGATACTATTTTGTTCACGACAAAAATCTGGCGTCACGACAAAAATCTGGCGTATCATCATTTGAATAGTCCAGCCGGTTATTTCTCGTCAATCCTTCCTCATTAGCCAGCCCCCGTTTATCTCCACACACACACACACACACACACACACACACACACACACACACACACACTTACACGCGCGCGCGCGCGCACACACAATCTTCTATCACCACCACCACCACCACTCCTTCATTTTTATTGATTTTCTTTATTCTGCTCTAACATAACCGATCTATTGAACGTTCAGCTCTTCTGAAACTTATCAACAGTCTCAAGTTACCTTTGTACATAAACAGACTTAAAATAACTAAAATAACAATCAACCGATCAGACTAACTTAGTCCGCTCTTGTCATCTTAACACTATCACCTTGTTAAAAAAGGATAGACAGAAAGAACGAACGGACGAAAGAAAGAACGAAAGAAAAAAAAAAGAAAAAACGATAGAAACAAAGACTGAATGAATGAACGAATGAGAGAAAGAACGAAAGAGAGAAAGAAACAAAAAAAGAAAGAACGAAAGACTGAACAAAAGAAAAAAAGAAAGAAAGAAAGAATGAAGAAAAGAACGAACGAAAAAAAAAAAGAAACAAAAGAAAAGAAAAGAAGAAAAGAAACAATGAAGGAAAGAAAGAATGAAGAGAGAAACAAAGAAACAAAAAAAGACAGAAGGAAAGAAAGAAAAGAGCAGAAAGAAAGACTGGCAGACACAAAGAGCGAGTCGTGCCGACTCGGTACTGACGACATGATGCCGACGGCCTCCACCTTCCTCCGGGCACTGTCAATGTCGCTAGAGGCCTGGGCATCCTGCACCAGCGAGGCCACCAGAGGGGTGTCCACAAAGGCCGGGCACAGTGTGTTCACCCGGACCCCCTGCTTCAGGACCTCTGGGTGCGCCTGGACACATCATCATCATCATCATCATAATCATAACCATCAACATCATCATCATCATCATCATCACCACCACAGCTAATTATGTCCGTTGTTTGTTACAACCACTTTAACACATCATCATCACCACCGCTCTTTACGTCCGGTTGGTATTGGTTGTTACAACCAGCTTAACACATCATCGTCACCACCACACTTTACACCATGTTGGTGTTGGTTGTTGCAACCACCTTTATACATCACCACCACCGCCGCACTTTACATCATGTTGGTGTTGGTTGTTACAACCACCTTAACACATCATCATCACCATCACACTTTACACCATGTTGGTGTTGGTTGTTACAACCACCTTAACACATCATCATCACCATCACACTTTACACCATGTTGGTGTTGGTTGTTACAACCACCTTAACACATCATCATCACCATCACACTTTACACCATGTTGGTGTTGGTTGTTACAACCACCTTAACACATCATCGTCACCACCACACTTTACACCATGTTGGTGTTGGTTGTTACAACCACCTTAACACATCATCATCACCATCACACTTTACATCATGTTG
This sequence comes from Conus ventricosus, assembly GCA_018398815.1. Classification (NCBI taxonomy): domain Eukaryota; kingdom Metazoa; phylum Mollusca; class Gastropoda; order Neogastropoda; family Conidae; genus Conus; species Conus ventricosus. The sequence goes on along the minus strand of CM031612.1, from coordinate 37,507,058 downwards.
GTTGTTACAACCACCTTAACACATCATCATCACCACCACACTTTACATCATGTTGGTGTTGGTTGTTACAACCACCTTAACACATCATCATCACCACCACACTTTACATCATGTTGATTGTTACAACCACCTTAACACATCATCATCACCACCACACTTTACATCATGTTGATTGTTACAACCACCTTAACACATCATCACCACCACACTTTACACCATGTTGGTTGTTACAACCACCTTAACACACCATCACCATCACAATTTACACCATGTCGGTGTTGGTTGTTACAACCACCTTAACACATCATCATCACCATCACACTTTACACAATGTTGGTGTTGGTTGTTACAACCAGCTTAACACATCATCATCACCATCACACTTTACACCATATTGGTGTTGGTTGTTACAACCACCTTAACACACCATCATCACCACCACACTTTACATCATGTTGGTTGTTATAACCACCTTAACACACCATCACCACCACACTTTACATCATGTTGGTTGTTATAACCACCTTAACACACCATCACCACCACACTTTACACAATGTTGGTGTTGGTTGTTACAACCACCTTAACACATCATCACCACCATCACACTTTACACAATGTTGGTGTTGGTTGTTACAACCACCTTAACACATCATCACCACCACACTTTACACCATGTTGGTGTTGGTTGTTATAACCAGCATAACACATCATCATCACCACCACACCTTACAGCCTGTTAGTATTGGCAGTTGCAAAGTTCAAATTCAACTGCTTTGAAATGTTTAAGTTCATCAGTTACCAGCTCCTGAGTCATTTCATTACAATAGTGATTTATTTCTACGGTTTCTTCTTTCCAGTGCCATTAAAAGGCGAAGTGATTCCGCTTTGACCTGTTCTCCACATCATCACTTTTTGTTTTCAGGATCGTTCACTTCGGCATCTAAATCGTTGTTTTGTCGCAATAGATTGTGACGTGTCATTTTTTGTGACGTGTTCACTCATTCTCTTTCTTTTTCATTGCGATCATTTGCAAGTCTCTTTAAAACACCGTACTCTTGGTGTAGATGACATATTGATTTTTTTTTAAACACCGTCTTATTTTCTCTTCGTGCAAGCATGCTGAGCGGTGAACAGTAAGGTATGTAGTTGAAGCAGACAGAAGAAAACGTAGTAACAACGAGGCTTTGCAGGAACGCATGTCTCATAGATTTTTGTACAAGACACAGGTGTCTTATGTAATTGTAAATGGAAGGCCATGGCTGGCCGGCTATCTATCATAGTAAAGAGAAAACCACCAGGTAAGTCAAATGAAGAAGATTAAAAGTGATGCCAAAAAAAAAAGGAAAGATAAGTGTTCTTTAAATGGGAAAAAAACAACAACCATGATAATTGATATCATTATTTGTCTTCTTCTTTCAGGAACTTTTTCCTCGGTTAGAATAGAGATATAGTCTTTTTGCTGAGAGGTGTGCAAGCACAGGTTGTGGTTTGTTTCGTAAATGGAAGAGACGTCGCTGAGACAGGTAGTTGGTGAAGATTATTCTGAAAAGACTAGAAACCTTTGTTTATGAAAACGATTATTTTCATATGTGTGGCACTGTGGGTGTGAGCTTTAAATCAAATGAAAGTTGTTGTTTTTTAAGCTCGTGAGGACCTGTTGATGCAAAATTGAAAAATATCCCTGATTAATTTTGGTGTCAAAGTAAAAGGAATTTGAATGAAAATAGTGTTAAAAAAAGGTCTAGCTATTAATTAAAAGGAGGAACTCTCTTTTGTTTTGTCTGGTTTTGGACGTTGCGTGAGCGACCCTCGGTGTTGTTCATGCATGCAAAAAGGACAGTGTAGACACCACAACGGCCCAGATGGCTCCTTGCTGCAGCGAGAGGTATGAAGAGAATTAAGCCGCACCTGCCACAAGTTTCCTGAGGGCGCTGAAATATCTTAGCCATGGATGGGGCTACGGTTCGAATCGATGGTTCCACCTCGCAGGGGCATGTAATCTTCTCTAAGGCGTAGAGAAACAATGTACCTCACAAAACGGTAGGCAGGGACCAATCCAAAATGAACACCAGCTAGGCCAGACCGACCTGTCAAGTCTCACACGATCTGCTTTGCCACAGATCTTTTCCCGCACGAAATGAAGAAATATTCATACATACCGCCTACTCCTTGAAACTTGTCACACACACACACACACACACACACACACACACACGCGCGTACACACACACACACACACACACACACACACACACACACACACACACACACACACACACATACATACGTACACACACAAACACACACACAGACATACACAAGCGCACGCGTGCGCGCGCCACACACAACACACACACACACACACACACACACACACACACACACACACACAAACACACATGCGAACGCGCGCGCGTAATTGGACAGTTCACCACACACACTTCCGAAGTTCACGTATGAAAAATGCTCGCACCCCCGGAAAAGAGTGCGGGGCCAAAGAGAGAGAGAGTGTGAAAGAAAAGGCGACTGTCGCTATGATTTTCTGGTCTACTGGTTCAATATGGAAAATGTGTGGAAATACGATGCGTGGGGGCTGGGTTGCTCTCCTCGAAATCTTTCACACAGAAAATAAGGTAAGCAATATGTACGTGGGAATGGAGATGTTGTATATCAACACAGCTTTGAAATGACAAACCTTTCCTCTTTCATGTACAAACCCTACAAGAAAACTTCGTATACTTCGACAAAACTTTTGTATAAAGATTAACAGGATATAATTAAAAAAATTATATAAATTCCCACCACCACCCACACACCACGCACGCACGTACGCGCGCGCGCACTTACACACACACACACACACACACACACACACACACACACACATGGAGACAGAAAAAGAGAAACACCGACATATATAGAGCGAGCGAGCGCGCGCGCGCGCGCGTGTGTGTGTGTGTGCGTGCGTGCGTGCGTGCATGCGAGCGCGCGCGGGTGCGTGTGAGTGTGTGTGTCAGTGTGTGCCGCTGTGTGTATATGTATATATATATATATACACACACACACACACACACACACACACATATATATATATATATATATATATATATATATTTATATATATATATATATATATATACAGGGTCGAACTTTAATTAAGGAACACCCCGAAAAAAGGCCCTTTCTTTTTAAATTGGCCAAAAATACAAGCAATGCATTTTTTCGAAGAATTCGACTGGGAAAGGTTTAAGGGGTTAACAGAGTATTCCGCCAAAGCTTGCGAAAGCTGTCTTATTGTCACGTGCGGCATGCAGAGGGGGGGGGGGGGGGGGGGGGGGGGGGGGGGGGGGGGGGGGGGTTGAAAGTTGCAGATTGTTGTCAAAATTGCTTGTTTTTTAAGCAAGAGTGAACACTGCTTCAACGGTTTTGCACCGAAATTCCAAATGCACGTGCAAAAACCAATGCATTGCAGAGGATTTTACTGACTGGAATGCCCTAAAAGCAGCCCAACGTGCATAATTCTTCATAACACAAAAATGCCTCCAAGACGCAAGCTGTCTGATTTTGACCGGACCCGGGCGATTGCATGGCTGCAGGATCGAGTTGGCATTCGAGAAGCGGCCAGAAGATACAGGTGTCCCACTCCGTCATCATTCG
>CM031612.1:37493398-37495898 GCA_018398815.1 Conus ventricosus | reverse complement strand
GTTGTCCTGAGTGTTTTGTGTCTTGCCTGAAGAAGACTTAAGAGGTCAAAACGCGTCGTGTTTTGTCATGTGGTTCGTTTGTCTACGTTTTCTTGGCGGTTCGCTATCAATTACATTTAACACATGTTAAGGTTGTCAAAACATTGTCGCGATTGCAATGCAATCAAAATCATGAAAACATGATCAACATTTCACGACACTGCACTGATGGTGTATGAATTCTGATATGCACGTGATCCATCAGGTACAATTATGTTTCTATTTATGCCTACTTCTCGCCGATGAACATCGGTGGATGTTTAATACACCAATCTTGATATTTGACAAAGCTATCAGCAATGGCTAATTCGGTTATGAACTGCGAAAAGGACACAGGACTTCTCCTTGTTCGATTCCTTTTGTACCAGTAAGCTTTTATCCATATCGAACTGTTGTTTTAGCTCCCTCGTACGTGCTCCAAACACATGTAAACATTTTACCTCTTATTCCATGTTTGATTAAAATAACGAACAAAAAATCTGTTAACAGAAGCAAATGCCTTTTCAAACTCTGTTAATGCAACAAGTACTTTTTGATCAAAGAAACCTGTATTGAATAAAGGCCAAAAGAGTTTATGAAATTGAGGATTCTCCTCACTTAAATCTAGTTTGGTGTTCCCCATGATATTCGACTATTCCATGTGTTCTTGTAACGTCAGTTAAACACTCGTGCACGCTCATCTACTGAAATTAGACGGTATATCTGTTAGTTTCGTTATGATTTGTGACATTTATAATACTCTCTTTCTTATACGGGGGGCAAGAGTTCACTTCACTCTTCAGGGAAATTATACCTGTTTGAATGGAGTGTTAAACAGCTTTTTAACAAAATCTCAACAAGTTTACATGAAGTTTTCAAAGAATCCCCATAATTTCATCAGGACCAGCTGTTTCCCGACCCCCCCCCCCCCCCCCCCCCCCCCCCTCCCCCAGCCTTACATACACCATCAGGAATACCTCGACTTGAGCAATTTACACACACACACACACACACGCGCGCGCGCGTGCGCGCGCGCACGCACGCACGCACGCACATGCACACACCAGCAGGCGCGATTACACGCACACATTCATAGAGAGAAAGAGAGAGAGAGAGAGAGAGAGAGAGAGAGAGAGAGAGAGAGAGAGAGAGAGAGAGAGTCAAATGACATCATTTGAAGATTCCTCAGTTAAATTGCTTAACTGGTGTGGGAGAAGGGCGAGGGTGTTCAAACGCTTCCAGTTAGAGTACTTCAGTGAACGTTCCTCTCCACCAGACAGCAAGACAAACAGAGGGATACAGGGAGGCACAGACAGATATCAAGACAAGAGTTCAATGAGACAGACTCCACTGTGTTCTTATCACTTGTCTGACTCGGAGTCTCTTAACATCGTATTAATGTGTTTGACCCAGTGACCTTCTCGTAGGAATATCAGGGAATGCAAATAATTCCAAATAACATGAATAGAAATGCTCCCTTTCCGCTCTCTCTCTCTCTCTCTCACTCTCTCTCTCTCTCTCTCTCTCTCTCTCTCTCTCTCGAGAGAGAGAGAGAGAGAGAGAGAGAGGAGAGAGAGATGAGAGAGAGAGAGAGAGAGAGAGAGAGAGAGAGAGCGATAGCTGAGAGAGACAGAGAGAGAGAGACAGAGACAGAGAGAGCTTAGAGAGAGGCAGAGACAGAGACAGAGAGCGACAGAGACAGAGAGAGAGGCAGAGACAAAGAGCGAGAGAAAACAGAGACAGAGAGAGGGGGAGAAAGAGACAGAAACGGAGTAGGGATGAGAGAGGGGAAAGGCTGGGGGCGGGGGCAGTAGGGTGTGGTAGATAGTGTATGGGGCCGGCTACAACACACATTTCCACTCCAGTGTCGCAGTGTGGTTGTTTGTTCAGTCAACATCTCAGCGCTGTTGATAAAACAAAGAGTACAACCCTCACAGTTCTGCATTCTTTACCCAGTTCTCTGTATAAACTGATCGCGCAGCCTGCTCGTCCTAAACCCATGGAGTCAAGGCACGGTGACCCAATTTTCTTCCTTTCTGCGAACGCAGGCTGATACTCCTGCGGACACTCCCTGTGTAGACAGGCAAGTATTAATCCCATCTACCCAACAAAGGGAGTGGAGTTTTGTGTGTATGACAGTTTTTTATCCCGCCATTAAGGCAGCCATACTCCAACTTCGGGGAAGGTACATGCTATATGTAACTTGTCATCCATACCAACGGCCAAACTGGCCTTCTCTTCCGAAAGTTGGTGATGGGATTTTACGTGTGTGCAAGATGTTATGCGTGTGTTCACACACGGAACCTCGGTTTCTAGTCTCATTCGAAGGACTGTATCGGAAATGGAGTCAGAACCATGATAACTCCGATGGGGAAAATTCCCCTGTACCGAAACAGCCCGGCGGAGAATCGAACCCGCAACCCCAGGATCACGAGTCCGGCGCTCTAGTCAGAACCATGATAACTCCGATGGGGAAAATTCC
>CM031612.1:37480898-37485898 GCA_018398815.1 Conus ventricosus | reverse complement strand
AAGCAGCATTCGTCTGGCATTATGGGCGTGTGGTTATTTCATCATGACAGCAAGAGTACGCTACGTGTTCATTATTTACTAAGAAAAAAAGGTTTGACAGATCGCCGAAGATGACAATAAAGAGACTGAGAAAAACAGGATTTATCTAGCATATCAACACCTTTGAGAAAGCAGAGATAGAACTCATCGAAAAGTGAATGCTGCTGTCCCCCCTCCTCCACCAATCTTTGTGGCACAGGCACAATAGCAGCAGTTCATGTTGGATGCGGGTGGTGGGGGGGGAGGGGGGGGGGCTGCTATGACGGGGACATGGCAAGTGTATTCTTACTCACATGCAAGCATGCCTGCTGAAATAAAAGATAATACTGGCAGAACAGCGCGTGTTGATGCAAGATGCATCAAAGCCAGCAAACCTGCTGGACAAGAATGACAAGTGCCACGGCTGGTTTCATGGATGGTCTCTCGCAAAAAGCAAAGTTTACATCACTGAGGCATGAACGTTTATTTATTTGTCTTCGTCATCAGGACTTTCTTTTTTTTTTTTTAGCCTACATCATTCAGAAAATTCATGCGCGCGCGCGTACTCACACACACACACACACACACACACACACACACACACACACACACACACACACACACACACTCTCTCTCTCTCTCTCTCTCTCTCTCTCTCTCTCTCTCTCTCTGTAACTCATGCACATACACACACTCCCTCACTCTCTCTCTCTCAAACACACACACACACACACACACACACACACACACACACACACACACACACACACACACACACACACTACTTCACAAAACTAAGAGATTTCGTTGGCCAAACCAGGACTTCCTTATGATAATTATGACGCCAGAGGCAAGTTCGACCACTGAAGTTGACTGCTAAGCGAGCATTGAACTGACCTGGCCTTCAATGATTTATGTGGACAGAACACGCCACAGCTCTGTTACTGCACTCTTCCTGGGAGGAGTGTTTAGTGCTTAGCGGACTGGGGCTATGTTCACTGTTTTATGCTTGTGTGTGTGTGTGTGTGTGTGTGTGTGTGGTGTGTGTGTGTGTGTGTGTGTGTGTGTATGTGTGTTGTGTGTGTGTGTGTGTGTGCGTGTGCGTGTGTGTATGTGTGTGTGTGTGTGTGTGTGTGTGTGTGTGTGTGTGTGTGTGTGTGTCGGTAAGTGTGTGTGTGAGAGAGAGAGAGAGAGAGAGAGAGAGAGAGAGAGAGAGAGAGAGAGAGAGAGAGAGAGAGAGAGAGAGTCTCAGACTTTGCCTAGACACATAGACGCACATGGTAATAATTAGTCAAATGTGTGTGTGTGTGTGCGTACGTGCGTGTGTATGCGTGTGTCTGCGCATGCGCAGCACGCCTTCGCGCATGTAATAAATATGCGCGTAAAGCGGGTGTCTTTATTAGTATTAGTGAGAGTAATCATAAAAAATAACAACACATTACAAAACTCTTATCCTGCAAGATCCCAAAGCGGTCTACGTGGACGTGACGATGAGCCTGTTGGGCCTATTAGCGCTGTAATGTAGGTGAACACACAGTGAAACACCACTGACACGGTCAGATGTCAACTGCTGACACTGGGCGGACACCCCTTGCACACTGATGCCTCAGAACGCTAGAGGTTAAAGGTTAAATAAAAAAGGTTAATGTTCCTGTCGCTTATCGGCCGTGGGGTAGTTTGCTGTCAGGAGTTCACCGTGTCTAGCGCGCGGCATGATGGAAGGCGCCGCCCATTCCTCTCCTTCTGCCGCCTTTCTCCTTTCCTGAACTGAATCAGATACCTGTTTACTGCTGGGTGGACAGAGCAGGTTCAGAAGCGGGAAACTATCTGATCCTTCGTGCATTTCCAACTCACGACCGCCTTTCTTTGTCTTCTTCTTCTTCTTTCTTATAGAGTCCACAATCATCATGTTGATTATTCTGACACTTCTGTGTGTATGACCATTTTCTATCTCGCCATTAAGGCAGCCATACTCCAACTTCGGGGAAGGTGCATGCCATACCAACGGCCAAACTGGCCTTCTCTTCCGAAAGTTGGTGATGGGATTTTACGTGTGTGCAAGATGTTGTGCGTGCGTTCACACACGGAACCTCGGTCTATAGTCTCATTCGAAGGACTGTGTGGGGAATGGAGTCAGAACCAATGTTAACTCCGAGGGAAAAATTCATGTGTGTGCGAACACCAAATTCATGCGAATTTTACTCATGCGAATTTTACTCTGTGCCTTGGAACGCAAGGTACCAATCCCGCTGTGGGAGGAAGCTCGATCGATATTTATAAGAGTTTTGTCTCTCAAGCCCGTCTGATTGTTTTGTTCAGTGAGTGTGTGAACAGTGAGTGTCGCTATGGCCTTCTGCTTTCAGGGGTTCTCCTGAGCGTGTAGGCCCACGTGGTGAGCTCATAACCTCCACTCAAACTGAGAAAAAGGAATCGAGATGGCGAAGGCCGTTCTAAATTCAAGGAACCGATGGTTTTCATTTTTGAAATTGCGGATCAATGCTGAACCAAAATGTCTTTCTTTATGGTGGTCTACGATCCACATAATCTTGTTCGCCGAGGTCATCGAGCTACGGCCAACAACAGAGATTCTGAACTGAAATTCTTACACCACCACCGCCAACACCATCACCATCACGATCAAAAGGCATCATTACCATCGTGGAAACTAACAGATGCAGGCGTTTCTTGTTCACCTACATCATCGCGAAACGGTGGCTGGTCGGACCAGACTCCGGCAAGCCTGTACACTCATGCAAGCCAGCAATTTTTTTCCACAGTGGTCATCAATATGCAACCTACCGGTACAAAATATCACTAGTGCACTGTCATCAATATGCAACCTACCGGTACATGCACTGTCATCATATGTGACCTACCGGTACAAAATGTCACCTGGTGCACGGTCTTCAATATTTGACCTACTGGTACAAAATGTCACCTGGGGCACAGTCATCAATGTGACCTACCGGCACAAAATGTCACCCGGTGCACGGTCCTCAACATGTGACCTACCGGTACAAAATGTCACCTGGGGCACAGTCATCAATATGTCACCTACTGGTCAAAATGTCACCGGGGGCACGGTCATCAATATGTGACTTAACGGTACAAAATGTCACCTGGGGCACAGTCATCAATATGTCACCTACCGGTACAAAATGTCACCTGGTGCACGGTCCTCAACATGTGACCTACCGGGTACAACATGTCACCCGGTGCACGGTCCTCAACATGTGACCTACCGGTACAAAATGTCACCCGGTGCACGGTCCTCAACATGTGACCTACCGGTACAAAATGTCACCCGGTGCACAGTCCTCAACATGTGACCTACCGGCACAAAATGTCACCCGGTGCACGGTCCTCAAACATGTGACCTACCGGTACAAAATATCACCTGGGGCACAGTCATCAATATGTGACCTACCGGTACAAAATGTCACCTGGGGCACAGTCATCAACATGTGACCTACCGGCACAAAATGTCACCGGTGCACGGTCCTCAACATGTGACCTACCGGCACAAAATGTCACCGGTGCACGGTCCTCAACATGTGACCTACCGGTACAAAATGTCACCTGGAGCACAGTCATCAATATGTGACCTACCGGTACAAAATGTCACCTGGTGCACAGTCATCAATATGTGACTTAACGGTACAAAATGTCACCTGGGGCACAGTCATCAATATGTCACCTACCGGTACAAAATGTCACCTGGGGCACAGTCATCAATATGTGACTTAACGGTACAAAATGTCACTGGGGCACAGTTATCAATATGTCACCTACCGGTACAAAATGTCACCTGGGGCAGAGTTATCAATATGTCACCTACCAGTACAAAATGTCACCTGGTGCACAGTCATCAATATGTCACCTACCGGTACAAAATGTCACCTGGTGCACAGTCATCAATATGTCACCTACCGGTACAAAATGTCACCTGGGGCACAGTCATCAATATGTCACCTACTGGTACAAAATGTCACCTGGGGCACAGTCATCAATATGTCACCTGCCGGTACAAAATGTCACCTGGGGCACAGTCATCAATATGTGACCTACCGGTACAAAATGTCACCTGGGGCACAGTCATCAATATGTCACCTACCAGTACAAAATGTCACCTGGGGCACAGTCATCAATATGTCATCTACCGGTACAAAATGTCACCTGGGACACAGTCATCAATATGTCACCTACCGGTACAAAATGTCACCTGGGGCACGGTCATCAATATGTGACTTAACGGTTGACTTAACGGTACAAAATGTCACCTGGGGCACAGTCATCAAGATGTCACCTACCGGTACAAAATGTCACCTGGGGCACAGTCATCAATATGTCACCTACTGGTACAAAATGTCACCTGGTGCACGGTCATCAATATGTCACCTACCGGTACAAAATGTCACCTTGTGCACAGTCATCAATATGTGACTTAACGGTACAAAATGTCACCTGGGGCACAGTCATCAATATGTCACCTACCGGTACAAAATGTCACCTGGTGACTTAACGATACAAAATGTCACCTGGGGCACAGTCATCAATATGTGACTTAACGGTACAAAATTCATGGTACCGGGGAGACATTTTGTACCAGGTGAGACATTTTGTACCAAGACGTCGGCATAAATTATCACCGGGTGACGTTTGTTATTTTTTTCTTTCTTTTTCTTTTTTCTATAAATAATCGGGGCGACCTTTTGTAGCACAACATCTCCCGCTGATGCACATTATCCGTATCATGACGCACGAAAACACCCTTTTAAAACATGCCTCAAGCGTCAGTCGACTTTTTTTTTTTCAAATGAATCAACAGCAGTCATTGAGACTGCCCGTCTAAATTCTGCCATGCGCGTTACTGCAGAAGATAAAGATTTGCTAGACCGAGACCGAGTCCGCAAATGCAACGTGCTGTTCAGACGCTCAGTGATGAGGCTTTAGAATTTACAAGTCAGGTGAGTGACAGCTGA
>CM031612.1:37465898-37468398 GCA_018398815.1 Conus ventricosus | reverse complement strand
TTGTTCCTTATTAGCAGTCACACGTAACTGACATGAATTTGCATAACATTCAAATGGAATACATTTCTGCCGAGATCACTGAGAGCCAGCAGAAGAAGAAAAGTGTATTTCGTCACCGTTTGCCTTTTCACATTGTGAGCATATCAGACTGCTGTCAGAAACTACAATATACCATTGAATATGCACTGCTGTATGTGAAACACCAAATCTAAACTTCGTCATGTAGTTTTTAATAAATCTGTCCATTTCAAGTGAAAGATACATTTCGCAATAACTGGATGATTTAGACTTTCTGTGCTATGAAAACCTATCACTTTCCTGAATAAGTTCATGCCAGTTTGTCCATCAGTTATCAATGAGTCTTTGACAAAATACTTGCAGAGAATATTTCACATTTTCCACACCCTGGTACATACAGATCCAAAGCCATTTAGAAATGGTAACTTACGAATGTTTGATAGTAGGTGAATCTAACCAAAATAACATTTCATAAGATAACTTGTCATCATTCATTCGTGATATCTGTAGCCAGTATCTAATGAACCGCACGCGTGGATTTATGTAAATAGGATGACGTCCGGTATCGCCATAACCTAAATCATAAGGTGTTTTAATGTGGACTCTTAACTTTTTAGGGCACACAAATGAACCGTTTCAATGTGAACAGCAGCAGCATCCAATCCCCACAGTTCAGTCCCACAGAGAGCAATAGGCTGCGCCTGAGAAGTACTATGAAATGTTCGTAGCAATCGTCCGCAGTAATATTGTTACACATCATACACTTTCTAACTGATATTTTGCGCAGATGTTTCCAAAACCCTTCCTGATTTTTTACTGAGTTAACTAAACTGCATAATAAAACAGAATTATACTCGTTCTCATTCCTTTCTAAAAGGTTCGTCTTACTCCCTCCGAGTTATACAATAAACGACTCAGTCTTTATCGTCTACGAGATAAGCATTCATTCAGTGGAGAAGATAAACCTGTTCTCAACTACTCTTTCATGATTCACACAAAGTTTAAAAGAAAAATATGCATCAAACATAAAAGGAACACGCTTTCATTGTGTGCATGAACAAAATTCAACGTGTCGTCAGGTACATGTTTATCGACCACCGTACACACCTCTGAATGTTTGGTTTAACGACATACTGCACCAACAAATTCTGTCGTGAACTCCACAGTTAACAAGACATGTTGACACAGCTGTGCCACCAGTCCCAACCCCAGCTGCACGTGATGTGCAAACGGTGATACACATTGTTTTCTTTACTCGCTACGTTTTGATGTAGGTTCACATTCAATCAATTAAATTGTTTTGAAATCATTTTAACAGGCCGGCCATATCTCTAAGTAGACATCTTCAGATTACTGTCTTGATCTAAGTAATACCTTTTACTTTCAATGACCAGGTGATCAAAGATCATTGACACTTTTTTAACCCAATTTTCTTACGTTTTTCAGACTAGGGACAAGTTTCTTTTTTTTTTTTTTTTACCTATTTCTTACATCTGCTGGTAGAAATCTTCTCCGATAAATGCATTTGTACCTTTTAACCTATGCTTGGCACCAAGAACTGATTCCTTGTCCTTAAACAAGTACCACAACCAATGATCGGAGAGTCAGGTTTCCCGTTCAACCTGTGGAGCCTGTCGAACTCTCTGTCTCTTGCCAGTTCTAATTCATCAGCAAACAAATCATGCACAACGCCTTCGCATTCCTGCCTGGTCTCCCTTTCTCTCCAGGGAATGCCATGAAATATCACATCGTTTCTATTAGAACGACATTCTAAATCATCAGTGGATTGTTCAAGTTCCCACATTTGTTCATTCAGTCTGGTATTCTGTGCCTTCAGGTTTTCTTTTTCATGCCTTAGATCAACGACGTCCTTTTTTTCAAAGATAAAACGTCATCATGCAGGCCAGCATACATCTTTATAAATGTCAGCTTTCATTTGATCAAACTACGAGTTAATGTCCTGAAAGGAAGACATGACATCACGGAGACTGGGTTCTGTAGTTACTCGAGAGAGGGAGAGGGGTTGGATGTTGGTGAACTACTGACGGAGCTCTTCAGTCTGATCTGCCTCAGACTGTCCGCTTCCTTGCCAGCAGCAGGACCGGGGTTCAGCCCAACGTCACCGCAACGCTGAAGTAAAAGTCCGTAGTATAACAGAGAGGGGATCAAACCTAAGGTGACACCGCTCTGCCATGTGTGAATCCTCAGTGTCTTAAACACGAGAGCGGCCTTTCTAAAAACGCGTGGATGCATAAAAGCAAAGGAATACAAACGTAAAACTACCACAAACAGCACGGGAGGCAAGAGAAGAGGTACTGCAGGCATGAAATTGGTCGCACAGTATAACTTCACAAGAATGTCTGTGGACCGCACAAATTCACCTTGATTTAAGAGCTCCAACTTCATGTTTACACTCTGCGTGCTGGAAGTGAACCACAGAGAGAGAGAGGGAGAGCGAGGGAGATAGACAGAGAGACACAGA
>CM031612.1:37408398-37460898 GCA_018398815.1 Conus ventricosus | reverse complement strand
GCAGTCCAGTGGGCCGCTTCTTTTAACCCTCCTTTACTTTCCCCCCAGCTCTCACCCTACCTTCTCCCCCGTCCTACCTCCCATCCCCCAACTCATTTATTTTTTTTTTGGTCTTTCACGTACTCATTTTTTGTGTGCTTGCTGTTTGGTCGTTTCCAGTGGTTGCTTTGGTGGTGGCGGTGGTGTGTGTGTGTGTGTGTGTGTGTGTGTGTGTGTGGTGTGTGTGTGTGTGTGTGTGTGTGTGTGTGTGTGTGTGAGTAAGTTCGTACGGTGTGTGTGTGTGTGTGTGTGTGTGTGTGTGTGTGTGTGTGTGTGTGTGTGTGTGTGTGTGTGTGTGTGCGCGCGTGTGCGTGTGTTCTAAATCTTATTGAAACCATTGATTTGACAAGGTCACAATAATATTTCAGTTTACTTGGAGCATTGAATGATGAAAAGAGATGAACAGATTAAAAATAAACGAACCAACTCCTAAGGCCCAATGAATTAGAGGGCTAGAAAGTTTAGACCTCAAGCAAGTACTTGTGCACCATCATCGGAGAAGAAGGATCCACACTAGAAGTTATGAGGATCGTGCAGCAGCACTAACAACAAGGAGGACAATCTGGTAACAAGGAGGACAATCTGGTAACAAAGAGGACAATCTGGTACGGAAAGCATACTCATACGTTTATCTGCATTTTCATTTTGTGCGGCCCTGGAATATTCACGGCACACCTTCCACCACTAATCCAAGCCCCGGAAAAGTGGAGTAGCCACAGGATCTGGAACAACTTGTACTAAGATCACGACACAGGAAGTCCCGACCAGCCGCCGTGGCGCTGTGGAAATGGTACGGGCATGTTTCAAGAACAGCCTGCCTGGCCAAAACCATCAGTTTCAGTTCCAGTTTCATCATGGAGGCCTCACTGCGTACCGTGCGTACTAGTCCATATACGCTACACCACATCCGCTAAGTTCCGAGACCACACTACGCATGATTTGAAACTGAAGATGAGGGAATTGAAGAAGAGCGTCTCGTGGCTACGACTCAACAGATGTCTGACCTAGGCATCAGCCCAACGCGCTGGTCAGACCTTAAGTGTCTACCTAACCTTGGTTGTCTTTTTTTCTTTTTCTTCTTTTTTTTTTTTTTTGCATGGCGTAGTGCCAGATGGACCAAAGAAGAGGTGGACAGACAAGGGTGTCCTGGAGGACAACATGAGAGAGTGGACAGGCTTGTCCTTCCCCAGCTTTCAGAGGGCGGCAAGAAACCACAACATCAAGCCATTGTCACAAGTCATGCACAGGCGGTCTGTATTTTCCGTTGACATCCTCTTTACACAATAAACACAAAATACCACGAGGAAACTAGGCACAGTTCCTCATACTGGTTGACGCCGGGATAGGTTATCTTTCATCAAGACGCCGCTCTGAACAAAACAGTTCCACCGTTGCGAGTCGTCCCTGAATAGTCATCGTACTGTGTGTGTGTGTGTGTGTGTGTGTGTGTGTGTGTGTGTGTGTGTGTGTGTGTGTGTGTGTTTCAACTGTCTTTATTGCGGGTAACATAAAACCCACATACGCCAAAGAGTCTCAAGAGTTTGTTTCTTTTCAACCAACGAAGCACGTCCACCTGGACCCAATGATGCTGTTTTGTTACTATTGTGGCTGCCTTTTACCTCATTGTACTGTGCAACAGCCTTGTACTGTATTGTCCTGGTGTAGCTGTATTATGCTGTATTGTCCTGGTGTAGCTGTATTATGCTGTACTGTACTGGTTTAGCTGTATTATGCTGTATTGTACTGGTGTAGCTGTATTATGCTGTATTGTACTGGTGTAGCTGTATTATGCTGTATTGTACTGGTGTAGCTGTATTATGCTGTGTTGTACTGTATTGTACTGGTGTAGCTGTATTATGCTGTATTGTACTGGTGTAGCTGTATTATGCTGTATTGTACTGGTGTAGCTGTATTATGCTGTATTGTACTGGTGTAGCTGTATTATGTTGTATTGTACTGGTGTAGCTGTATTATGCTGTATTGTACTGGTCTAGCTGTATTATGCTGTAATGTACTGGTGTAGCTGTATTATGCTGTACTGTACTGGTGTAGCTGTATTATGCTGTATTGTACTGGTGTAGCTGTATTATGCTGTACTGTACTGGTGTAGCTGTATTATGCTGTACTGTACTGGTGTAGCTGTATTGTACTGGTGTAGCTGTATTATGATGTATTGTACTGGTGTAGCTGTATTATGCTGTATTGTACTGGTGTAACTGTATTGTACTGGTGTAGCTGTATTATGCTGTATTGTACTGGTGTAGCTGTATTGTACTGGTGTAGCTGTATTATGCTGTATTGTACTGGTGTAGCTGTATTATGCTGTATTGCACTGGTGTAGCTGTATTATGCTGTACTGTACTGGTGTAGCTGTATTATGCTGTACTGTACTGGTGTAGCTGTATTATGCTGTATTGTAGTGGTGTAGCTGTATTATGCTGTATTGTACTGGTGTAGCTGTATTATGCTGTATTGCACTGGTACAACAGCATCGTACTGCATTGTACTGGTACAACAGCATCGTACTGCACTGTACTGGTACAACAGCATCGTACTGCATTGTACTGGTACAACAGCATCGTACTGCATTGTACTGGTACAAACAGCATCGTACTGCATTGTACTGGTACAACAGCATCGTACTGCACTGTACTGGTACAACAGCATCGTACTGCATTGTACTGGTACAACAGCATCGTACTGCATTGTACTGGTACAACAGCATCGTACTGCACTGTACTGGTACAACAACATCGTACTGCATTGTACTGGTACAACAGCATCGCACTGCACTGTACTGGTACAACAGCATCGTACTGCATTGTACTGGTACAACAGCATCGTACTGCACTGTACTGGTACAACAGCATCGTACTGCATTGTACTGGTACAACAGCATCGTACTGCATTGTACTGGTACAACAGCATCGTACTGCATTGTACTGGTACAACAGCATCGTACTGCACTGTACTGGTACAACAGCATCGTACTGCACTGTACTGGTACAACAGCATCGTACTACACTGTACTGGTACAACAGCATCGTACTGCATTGTACTGGTACAACAACATCGTACTGCACTGTACTGGTACAACAGCATCGTACTGCATTGTACTGGTACAACAGCATCGTACTGCACTGTACTGGTACAACAGCATCGTACTGCACTGTACTGGTACAACAGCATCGTACTGCACTGTACTGGTACAACAGCATCGTACTTCATTGTACTGGTACAACAACATCGTACTGCACTGTACTGGTACAACAGCATCGTACTGCATTGTACTGGTACAACAGCATCGTATTGCATTGTACTGGTACAACAGCATTGTGCTGTATTGTACCGGTGGAACTGCATTTTATCGTAATAGTGTAACTGGACGATGCTCCACTGTATCATTCTCTGATACGGAAAATTGCACTGTTCTATACTTTCTATATAGTAGTGTGCTGTGCTGTGTTGTAGGCGTGTAGGTGTAGCAAGCTGTATTAAACCGTGCTTTACTGTGTTTTTGCTATATTGTAATCACTGTGGCGCGCACAGCTTCCATTTCTTTTTTCTTTTTTTTTTCACCTGGCTTCCGTTTTCTCAATTGCTTGTTCTTCCGTTTCTCTTGTTTATCTTTCCTTCGTTAATTCTCAATTTACTTTTCCTCCTCCAGTCTTTCTGTGTGTTCTTTTCCACTTCCTTCCTGCTTGTTTCTGAAACGACTGCCTTTTTTTCTTCCTTCACCTGTTCCTGATCTTCTATGTGACCGACATTTCCCCTATGGGCCTACCGTGCGTCAAGCCACTTCACGGCTTTGTCCCTGATCCCCTTTCATCAAAGCCGCATTCCTCACACACACACACACACACACAGAAAACACACACACACACACGCGCGCACGCACGCTCGCTCCCCCCCCTCCTCCCCCCCCCCCCCTCCCCCCCCCCCCCCCCCCCCCCCCCCCCCCCCCCCCCCCCCCCCCCCCCCCCACACACACACAACCACACTGGCACCGCGTAAACACGCTGTATTGTACCGGCGCAGCCGTCTGGAGTGGACTGACAGACAGACATACAGAGAGCAAACAACTCAGGAACGAAACTATATAGATTGTGAGATTAGGCACAGACTAACCTTGCTGTACAAAAGCTTGCACGCTACAAATGAACTCTTGCCTCGACCATAACGCGAATATCGTACTGACAGCGTCTCCTTTCAAGACGCCGCTTAAAAGACCACTTTCTGTGCCCCATATTTGTGTGTGTGTGTGTGTGTGTGTGTGTGTGTGTGTGTGTGTTTGAGAGAGAGAGAGGGGGGGGGGGAGAAAGACATTTTGACCACTTTAATGGCATTGACAGCAAGTCCTAAAGGCATGGGGTAATGTATATTTTTGCAAAAAGCATAGATATAAATTTGAAAATGGGAGAAATTAAGCGAGAACATGCTGTAGCAAGAACCAGAGACATCGCAAGTATTCCATGGAGACCCTCTGTCTACACACACACACACACACACACACACACACACACACACACACACATACACATTTACGGACCCGCGCGCACACACACACACACACACAACACACACACACACACACACACACACATTGGGCGCCACGTAAACACGCTTTATTGTACTGACATAGCCTTCTGACTGGACTGACAGACTGACAGAGAGCAAACAGCTCGGGAACAAAACTGTATTCGTAGGTAGTGAAATTAGGCACAGGCTAACCTTGCAGTACAAAAGTTTGCACACTACTATGAACTATTGCCTCGACAATAACGTGAATATTTTGCTGATATCGTCTTCTTTGCTGTCCTATGTTTCTGGTGAGCGAAAACTTTTGAGTCCAGCCTACTAGAATGGCGGAGCCTTGAAATTGCGATTTACGTTCACAGTGATTTTACATTTATCACTGCAGCAATACGCACATCATGGATTTCACAAATTTTAACATCCAGTCAACTCCATGAAATCACTGCCTGTTTAAAACAATTAACGCAAGTAATCCACCCTATTTTCATGACTTGGACATAGTTTGGAATCCTATCTAGCATGTGGGGGTGGGGGAGGGGTGGAGGGGTGAAACTTCGGACCATGACTGTCTGGAAACAGCTAAAAGATGTGGTGGCGTCGCACTAAAATGAGCTCATTTCTTCGGCTACGTTAACACAGACATTTTGTTTCAACTGCTTCCCAGAATCCGTGTTTGATACTGCATCAGCTATTACGACAATCTGGAGGGGCGGCGAGAATAGACAACCTCATGTAGGGCTTGATGTTCGATGTCATCATATCAATTTAAAATGTGTTCTTAGCTCACACCGTTGCACTCTTGATATTCAGGGCAAGATTAAAAGCAAAATAACATTTCTTATCAACCATGGAAGTCGTCGCCTTCTTCTCGACAGTGGGCGTGATGAAAACCATGTAAACGTGTCGCCGAGCCAAACACCAGTCTCCCCACAATATTCAGCCACGAAACTCGATCCACGTTCTACCCACTTTCATCAACCCGATCCTAACAGTTTCAACCCGATCCATCTCTCTGCCTGAACCTAAGCTCTTTCATTCAGTGGAGCTGATGCTCCTTCCTTTCATCCCTGTTACCAATGCCGCTGCTCTGTGTGCCCAACATAATGGCGTGTGAGGGAAGAGACCCCAACCAGAGGGAAACTGCATTACTCTGGCTTTGGGGGATTGAAGGCCGTGACCCCAGGGAAAACTCGTGTCTGACTGCAATCTGACTATAGTGTCCGGTCAGGTTAATAGGTGAAGCTAGCACCCAGGTCACAAACATGAGGGGGTTTTGTTTGTTTGGTTGTTGTTTGGTTTAGGTCCACGATTACCGGTCCAATACTGACTCTGACATACTCGCTTTTGGTGATTTCAGCATACTTACATACTGACCCACTCTGCTGGGATTGTTATCCCCTTTCGCTATTCCACTCCGAGGTAATACTGACCTTGAAGCTGATGAATGCAGCGGTTATTCCCTCCAGACTCTCATGTTTAGTTATTCTGACGTCACTTAAGATCAGTGAATGCAAACATTACAAATGTAGGCCTACTTGACGTTGTCAGCAATACTGTATCAGTCAAAGCTGAAAATGGACTTATTACACACACACACACACACACACACACACACACACACACACACACACAGAGGAGAGAGAGAGAGATGAGATGAGAGGAGAGAGAGAGAGAGAGAGAGAGAGGGGGGGGGGGACAGACAGAGAGAGAGAGAAGAGAGAGACAGCAGACAGACAGACACGACAGCAGACAGACAGACAGAGATCCTACCGTGAGCACACACACACACACACACACCACACACACCACACACACACACACCACACACACAAACCCTAACTCGTTTACTATTTGACCTTCTTTTCTTTCGAAAACAAAAGACGATGGGTTTAAATGCAAACGGCACTGAAGTGTCACTGAGAGTTGTGAAGGTGGCAGGAAGTCGGGTGGTGGAGAGGACAACGTGAGAAGGGAAGTGGGTCAGGCACAGGGGAGAGGGACGGCGGACAGGGCATGGAAGAGAGAAGGTGGACAGGACAACAGAGGGGAGGTAAGGAAGAGGGGTGGTTAATAGTGCACAGGAGACGAGTGGTGGAGAGGCCATGGGGAGAGGGGTGGTTGATAGTGCACGGGGAGACGAGTGGTGGAGAGGCCATGGGGAGAGGGGTGGTTGATAGTGCACGGGGAGACGAGTGGTGGAGAGGGCATGGGGAGAGGGGTGGTTGATAGGCACGGGGAGACGAGTGTGGAGAGGGCATGGGGAGAGGGGTGGTTGATAGGGCACGGGAGACGAGTGGTGGAGAGGGCATGAGGAGAGGGGTGGTTGATAGGGCACGGGGAGACGAGTGGTGGAGAGGGCATGGGGAGAGGGGTGGTTGATAGTGCACGGGGAGACGAGTGGTGGAGAGGGCATGGGAGAGGGGTGGTTGATAGTGCACGGGGAGACGAGTGGTGGAGAGGGCATGAGGAGAGGGGTGGTTGATAGGGCACGGGGAGACGAGTGGTGGAGAGGGCATGAGGAGAGGGGTGGTTGATAGGGCACGGGGAGACGAGTGGTGGAGAGGGCATGAGGAGGGGTGGTTGATAGGGCACGGGGAGACGAGTGGTGGAGAGGGCATGAGGAGAGGGGTGGTTGATAGGGCACGGGGAGACGAGTGGTGAGAGGGCATGGGGAGAGGGGTGGTTGATAGGGCACGGGGAGACGAGTGGTGGAGAGGGCATGGGGAGAGGGGTGGTTGATAGTGCACGGGGAGACGAGTGGTGGAGAGGGCAATGGGGAGAGGGGTGGTTGATAGGGCACGGGGAGACGAGTGGTGGAGAGGGCATGGGGAGAGGGGTGGTTGATAGTGCACGGGGAGACGAGTGGTGGAGAGGGCATGGGGAGAGGGGTGGTTGATAGTGCACGGGGAGACGAGTGGTGGAGAGGGCATGGGGAGGGGTGGTTGATAGTGCACGGGGAGACGAGTGGTGGAGAGGGCATGGGGAGAGGGGTGGTTGATAGGGCACGGGGAGACGAGTGGTGGAGAGGGCATGGGGAGAGGGGTGGTTGATAGTGCACGGGGAGACGAGTGGTGGAGAGGGCATGGGGAGAGGGGTGGTTGATAGTGCACGGGGAGACGAGTGGTGGAGAGGGCATGGGGAGAGGGGTGGTTGATAGTGCACGGGGAGACGAGTGGTGGAGAGGGCATGGGGAGAGGGGTGGTTGATAGTGCACGGGGAGACGAGAGTGGTGGAGAGGGCATGGGGAGAGGGGTGGTTGATAGTGCACGGGGAACGAGTGGTGGAGAGGGCATGGGGAGAGGGGTGGTTGATAGTGCACGGGGAGACGAGTGGTGGAGAGGCATGGGGAGAGGTGGTTGATAGGGCACGGGGAGACGAGTGTGGGAGAGGGCATGGGGAGAGGGGTGGTTGATAGGGCACGGGGAGACGAGTGGTGGAGAGGGCATGGGGAGAGGGGTGGGTTGATAGGGCACGGGGAGACGAGTGGTGGAGAGGGCATGGGGAGAGGGGTGGTTGATAGTGCACGGGGAGACGAGTGGTGGAGAGGGCATGGGGAGAGGGGTAGTTGATAGGGCACGGGGAGACGAGTGGTGGAGAGGGCATGGGGAGAGGGGTGGTTGATAGTGCACAGGGAGACGAGTGGTGGAGAAGGCATGGGGAGAGGGGTGGTTGATAGGGCACGGGGAGACGAGTGGTGGAGAGGGCATGGGGAGAGGGGTGGTTGATAGGGCACGGGAGACGAGTGGTGGAGAGGGCATGGGGAGAGGGGTGGTTGATAGGGCACGGGGAGACGAGTGGTGGAGAGGGCATGGGAGAGGGGTGGTTTGATAGGGCACGGGGAGACGAGTGGTGGAGAGGGCATGGGGAGAGGGGTGGTTGATAGTGCACGGGGAGACGAGTGGTGGAGAGAGGCATGGGGAGAGGGGTGATTGATTAGGGCACGGGGGAGACGAGTGGTGGAGAGGGCATGGGGAGAGGGGTGGTTGATAGGGCACGGGGAGACGAGTGGTGGAGAGGGCATGGGGAGAGGGGGGTTGATAGTGCACGGGGAGACGAGTGGTGGAGAGGGCATGGGGAGAGGGGTGGTTGATAGTGCACGGGGAGACGAGTGGTGGAGAGGGCATGGGGAGAGGGTGGTTGATAGGGCACGGGGAGACGAGTGGTGGAGAGGGCATGGGGAGAGGGTGGTTGATAGGGCACGGGGAGACGAGTGGTGGAGAGGGCATGGGGAGAGGGGTGGTTGATAGTGCACGGGGAGACGAGTGGTGGAGAGGCATGGGGAGAGGGGTGGTTGATAGGGCACGGGGAGACGAGTGGTGGAGAGGGCATGGGGAGAGGGGTGGTTGATAGGGCACGGGGAGACGAGTGGTGGAGAGGGCATGGGGAGAGGGGTGGTTGATAGGGCACGGGGAGACGAGTGGTGGAGAAGGCATGGGGAGAGGGGTGGTTGATAGGGCACGGGGAGACGAGTGGTGGATAGGGCATGGGGAGAGGGGTGGTGGATAGGGCATGGTGAGAAGGGTGGTGGATAGGGCATGGGCAGATGGGTGGTTGATAGGGCATGGGGAGAGGGTGGTGGATAGGGCATGGGCAGAGGGGTGGTTGATAGGGCATGGGGAGAAGGGTGGTGGATAGGGCATGGGCAGAGGGGTGGTTGATAGGGCATGGGGAGAGGGGTGGTGGATATGGCATGGTGAGAAGGGTGGTGGATAGGGCATGGGCAGAGGGGTGGTGGATAGGGCATGGTGAGAAGGGTGGTGGATAGGGCATGGGCAGAGGGGTGGTTGATAGGGCATGGGGAGAAGGGTGGTGGATAGGGCATGGTGAGAAGGGTGGTGGATAGGGCATGGGCAGAGGGGTGGTTGATAGGGCATGGGGAGAGGGGAGGTGGATATGGCATGGTGAGAAGGGTGGTGGATAGGGCATGGGCAGAGGGGTGGTGGATAGGGCATGGTGAGAGGGGTGGTGGATAGGGCATGGGCAGAGGGGTGGTTGATAGGGCATGGTGAGAGGGGTGGTGGATAAGGCATGGGCAGAGGGGTGGTGGAAAGGGCATGGTGAGAAGGGTGGTGGATAGGGCATGGGCAGAGGGGTGGTGGATAGGGCATGGGGAGAGGGGTGGTGGATAGGGCATGGGCGGCCAGAGGGGTGGTGGATAGGGCATGGGGAGAGGGGTGGTGGATAGGCATGGGGAGAGGGTGGTGGATAGGGCAATGGGCAGAGGGGTGGTGGATAGGGCATGGGGAGAGGGGTGGTGATAGGGCATGGGCAGAGGGGTGGTGGATGGGGCATGGGGAGAGGGGTGGTGGATAGGACATGGGCAGAGGGGTGGTGGATAGGGCATGGAGAGAGGGGTGGTGGATAGGGCATGGTGAGCGGTGGTGGTTGGATAGGGCATGGTGAGCGTGGGGTGGTGGATAGGGCATGGTGAGCGGGGTGGTGGATAGGGCATGGGGAGAGGGGTGGTGGATAGGGCATGGGGAGGGGGTGATGGATAGGGCATGGGGAGAGGGGTGGTGGATAGGGCATGGTGAGAGGGGTGGTGGATAGGGCATGGGAGAGGGGTGGTGGATAGGGCAATGGGGAGAGGGGTGGTGGATAGGGTACGGGCAGAGGGGTGGTGGATAGGGCATTGTGAGAGGGGTGGTGGATAGGGCAATGGGGAGAGGGGTGGTGGATAGGGCAATGGGGAGGGGGTGGTGGATAGGGCATGGGGAGAGGGGTGGTGGATATGGCAATGGGGAGGGGGTGGTGGATAGGGCATTGGGGAGAGGGGTGGTGGATGGGGCATGGGCAGAGGGGTGGTGGATAGGGCATGGTGAGAGGTGTGGTGGATAAGGCATGGTGAGAGGGGTGGTGGATAGGGCATGGTGAGAGGGGTGGTGGATAGGGCACGGGCAGAGGGGTGGTGGATAGGGCATGGTGAGAGGGGTGGTTGATAGGGCATGGTGAGGGGTGATGGATAAGGGCATGGTGAGAGGGGTGGTGGATAGGGCATGGTGAGAGGGGTGGTGGATAGGGCACGGGCAGAGGGGTGGTGGATAGGGCATGGTGAGAGGGGTGGTGGATAGGGCATGGTGAGCGGGGTGGTGGATAGGGCATGGGGAGAGGGGTGGTGGACAGGGCATGGGAGAGGGGTGGTGGATAGGGCAATGGGGAGAGGGGTGGTGGAAGGGCATGGTGAACGGGGTGGTGGATAGGGCAATGGGGAGAGGGGTGGTGGATAGGGCATGGGGAGAGGGGTGGTGGATAGGGCAATGGGAAGAGGGGTGGTGGAGAGGGCATGGGGAAGGGGTGGTGGATAGGGCATGGGGAGAGGGGTGGTGGATATGGCATGGTGAGAAGGGTGGTGGATAGGGCATGGGCAGAGGGGTGGTGGATAGGGCATGGGGAGAGGGGTGGTGGATAGGGCATGGGAGAGGGGTGGTGGATAGGGCATGGGGAGAGGGGTGGTGGATAGGGCATGGGGAGAGGGGTGGTGGATAGGGCATGGGAGAGGGGTGGTGGATAGGGCAATGGGAAGAGGGGTGGTGGAGAGGGCACGGGGAGAGGGGTGGTGGTATAGGGCATGGGGAGAGGGGTGGTGGATAGGGCATGGGGAGAGGGTGGTGGATAGGGCATAGGGAGAGGGGTGGTGGATAGGGCAATGGGAAGAGGGGGTGTGATATGGGCATGGGGAGAGGGGTGGTGGATAGGGCATGGGGAGAGGGGTGGTGGATAGGGCACGGGAAGAGGGGTGGTGGATAGGGCAATGGGAAGAGGGGTGGTGGATAGGGCATGGGGAGAAGGGTGGTGGAATAGGGCATGGGGAGAGGGGTGTGGATAGGGCACGGGCAGAGGGGTGGTGGATAGGGCAATGGGGAGAGGGGTGGTGGATAGGGCATGGGGAGAAGGGTGGTGGATAGGCATGGGGAGAGGGGTGGTGGATAGAACACGGGCAGAGGGTGGTGGATAGGGCAATGGGAAGAGGGGTGGTGGATAGGGCATGGGGAGAGGGGTGGTGGATAGGGCATGGGGAGAAGGGTGGTGGATAGGGCACGGGCAGAGGGGGGGTGGATAGGGCATGGGGAGACGGGTGGTGGATAGGGCATGGGGAGAGGGGTGGTGGATAGGGCATGGGCAGAGGGGTGGTGGATAGGGCATGGTGAGCGTGGTGGTGGATAGGGCATGGTGAGCGGGGTGGTGGATAGGGCATGGGAAGAGGGGTGGATAGGGCATGGGGAGAGGGGTGGTGGATTAGGGCATGGGGAGAGGGTGGTGGATAGGGCAATGGGGAGAGGGGTGGTGGATAGGGCATGGTGAGCGGGGTGGTGGATAGGGCAATGGAAGAGGGGTGGTGGATAGGGCATGGGGAGAGGGGTGGTGGATAGGGCATGGGGAGAGGGGTGGTGGATAGGTCACGGGTAGAGGGTGGTGGATAGGGCATGGGGAAGAGGGGTGGTGGATAGGGCAATGGGGAGAGGGGTGGTGGATAGGGCATGGGGAGAGGGGTGGTGGATAGGGCATGGGGAGAGGGGTGGTGGATAGGGCACGGGCAGAGGGGTGGTGGATAGGGCATGGGGAGAGGGGTGGTGGATAGGGCAATGGGGAGAGGGGTGGTGGATAGGGCAATGGGGAGAGGGGTGGTGGATAGGGCATGGGCAGAGGGGTGGTGGATAGGGCATGGGGAGAGGGGTGGTGGATAGGGCAATGGGGAGAGGGTGGTGGATAGTCATGGTGAACGGGGTGGTGGATAGGGCATGTGAGAGGGGGTGGTGGATAGGGCATGGGGAGGGGGTGGTGGATAGGGCAATGGGGAGAGGGGTGGTGGATTGGGCATGGAGAGATGGGTGGTGGATAGGGCACGGGCAGAGGGGTGGTGGATAGGGCAATGGGGAGAGGGGTGGTGGATAGGGCATGGTGAGAAGGGTGGTGGATAGGGCATAGGGAGAAAGGTGGTGGATAGGGCATGGGGAGAGGGGTGGTGGATAGGGCATGGAGAGAGGTGGTGGTGATAGGGCATGGTGAGCGGGGTGGTGGATAGGGCATGGTGAGCGGGTTGGTGGATAAGGCATGGGGAGAGGGGTGGTGGATAGGGCAATGGGGAGAGGGGTGGTGGATAGGGCATGGGGAGAGGGGTGGTGGATAGGGCATGGGCAGAGGGGTGGTGGATAGGGCAATGGGGAGAGGGGTGGTGGATAGGGCACGGGCAGAAGGGGTGGTGGATAGGGCATGGTGAGAGGGGTGGTGGATAGGGCAATGGGGAGGGGTGGTGGATAGGGCAATGGGGAGAGGGGTGGTGGATAGGGCATGGTGAGATTGGTGGTGGATAGGGCATGGTGAGAGGGGTGGTGGATAGGGCAATGGGGGAGGGGTGGTGGATAGGGCACGGGCAGAGGGGTGGTGGATAGGGCATGGTGAGAGGGGTGGTGGATAGGGCATGGTGAGAGGGGTGGTGGATAGGGCAATGGGCAGAGGGGTGGTGGATAGGGCATGGTGAGAGGGGTGGTGGATAGGGCATGGGGAGAGGGTGGTGGATAGGGCATGGGCAGAGGGGTGGTGGATAGGCATGGGGAGAGGGGTGGTGGATAGGGCATGGAGAGAGGGGTGGTGGATAGGGCATGGTGAGCGGGGTGGTGGATAGGGCATGGGGAGAGGGGTGGTGGATAGGGCAGTGGTGAGAGGGGTGGTGGATAGGGCATGGTGAGAGGGGTGGTGGTAGGGCATGGTGGTGGATAGGGCATGGGGAGAGGGGTGGTGGATAGGGCATGGGCAAGAGGGGTGGGGATAGGGCATGGGGAGAGGGGTGGTGGATAGGGCATGGGGAGAGGGGTGGTGGATAGGGATGGGCAGAGGGGGTGGTGGATAGGGCAATGGGCAGAGGGTGGTGGATAGGGCAATGGGGAGAGGGGAGGCGGACAGGGCAAGAGAAGAGGGAAGTGGTTACGGCAAGGGCAACAGGAAGCGAATGTAGCACTGGAAGTGGGGTGGTAAAAAGGAGAGGGAGACGCAGTGGTGGCAGTAAGCAAACAATCTTGGCCTGTCAGATTACGGCCTTATCGGTTGGAGTATTTCAAACAGAGCAAAGAATTGAACGATCTTGTACACCTGGTGACAAAAGGCCGCCATTTGTAACGCCCTGGTGTACGACTTCGATTCACAAAGAAGGGATTAGTCAGCTGCCAAATAGGCGTACATTTTGTAATGCACGGTCTTGCCCGATTTATTTTTTCATTTCTTGGCTCTGCGTTGTGTGTGTGTGTGTGTGTGTGTGTGTGTGTGTGTGTGTGTGTGTGTGTGTGTGTGTGTGTGTGCGAGTGTGTGTGTGTGCTGTTGTGTGTATGTGTATGCGTGCGTATGTATGTGTGTATACGTGCTTGTGTATATGTGTGCCTGTGTGTGTTTGTGAGAGAGGGGAGAGAGAGAGAGAGAGAGAGAGAGAGGAGAGAGAGAGAGAGAGCGTGCGTGCGCGTGTGTGTACGTGCGTGCGTGCGTGCGCGTGTGTTTTGCGTGCGTGCGTGTGTACGCGTTTGCTTTCTGTTTGTGTGTGTATGAGTCTATCTGTCTATCTGTGTAATAATGCACAGAGCAATAACAACAACGGATGTATTCAGTCTCCTACCGCACTATGCCATCACGGAAGATCTATGTGCATAATGGAGTGTAACACACACCATATTTTCTGATTTTTCATAGTTCCACTGAGAGTGCAAACGTGATGGTTGATCGTTCCACTAAGACAGTAACTGAAAAGAGAGAGAGAGGAGGGGGGGAGGGGGGAGGGAGGGAGGGAGGGAGAGGGGGAAAGAGATACAGAGAGAGAGAGAGAGAGAGAGAGAGAGAGGGGAGAGAGACAGACAGACAGGACAGACAGACAGACAGGGCAGCCAGCCAGCAGCCAGACAGACAGACAATCAGACAGAGACAGACAGACAGACGGACAGACAGACCGACAGAGAGAAAAAAAAATAATGCTGCTTGTAGCCCAGCCGACTGCAAGGCCCCATCATGAGTGTCGCCCCGTTGAAAAGAGAACGGGGAAGGCTGGGTGACTATGCATGTTCTTACGTGCATGTGTTATGGGCATTCCGACAACTAGGTTGTGTGTGTGTGTTCCTTGTGTCTTTCTGTGCGTATTTCAGAATGGTGAACACAATGATTCGAACTGAGACACAGCTGTAAACCAGCTGTAAATGACAGCTTCATAGACAGAGACACAAGGAATGCTGTACAGAGTCGGTCGGTGGGGGGGGGGGGGGGGGGGGGGGGGAGGAGAGGAGAGAGAGAGAGAGAGAGAGAGAGAGAGAGACAGACAGACAGACAGACTGACAGAGACAGACAGATGAACAAAGACACAGACAGACAGACAGACAGACGGACACACAGAGACAGGCAGATAGACAAAGAGATTCAGAAGACTGGGATGGGGAGGAGGAGGAGGAGGAGGAGGAGGAGGAGGAGGAGGAGGAGGAGGAGGGGAGAAAGACAGGCAGACAAAAGATCCACACACAGAGAGACAGACAGACAGAGAAAGAGCGAGAGACAGCGCAACATGAATCTATTTGTAAAACAAACAAACAAACAAACAAGAACACGACAGAAGACGAAGGTCAGCAGCATGACTGACCATAATGATCAGTTCCTTATCGATCAGATGTTTGGGGTTTTTTTTTATTCCAACACTAAAGGACGTTGAAAGGACTTGAGAAGGAACGGTGAGAATGAGAGCAAACAGATTAAGGCTCAAAGCCTGTGGACAGTCCACTTGTGGCGGCTTTCTCTGGCCACACAGACGCCGACACAGCGACAGAACCCCTGAGAAAAGGAACCAAACTGAACCCAAACCAAAACCAAACCAAACCGAAAGATTATGCTTCAGAGAGCGGCAAATACTATTACTCTGTCCTTCACTGTGTTGGAGCTCAAAACGTGCTTAGGAGAATATCTTTTATCTGCACCCCACAACCACCAATAGTGAGCATTGGTCTGACTTCAGAGCCTTACTTTGACGAGCACCGGTTCAGAGTTAGCTTGTGTTGTCTCAAGCACATCTTTACTAGAAACGGAAGAGCTGTGCAAACACAAGGAAAAATTGAAAACTTTTTTTTCTTTCTTTTTTTCTTTTTTTTCTTCTTTTTTTTTTTTTTTTTTTTTTACAAAATTTTAATATTGAGCACATCCCCCTACGCTTTAGCGTGTGTTAGGAACTAACAGAAAGCACTGGTCCGATTTCACTATTTTAAGGGTCAGCTTTGATTAACATTTTATACCTCTCTTTGGGGAGAACGTTGGTCTTATACATAATTTTAGTGATGAGAATAGATCGGAGGTTATCGGTGTAACGCAGTCCGTCCGTGTTTATTTGGTTGATGCGAGCTGGTTCGTGTTTATTATCTTAAGGTCAGCTGCTTTGTGTTTATCACTTTAAGGTCAGCTAGTCTGTATTTATCACTTTAAGGTCAGCTAGTCTCTGTTTATCACTTTAAGGTCAGCTGGTCCGTGTTTATCATTTAAGGTCAGCTAGTCTCTGTTTATCACTTTGAGGTCGGCTGGTCCGTGTTTATCACTTCAAGGTCAGCTAGTACATGTTTATCACTTTAAGGTCAGCTGGTTTGTGTTTATCACTTTAAGGTCAGCTGGTACGTGTTTATCACTTGAAGGTCAGCTAGTTTGTGTTTATCACTTTAAGGTCAGCTAATCCGTGTTTATCACTCTCAGGTGAGCTGGGTTATGTGTTCGTCACTTTAAGATGAGTTCGCCATCTTCATCATTTCAAGGTGAGCTCGTCCCTATTCAGGCTGGAAAAAGATGGTTGTGCTTGCGTTGCCCACTGATCCTGTGGGAAAAACAGCTCAAGAGAAAAGAAAAACTGAACGTGTTACAGAAAACGAAATGCAGCCATCCTATCTTCAGTGAGCCATCGAAACCTAGAAGGAGAAGTAACTTTCATGCCATCTCCAGTAGCTTCATCTGAAATATAAACCCACAAAATAGGTCGTCTCTTGTCTAGTGCACGCGCAACATGTAAACTATAAACTGACCCAAAAAAAGTGTTTGCAGGTCTCAACACAAATTCACAGAAATATGAAATAGAAAGAAAAAACACAAAAAAACACGAGAGTGGTGGTGGTGGTGGTGGTATAGTATGGTGGTGATGATTTCGCGAAGCGTCAGGTCGCGTTTTCGGTACTCGAGCAGACAGGGTGCAAACGTCTTCGCGAAAGAGTGCAGTCGGCTTTTTGTCTGCTCGCTAGAAGGGCGACTTTGCGCGCCGGCCAAACGCTGCTCAAGTGAAAGACAAAGACAAAGACCCCAATGAACACAGTCACGTGGTCCGTGGACAATGTGCCACTCAGAGCTCTTCTTCTTCTTCTTCCCAATACTGGATAGGGTTCGATGAACATTAGTATCCAATGAATGAGTGATGGTTTAGAGCTGGTTCCCTATTCAGGGGTTTTAGTGGTGACCCATTGGCTCTAAGACTTTAAAACTATGTTAAAACTATGTACATTGCTGCCTTGGTGGATTATGGCAGAAGACCTAGGCTTGTAGAACAGCCTAGGCCTTGCTTGAATCTCTCCAGTGAAGGAGAGTCAGTGAGGCTGGCAGGAAGGTTGTTCCATTCCCTAATTGTCCGTGGGAAAAAACCTGGCATGAAGATTTGTATCAGAATGATTACACCATTCGGAATATCAGTTTCATTTCTCCCCCCCCCCCCCCCCCCCCCCCCCCCGGCAGTGTGTGTGTGTGTGTGTTTGTGTGTGTGTGTGTGTGTGTGTGTGTGTGTGTGTGTGTGTGTGTTTAGGGGGAGGGGAGGGGAGAAAGGGAAGGAGAGATGGCGGGGGTGAAGGTAGATGGTGTGCCCACCATTCCCTCCTCTCGCTTCCAAGCGTTTTAGGGATTTTCGCTTTTCGTTGCTGGGAGTCCTTGTTTGACTGACGGTAAAGGTCCTGACGACACTGAACACGACGTCATTCAGTGGCAGCTATTAAGCGTGTCGGATATCGCCAACTGGAGGTTAAAAAGTCAAAAAGTCGAGCTGGCTATTCTTCTCCCCCCCCCCCCCCCCCCCCCCCTCTCCCCACCCCCCTACTCTTCCCCTCCCCACCTGTTCATTGTATCAACTTTATATGTATTTTTGTATGTGTGTGTGTGTGTGTGTGCGTGCGTGCGTGCGTGCGTGTATGTATGTATGTATGTATGCATGTATGTATGTATGCGAGTATGTACGCATGTATCTATGTGTGTATGCATGTATTCATATATGTGTGTGTGCATGTATGTGTGTATGTATGCATGTATGTATGTATGTATGTATGTATGTATGTGTGTGTATGTGTATATGTATGTATGTAGATAGGTAGGTAGGTAGGTAGGTATGTGTGTATATGTATGTATGTACAGGTAAACTGGGACAAAAGTCTGTCCCTCTAATGGCTGACATTTATGAAGTGGTTGTTTCCACTAGGCCTAGATTGTCTAACCAATATTTCAGCGTTGGTGACATGTTTGTGTACCTAAAACCACTGACGTCATTTTCATAAGAGTACTCTTTTGTGTGAAGTAGGCCTAAAGAAAATTGTTGAACTGAACTGACGTTTGGTGCTTGCGGTCTGCTCTTAGATCTGGCACGGCATCGGCAAACAATCAGCTCACTGAGGAGACGAAAAAATACATTGTGTCGTTGATAGATCAGGGGCTTCGGGTGTTTGAGGTGGTAAAT
Organism: Conus ventricosus; assembly: GCA_018398815.1. Taxonomy (NCBI): domain Eukaryota; kingdom Metazoa; phylum Mollusca; class Gastropoda; order Neogastropoda; family Conidae; genus Conus; species Conus ventricosus. Next base: position 37,442,621 of record CM031612.1, on the reverse strand, counting down.
GTGTTGAACTTGAACAGATCAACCGTCGGAAAAGTTTACAAGCGCTATTGTGACAGAAAAACAGTAGAAAACAAACCAAGGAGTGGTAGGCCAGAGTGTTCACAAACAGGTGCGTGTCTGCACTATAAAAAAATCGTAAAAACGGGGCAGATCTGCCACAGTTTCTGAAATTTCAGCCGAATTCCGTGCATCAACCTCCGTTGAAGTCAGACAAAGACGATCAGCGAAATCTGCATGGATTTGGCTATTCAAAAGCTCCACAGTGAAGAAACTAGTCATCGAGGAAGTGAACAGAAAGAAGCGGCTGCAGTACTGTAGAAGCAAACTTCACTGGACTGTGAACGATCAGTGGAAGAATGTTATTTTCAGTGATGAAATGACCATTGTGATCAAACCCAATGGACGTGTAAAACTGTGGAGGAAAGGTCTAATTGCAAAGTGAGACGACTGCAGGCGGAAATCTAAACAAATCTTTAAATAAATGTTAGCGAACCGCAAGAGAAACGTGGACAAACGAGTCACAAGACAAAACACGAAGCGTTTCGCCCTCTTAGGTTTTCTTCAGGCATGCCCCAAAAACCCAAAATAGGAAACTTTGTTACTTCCCTTAGTTCTCTTCTCTCTAAACGCGGGGTTTTGGGACGGGCTTTAAAAATGAAAACGAGGCTGTTAGAAGGGAGATAAGGGTGGGACCAAGGTAGTAATGATGTTTAATGAGAAAAATTAGCTGAAAATTATCTTTTCCTTCACCGCTAGGTGGCGCTAGTAAAATAGGGTTGTATGGCTCCCCGTGTCGAAGGAAAACCCAAAATGAGGACAAGCACAGGAGTGTGGGCCCTTTGAAAACATTTTCAGCACAAAACCTTTTGTGTGGACTTTTTTTTTTATTTCTGAAAAAAAGGGAAACTGAAAAAACGAAAGACGTAATTGCTTCTTTGTCACGGGGCGCAGCCATTTTTTAACCCGGGTCCCGGGAAGGGGGGGAAAGAAAAAACATTTGGGAAAGGGCCATTTCAACACAAATTTTTTTTTCAACATGATTTTTTCGATCGGAGATATAGACCGTTGAACTACGCGAAAAAATGCAAAAAACGGGGAGCAAAAAATGGATGGGAGGAAACTGTCTTTTTAAAGGAAAAGGAATAAAAACGCGAGGGGATACACCCCCCCCCCCCATGCCGGCACAGGTTCTTTACAGAGTCCGGGAAAGTCGGGGAAAAAGTAGGGGAAAAAATAAAAAAAAACATTTCCGGGGCGGGAAAAATTTTAAATTTTGAAAATTTGGGGCCCAGGGGTCGGGAAAAAAGTCCGGGGGAAATTTTTTTGAAAATTGAAAAAAATTTTTCATGATGCCCAAATTTTTGTTTTTGAAGTTTTTTTACAAAAACCTTAAAAAATAGGAAAAAAAACGAAATTAAATCACGCACAATGATCGCGGTTTTTCAGTTTTCCCCTCGGGCCCGGAGGTTTTGGGCAGACGATTCCCCAAGGGGGGTTTAAATTGTAACTTATAAATTTTTGCTAAAATTTACCCCCTTGTATTAACTCTCGCGACGACGTTTGTAAATTTTTTTTTTTAACTGGGTTTTTTTTTTTTAAACTTTTTTCCTCCAACCAGTCTCTTAAAACCCCAGGGCATATTTCTTTTAAGTTCTTTTAAACAAAGGAAATTTTTGCCGATTTTAGTGTTTTGGTTTTAAAAAACAATGTTTTAATGTGGGGGTTTACGGGGCACCCCTCACTGAAAAAAACTGGCAGTTTGTTTTTTTCTGTTCGGGTTTTGATAAAAAAATTATTTTAAAACAAAGTTTTTTTTTTCAAAAAAAAAATTTTAAGAAATTTTTTTTTTCATAAATTTAAACCCACAAAACTTAAAAAACTGCCGTTTCTGTTTTAAATTTTTACCCAAGGTGTTTTCCCCCTTGAAATAGAAAAGAAACTCCTTAAAAAACTCGTTAAAATTTTGTTCTTGGGAGTCTGTAGGAACCCTGTATTTATTTTCCAACACACACCCCACACCCAGGGCTGTCCCCAAACGCACTCCCTCTCTCTCTTTTAATCCCCAAAAATGTCAAAAATTTAAAAAGGGAATTGAATAGGGGAAGCACATTGGCTTGAAAAGTATTTCCCCATTTTTGAACACCCAAAAATTAAAAGGGGAAAGGAAATTTGAGAGCCGCGAGGCCTTGTGTCCTAATTACCTGACCTGCCCTGCCATCCCAAATATCTCTTTCCCCTACACACACACACTCCCACAAACACACAGTTTTTCCTCCCCCAAAACCTAAAACCCCCAACATGCGCACGCGCACCCCCACACTCACACTTACACACACCCCATCTTTTTCTCTCTCATACATAGACACTTTACAGTGTCTCTCTCCTCTCTCTCCCTGCTCTGTCTCCGTGTCTCTGATTTTTTTACCTTTGGGCGGCACGCGCACACACACTAAATTTTTTGGCAAGTATTGAATCCCCGCTACTTTAAAAGCAGTTCTTTTCTGTTTTTAACAGGGGAAACACATACGGGGGGTGCACACACCCCACACATTCTGGGTTTAAAAAAAAATTATGAAAAGCCCGGGAATAAGTCGGGAAATTTTTTTTGGTAAACTTTCTGGGGGGGGGGGAACCCCTGTAAGCAGGGACCGGCCCTGCGGGCATCAAAAGTGTTCTGTGGCCGATAGTAAACCCCCCGTTAAACCTAGATCTTGAGCCCGGTCACAAAATTTTTATTTGATTTAAAAATTTGGCACCCCCCCACACACACAGAGTCTTGGTTACACGACCTTGGGAGGTATTTAAGTATGGGTGTTTGTCCCCACTTTTTAAAAAAACCCGTTTTTCTCTTTTGGGTGACCCAAAGATTTTTTGTAAAAAGGAAACACAATGAAAAAGGTTTTTGAATGAAAAAACATAAAACTGAAAAATGGGATTTGATTTTTTTTTTTAATTATGTTTTTTTCTGCCTGTTACAAACACACACACCCCCTTCCCCCTTTCATGCACTCTCACCCACACACATGATATAGCCCTGTACTGTTTTTTCTTGCATTTGTTCCGCGGCCCCGGAGACTGTTTTTTTTCAAAAAAAATTTTTTGCCTCTTTGTTTTGACCCACAATTTATTTTGACCACTACATATCAATATTTTTTTTTTTTTAAAATTTCTCCCAACCCTTTTTAAATGATGTTTTTTCCCTAGATACATTTTTCCCGTATTTAGTATTTTTAGAGCTCATGGGGCTGTTATGTGTTTCAGTTTTTAAGTCAACAGGAGAGCTAAACTTTAAAATCCCAGAATCTTTGGATTTTTTTTCCCTTTAAAGGGAAAATAAAGAATATTCATATTTTTTACTAACATGGTAGACCAGGGAAACCTTTAATTTTTCAAAATAGGGCTTTGTGCTCCCTTTTTTAAATTCTTTTCCCTTCTTTAAAAAAAAGGTTTTTCCCCCTTTTGTTTTAATAGATCTGAAAAGGCTTTGTGTGACCATTTTGGCTGAAAGCAATGAAAAAAAATTTTTGTTGGTGTTTTTTCCGGGTTTGGGAAGGGCATAAAACGCAATGCAAAATTTTGGATACCCCAACTAAAAAGGAGCCGGGACTTCAGCATGAAGACTCCAAAATATGACCGTATCGTGACATCAATTTGGATTCATCATTCCTGTTTTCAGACGTGAATGCTATTTACATATTTGTTTATCAATGATCCCACATTTTCGAAAAAAGTTTTAAAAACTGTAAAAGGGACAGGTTTTTTATTTTTTCTGCCGAGGGGCTGCAAATCTTTTCCACAAAGCTTTTTTCAAAAACCCAAATGCCCCAGGCACAAATAAAAAAAACAGCATTATTACACTGTTAAATATTAAAATAGCCCAGGGATAGTGTATTTAAATAGCTGCTCAGTTTTGAGGGGTGCTGGGGGCCAGGGCCCCATCAGTTTAACGGGTAAAAAAGTCATTTTCTGTGCTGCATGGTCTGTCTGTTATCAAAAGGAGGGGGGCTTCAAGACCCAGGAAACATGCCACAAACATTACACTTTTTAACGCTGGGAAAGGGGCCCCGCAGGGGGGGTCACCATAAAACCCCTCAGAAATGAAACTCCCTTTTTGGGGGGAAGGGGAGTTTTTTGCCCCCGGGGGCCCAAAGAGCGAAGGAATATGGCCACAATCCAAGCCTTTTTTTCAAATTTGGGAAAGGGCAATTCCAAATTTTCTGATCGCCCCGTGCCCAAACCTCTTTAACCCGGGTAAACAGGTTTTGCCTTTTCCCCATGACAGGAAATTTTTTGAAACTCACTCCTTGAGCTAAATGAAAAAAGGGAAACATCGGGAACATTGCAATCAAAAACACCGAGAGAGAGGAACTAAGAAAAAAAAACTCGGGTAAAGTCATGCAAAAAACCAGGGGCCCGGGGGAAAGAACAAAGCGACTGCACCCCTCAAATTTTGGGGGGAAATATGTAAAATGACAGAAAAAAAGGTAAAAAAAAATTTTGGGCCTTTGGTCTGCCCAAGCGGGAAACCAACATTTAAAAACCCCCAGCCTTTAAATGCAGGGTAAGAGCATGGGGCCAGTTGCCTTGAGAAAGTTTCAGTCCCCAAACGGGAAAAAGCATGCCGCGGGTTCTGGCTTTATTCCCTGCAAAAATTTTCCTTTCCAGCCTGTTCACCTGATGCAGTGGTGCAGGAGGAAAAAGGTCATTTTCATTTGAAAAGGTAAAATGCCCTTACCCCCAAGAGATCAGAAAATTTTCCCCTTCCCAGTGCCATATTTGAAAAGATGGGGCAGTTGAAATGAAAAAGGGGGCATGAGTTTTATTTTTACAGATACGGGGACAAAAAAGCTGTGAACAGGATAAAAAGGCCTTTTTACTTCTTTGTATATATTTTTTTGGGGACTGAAAGGGTTTCTGACCGTTCAGAAAAAAAGTGTTTTCTTTCAAGACATGACCAAAATGCTCCAGATTTTCTTTGAAAAAATCACTTCAAAAGTGCTCTCTTAAAGTCCCTTTTTTACAACCTTTCTTTTAATGAAAAATCATCCCCCCCGCTTAAAATGTCAAACCTGATGTGGACAAAGTTTTTTAAAGGGTTTTTAATTTTCCCGCATGGATATGGGTTAAGGTTTAAAAATTTGACAGGACTGATGAGGCTATATTCGATTCGCTTTCACAAGCAGGGTTTTGGGTTCTCTGTGAATTCCTAAAGGGGGTTTATGTGGGGGTGGGGGGGGGGGGGGGGGGGGGGGGGTGGCAGGGATTTAAACATGTACACCTTTTTAGTGTGAGTAGGTGTGAGTACTCCCAACAAATCAAAGCAAAAATTTTCTTTTTATATTAATTTCATTAAAAAAAGAATTTTGAATTTAAAATTGGGTTTTTAAAAATAAGGTTTTTGGGGAAAGGTCAATTTCCCCCTTTCCTTTCATTTGGGATAAATTTACTGTCGCTTTGGTTTTATATATCCCCAACCCCCACATTTAGTACTCTCCACTTCTGGCAAGTTTTTTCTTAGCTTTTAAGTCTTAGAGTTTTTGTTTAGCTGTCAGCTTTCTAACTTTAAAGCTCACATCATTCTGGGGAAAAGATCAGTTCATTCTGCTGGAAAGGAAAAATTTTAAAAATACCCAAAAATGCCTCCATCCTTAACCTTTACCCGTTTTTGGGGGTTTCAATTTACTTGATAAAAAATTTTTATGAACAGACGAGCTATGCTCACAAAATCTTAGGGGTTTGTCAACGATCATAAACAGGTTGGTCACAGAAAATTTATGTAAGGGCCAATCAAAGACATAAATTAAATCACGTTTTTTTCCCCGGACCCCATACAATTTAAATGGGGTTTACCATGACCCCTGCCATCAGGTGGGAATAAGCGCTGATTTTCCCCTTTTTAAAGGTGTGGGGTTAAAAAAGACCCAAGTGATCTGAATAGGGATAAAACAATAGCAAAATATGTGGGGCTTGGGTGACCCCCCCGTTTTGGGCTGTGGGATTTAAAAACATCATCAGTAAAGGTTAAAAAGGGGGAAATATGAATTAAAAACCCCCCCCCCCCCCCCCCACACACCCCACACACCCCACCCAGGAAACACTGACACAGGCGGGGCACACTGGAGGAAGCATTCTACGAAAAAACAGGGCTGCAGTTTAGAAAAATCTTTCACTCACAAAGGGCATGAAGTAAAAAAAAGACAAAATGACAGCAATTTAAGTAAAAATTTTTTTTTAATGCATCATCTGTGCCCTGATTTAAACATTCTTTTTTTTTTTTTCCCAAAAAAATGATAAACCCCTTAGGTCCCCTCAGTTTTAACAAATTATTAGAATTTTTCATTGCATCTGTTTGTAACTTTTCCCTTTTTTTCCCTTTTTTTTTTATTTTTTAAGGAAAAGAAATCTAGAAAGTTTTGCAATTTTAAAAAGAAACCCGCTGTCTGAAAAGCTTACGAAATTTCTTTGGGAAGTAAAAAACTAGAATGACAATGTTGCCCCCTTGGGACACATGATGTACACTATGGTACATGAAGCAAATCCCGTGGGAAAAGAAAGGAAGACAAATTTTTGACCAAATTTTTTCTTTAATATGTAGAAAAAATTTATTTTTAACAAAAATATTTACAAGGTTTTCGTGTATAAAAAAAAAAAAGGGGGCAAAAAAAATAAGGGGGAGAAGGTTTAAAAGTGGAGTAGGGGTGCTTTCAGCGTGGACCCCCCCACCCCTCCTGCCCCCACATAAAATTACATTTAATTTTTTTTTTTTCCTGAAAATTTTAAAAAAAAAGGGGATTTGGGGTTTTTGGTTACAAAGACTTTAAAAATAGGCAGTAAGCCGACAGAAGGAAAATTTAATTTTTGGTTGTTCACTTATATCTTTAATCTGATTTTCAAAAGGGAAAGGGTGTTGAAAAAAAAAAATCTTGGGTAAATTTAAAGTTTAAACCAAGGCAAGGGCTAGATCATTACATTTGACAGTAAAAATGAATAAAACAGTAAACAAAAATGGGGTATTTTTTTGGGTCTCCTAAGAAAACCTAACATAGAGTTTAAATTTTATTCAAGACGGCACAGCCTTTTAAAAATTGAATTTAAAATTTTTCATACAAGAAATTTAAAATGTTCGTTTTAAATCAAAAAAAAAAAAAAAAAAAAAGGGGGGGGGGGGGGGGGGGGGGGGAAGGTAAAAATGGAGTAGGGTTTCTTGGGGCACTGAGAAAAAAAGAATATTTAACCAGTTTTTATAATTTTTTATTTGTCCCAAAAAGACATGTTCTGTATATTTTTTTTTTCCCTATTGCATGTGTTTCGCCCCCTTTAAATCAGTGGTGTGTGCGAGGAGAAAAAAAAAGAAGTTTAAATTTTAGCGAAGCAAATATTTATATATATCTGCTATGGGGTTTTGGACAAAATTATATTACAGGTTTTAAAAGGAACACACCATCTTGTCCCTGACTTGTTATCTTGTTTTGGGAACAAGATTTTAAGTTTATTTTTATGTAAAATAGTTTTTTCAAGGATGATATACATTTTTTGGTATTGGGGAATTTTCTAAACCCAAATTTTTTTAATAAAAAAAATGCATTGGGAAAAATGGTTATTAATTTATTCACCATTGGTCTTATTAACCTTTTTTGTTTGGAATGAGAACAAAAAAAAAAATAGAGTTTACACTGCCAAAAAATCATCATCTTTCTTGATAAAAAAACAGTACACCATTTTTGGGTGTTTTTCTCTCTAGTCATGCCATTACCCGTACATTGACCCAAATGAAAGTTTCTACAAACAGAAAGAAAAAAAATCTTCATGCATACCCAAACAAAAATTTAAAAAAAAAAAAAATTAAAAAAGAAAAAATTTAAAAAAATTTTAAAAAAAAAATTTAAAAACAAAAATATTTTTCATAAATGAGAGAAAAGAGTGAGTGCTTTTAAGATAGGTAAACCAGTTTTGGGACATGCCAAACATAATGATTGAAATGAATTTTGAAAACTTTTTCGCCAAAACCCTTTAGCTTGCATTTGATGTAAAACACTGGCCTCTTAAAAGTATGGATTGTAAAAATTGTTCCCCAACTTTAAATGGATTTTCAAACTTTTATTAAACTTATTTTTTTTCCCGTGTGGGAAATTTGGGCCAAAAAACCTAAAATTGCTTTTGTTTCAAGCAGTCTTTTTTGATTGTATATAAAATTACATAAAAAATATTATATATTATATATATATATATTGAATTTTTAAAACAAAGCTTGCCCTTTTGTCTTAAAATTGAAGAAAAAAAGGGGGGATACGCATTCAAACCCGCAGGGGGAGATGAAATTTTGCCTAAATAACAGTATGTGCCTTTAGGGGGATTGGGGGAAAAAAAAAAAATAAATGCTTCTCAAAAAGAGCCTTCAGCAGCTTATATTTTTTCCCCAAAGGGGAAAAAAGACATCCCCCAAAAGGGAGGGGAAAATCACTAACATATAAACCCGGTCATATACCGATATTTTGAAAATTTGGGGGTTTTTTTTTCCTTCCCCCAAAATGAACCCCGAAAGTGGTAATTTGGGCTCCTCTGCCTTTTTAGTTTTAAAAGGGAATGCCCAAACCCAGAAAAAGGGTGGGTGCAATACTGTAAGGATTTTGTTGAGTTTTCAAAAAACCAACCAAAGGTGCATTAAAAAAAGAAATCATGAAAAAGCAAAAAAGCTACATTTTCTGTAAAGTAGAAAATATAAAAATATAAAAGATATCTCTAAGACAAGTGCTGGGGGCCCATTCTTGGAATGAATCCGCAGGGACTAAAAACAAAAAAACTAATAAATTCCAAGGATAAGTACCGAGCACCGTTCCAGCAACTTACAGAGCAGCTTGGTGTTGCAATGACTGCAAAAAATATTGAATTAAAAACAAGCTTGCTCTTATGTCTTAGATTGAAGAAATAGGGGGATACGCATTCTACCTGCAGTGGCAGATGATTCTGCCTAACTAACAGTATGTGCTTGAGTGGGTGGAGGGGGAAAAAAAATAAAATAAATGCTTCTCAAAATGAGCCTTCAGCTAGCTTATATTCTCCAAGGGGGAAGAGACATCCTCCAATAGGGAGGGAAACTCACTAACATATAACTCCTGGTCATATCCCGATATTTCAAAACTTGGTGGTTTCTCCTAAAGTGCCGCGGAAAGTGGTAATTGACTCTTGCTTTTCATTTTTTAAGAAGAATTGCAATCCCAGAAAGGCTGGTGTGCAATACTGTAGTTGTTTGTTGATTTTCAAAAAAACCAACCAAAGGTGCCATCTAAGGATGCCAAAAGAAAATCATGAAAAAGCAAAACAAGCTACATTTTCTTGTGAAAAGTAGAAAATATAAAAAAAAATTTAAAGATATCCTTAAGACACAGTGCGAGGGCCAGTTCTTGGAATGAATCCGAAAGGGGACTAAAATCAACAAACTAATAATTCCAAGGATTAAGTCCCGAGCACCGTTCCAGCAACTTACAGAGCAGCTTGGTGTTGCAATGACTGCAAGAAATTTATTAAATTTATAAACAAAGCTTGCTCTTATGTCTTAAGATTAAGAAATAGGGAGTACCGATTCATACCTGCAGTGGCAGATGATTCTGCCTAAACTAACAGTATGTGCTTGAGTGGGGGGATGGGGAAAAAAAAATAATTCTTCTCAAAATGACCCTTTTAGTAGCTTATATTCTCCAAGGGGAAAGAAGAAACCCTCCAATAGGGGGGGAAAACTCACAAACATATAACTCCTGGCATTTACCGATATTCGAAACTTGGTGGTTTGTGGATTCATTCCAAAAGAACTGGCCCTCAGCACTTGTGTCTTAGAGGATATCTTTTTATATTTTTTATATTTTCTACTTTCACAAAAAAATGTAGTTGTTTTGCTTTTTCTGATTTTCTTTTGCTTTTAGATGGCACCTTTGGTTGGTTTTTTGAAAAACTCAACAAACATACTACAGTATTGCACACCAGCCTTTTCTGGGATTGCATTCGTCTTAAAACTGAAAAGGCAGAGGAGTCAAATTACCACTTTCCGCGGGTCACGAGGGAAACCACAAGTTTCAAAAATATCGGTATATGACCAGGAGTTATATGTTAGTGAGTTTCCCTCCCTATTGGAGGATGTCTCTTCCCCCTTGGAGAATATAAGCTGCTGAAGGCTCATTTTGAGAAGCATTTATTTTATTTTTTCCCCTTTCCACCACTCAAGACATCTGTTAGTTAGGCAGAATCATCTGCCACTGCAGGTATGAATGCGTATCTCCCCCTATTTCTTCAATCTAAGACTAAGAGCAAGCTTTGTTTATAATTCAATATTTCTTGCAGTCATTGCAACACCAAGCTGCTCTGTAAGTTGCTGGAACGGTGCTCGGGTACTTATCCTTGGAATTTATTATTTTTGTTGTATTTTAGTCCCTTGCGGATTCATTCCAAGAACTGGCCCTCAGCACTTGTGTCTTAGAGGATATCTTTTTATTTTTTATACCAACTCAAGAAATGTTAGTTGGCCCAAAATCTTCCCCCTTTTTGGGGAGGGCCCTTGGTTTTTTTAAAATCAACAAACATTAAGATGACAACCCTTTTTTAAATTCTATTTCTTAAACTGGAAAACAAGGGTAATTTAACTGCCGGTATTTATTGGAAAAGTTTTTTTAAAATATCTATATATAAATTTATATTTAGTGATTTTCCTATTGGGGGAGTTCTTCCCCTTGAGATCAACTACTAATCATTTGAGAAGTTTATTTTTTGTTCCCCCCCCCCCCCCCCCCCCACAATGCCATTACTTCTTAGGGGGCAGAAATTCCACTAAAGGTTGAACGCCCCCTTTTCCAAATTAGACATAAACAGTTTGTTTTTTCTATTCGCAGATGAAAAGCTCTTTTTGCTGGAAGTGCTCGGATATCCTGGAAAAGTTTTGTATTAAATTTATAAATTTTAAATAATAAATAATCCAAAAAATTTGAAACGTCAATGTACCCATTACACGTTTACCAATCAATCAAAATTTTGAAGAAAAATTTTGTGTCCCCCCCCCCCCCCCCCCCCCCCCCCACCCCCCACCCTTAACCCTCCTCTCGGGGCCCCCCCCCCCCCCCCCCCCCCTAAACCCCCCCCCCCCCCCCCCCCCCCCCCCCCCCCCCCCCCACCCCCCCCCCCCCCCCCCCCCGCCCCCCCCCCCCCCCCCCCCCCCCCCCCCCCCCCCCCCCCCCCCCCCCCCCCCCCTCCCCAACACAAACTCCCACTTACCCCCTCATCTGGGGGCCTGACAGAAAATTCAGCAAAGGTTGCACATGACTGCACATCGGGACAAAATACTACGGAAAAAGAGTTTTTTTCTTTAAGCAGCAGAAAAGGGGAGCTCTAGTGTGAAACAGAAAACTTGATAGCTCATGAGATTCCACAAACAGGTGGGGTCTTGATTACACATTCAGTATTGAGCAATACAGGCGACAAAAATCCAACACACCTGACCATTAAAAATGTTCCTGTAAGCATTCCCACAGTTCTACCTATCAATCTAAATTTGGAAAACATTTTTGTGTCCCCCCTGCCCCCCACCCCAACACAACTGCACTTACTCCTCATCGGGGGGCCCCTGACAGAAAATTCAGAAAAGGTTGCACATGACTGCACATCAGATGTAATACTCTGGACAGAGTTTTTTTTCTTTAAACAGCAGAAAAGGGGAACTCTAGTGTGAAACAGGAAACTTGTAGCTCATGAGATTCCACAAACAGGAGGGGTCTTGATTACATATTTAGTATTGAGCAATACAGAAGACCAAATCAACACCCCGGGACCATTGAAAAATGTTCAAGAAAAATCTGCTGACAACTGTCCTCCTGAAATTGCACAGAAAGAAACACACAGAAATGATTTGCGTTGCAAGTTTTGTTTCCAGGATGGTTAGTCAGTGCTGGCATATAGTGTAGACTTTGGCCATTCCAATGATCCTCTCCACATGGACTCTCTTACTGGCAATCTTTCTGTCCATTTGTAGAGTTTTCGGGGAGAGTCTGTTTTTCCTTTGAAGAAAGCAGGAATTTTAAACTTGCACATCTCTGGGTTGCAAACATGTCCTGCACATTAAACCCCTTATCAGCCATTACAGAATCCCTTTTTCACAGAGTGGGCAAGGGCACTTCTTTCAAATTTGACGGTCACTTGTAGACCCTGCATAGGCATCAGAAAATAGGAGGTCAGACCCCCGGGTGTGACACCAACAAGATTTTTCAGGTATTTCCATGTTTGTAGGCGGGAAAACTTGCCTTTTGGGAACGAGGGTTAGATGGCTGCTTGATTTGTTCGTTGCATCTAGATAACCCCTGGTGCTTGGAAACTTTTTTCTAAAATCAGTTGGGCATTTGTATCGAACAAGCTTACCCTGAGGCCACCAATTTATTTCAGACCATTGAAAAATGACAGAAGTTAATCCATGTCACAAAGATGTTTTGCACAGAAAACTCAGAAACCACAAACATGCGCCTAATTCAACTCAAAGTGAGGGTAGGGGCGTCTCAGTTTCACTAGCATCAAAAGGAAAACTGATTTTCTGGGGACAAACTGAGCAGTTTTCAGAATAACTGTATCTAAGATGATTCACATTGTCACCAAAGACCAGAATGCAGCCATGAATATATTGAAACTTTCTAGTCCAGTGTAAAATGCACAAGTTTATTGACCCTTTAATTGAGTCCCACTAAGTAGGGCTCTGTTGTCACAGTTTTTTGTCTAGATTGTCATCCATACCATCACCACTACTCTCTTTTAATAGTTCTTCCTGATTCTTAAGTTCACCTTCAAGGGTTGGGCATGCTACTATTACTTGTCACAGTCGACATAACTAAATGAACAACAAAAAACTTCTTCTGAGGCTATAAAAAATCACTATTGAAGACAGTGTCGGTTCTTTTTCGCTGCGGCTGCTTTCTGTTCTTCAGTAGTTCTGACTTTACCGTTCATCTCGTTTCTGCTTCCTCTTCTCCTCTCCACTGAACACTGGTTTGGGCCTCGTCCATGGAAATACACTAGGGACAGCATCCCTTTTCAGTCTGTTCCTCTGCCGTAAGGTACCTGAAAAATATATATTTATTTTTTTTTAGTCTCTAAAATAAAATGGGTCATTGTAATTTGCAGTCCACATTCTTAAAGTTCATGTTTAAATTTTTAGTACATGTGGGACCTAGTCCTAAAAGTAACTGTAGTATTTTTACTGGAAGTACAAATCACTCACGCCACACCCCAGAGAAATACTTACAAACAACGCCCCCCTGTCTACTGTTTTTTTTACTATAACAGATCTGGTTTTGTTCTTTTGTGAGAAAAGCTGCAAATATGTACATTGTATGAACAAGAAAAACACAAGAAAAATGTTTCTTACACACACACACACGTACACACACATCTTTGTATGCAAATACACAATACCACAGTGAACAGTATTTTCAAACTGATCAAAATTATAATCGGTAGTACAAAAATAAAAATTGTTCATATTATAGCAAAACGCAATCCATAAATTTCAAGAAGTTCAGAGAATAAAAACTATGTTCTTGTTTGGTCATATTTATAAAGATGATCAAATTTCATGAGATCACTTAGGTTTCTTGATAAGTTAAACCCTTCCTCTTTTTGCACTGTTTAGACTGTATTTTTCTTTTCTGAATCAATCACAGACATTAAGTGAAAAAGTACTTTTGGGTATGTTGCTTTGGTAAGTTTTGGGAACCTTATGCATTCTTGAAATTTAATCTTCACCAAGAATGAGCTCATATAACTATTAACTGTACTCCTTTCACTCATCTTTAAACAGTAACGTTATTTTTAGACTCATTTACAGATCTAGTTTTCGCCAACTGAAACTGCAGCTCAATACTTATGCATACTGAGTTTTGGTAAAATGACACCTTTTCAAATGTTTAGGAGAAAAGTTTGGAGTTCTAAATGGTGATGGGGTGGAGACTGACATGTGTCAGGCACAAATGATTTGACTAAACATTGGCATCCAAGCAGAAGAATCAAGAAGAAACAGTTAACAAACGGATTTCTATTGATCTGTGTGTAGAATAAGTCAAATTCTTTTAGAAACCTACACCCTTGATCTAGAAAGTTTGGGTCAAGTTTTCACAGTCGGCAAGGGGAATGAGGAGAGCTCAGGAGAGAGAGAGAGCGAGAGAGAGTCCAAATCATGGTTTTAAGCATGAAAATACGGGGAAAACAAAATAAATTACCTTTCTGGACAACTGCTCAAGGTAGTCCTGAGGCAGAAAATGCTTGGGGCAAACGATGGACCGATCAGTTGGTTTTCCCTTTGTCTCTCCGTACAGCGATCGTCCACTGCGTCGGCCCTTTTTTTATCTTTCGGAAATGAATGGCCCATTTTCGATGCACATCCCACTACACAGCAACACCCACTGGGCATTGTGTTTCGTCGTGAAAACGCCAGGAAAAGTGAAAAAATATGAAGCAGTGGTGTTTGTTTACGGTTCTGCAGCTCAGCTACCTCCGGAAGTTCAGCGTATACACCTTTAAGACCCAGCGCCACCTCGCGGATTCACAGGGAGATAATTGTCAGCTAAGTCGACCATTATATTATGATAGTAAAGAATTTCTAATGAAGGTCAAAATATTGAAATAATGAATTAAGGCAGGATTACTACTACTTTGGTGATAATAAGGCAATGGCAGTTGTAAATGGGGAAAAGGAGAGTGGGTTAAGGGTTTTTAAGCACCATGGTTGCCGTGGCAACAGTCTTCGTGGCGATGGGGATGTCAATATTAACAATAGTATTACTGATGTTACTGCTAACAACTATTGTGAAGGTAAAGGTCCAAAAATCCACTGATGCGCACTCATACCTGGACTACACATCTTCCCACCATCAGTCCACTAAAGACAGCATTGCATATTCACGCCGGTGTTGCGTGCACGACTAGTCGTGCGATAATACGACTCACAACCCAGTCCGGATATTGGCACGACTAGTCGTGCGACGAAGAAAACTGGTGTTGCGTGCACGACTAGTCGTGCGATAATACGACTCGCAACCCAGTCCGGCTATTGGCACGACTAGTCGTGCGACGAACTAAAGAATGGTTACGTGCACGACTACTAATTATGCAATGACCGTTTTGAGCTGTGCGCGCCTCACTCCCTCTCTCTCCCAAGCAAAAGAGGATGAATTTACACAATGAGAGAAAGAGGGGGGGGGGGCGTGTACACACACACACACACACACACACACACACACATACACACACACATTCACTGACAGTGACACATTCACTGACAGTGACTCCCTTAATCTTAGTGAACGCACTTTAGGCGTGAGCGATGATCATTGTTTGTGTCTCCTTATAAAGTTTGCTACAAGCAGGTAGCCAACTGAAAGTCACCTATCTTTGAATTGGCAAGATGGAACACAGTGTGACTCCATCCAGCTTTGCTAAGGATTCCTCCTTTGCCACCTATGAAGATTTCGAGAAGGCCCTCAATAACTACCAGCAGCAGACAAGAACTGTTTTTGTGAAGGTTGACAGTAAGACTGTTGAAGCTGGTAACAAGCTTATTAAAGACCCAGCCAACTTTTTCCCCAAGGAGCATCGATACAAGTATGTCAAGTACAGCTGCAAGCATTTTGGTGATCAAAGTCGACCAGCAAATTACCCAGGGGGACTGGGCAACGAAAAATGCAAAGCTCATGGCGATCAGGATGTGCAGCCAGCATCAAGGTTCTGTCCAAGAAAACTGCCCTTGTGATAACTGACATGGTGGAGGAACACAATCATCCAATTACTAGCGATCCATCTATATACCCGGAAAATCGGAAGCTGAATCAAAATCAGTTAAAGGTGATCTCTCTCTCTCTCCTCCTCTCTCTCTCTCTCTCTCTCTCTGTATGTCGAAATGAATACAAGGGGAAACATAGACAAATAATTGACCATGTTGAGATGAAGTATACAAAATTAAGAAGGTAAACCAGGAAATGAAGGTAGGAAAATTTGTAAATTTGTTTTTTCTGGTTGCGTACTCATGTGAATAGGCTGATGGCCTCACATTAAAGTCACGAGTGTGTGTGTGTGTGTGTGTGTGTGTGTGTGTGTGTGTGTGTGTGTGTGTGTGTGTGCGTGTGTGCATGTGTGCGTGCGTGCGTGCGTGCGTGCGCGCGCGCGTGTGCGTGTGTGTGTGCCACCACCTATGCGTTTGTGTCTCTCTATATATATCTCTCTCGCTCTTTGTGTGTATCCATGTGTGTCTTTGCCCCGTTTTTTCTCTCTTGCAGGATGTTGAAGAGATGTGTGAATTGGGCGTTAAAACATCAGCCATCCGGAAACACGTCCAAGGTGCTGTTGGAAAGAAGCTCACGTTCAGAGACATCACCAATATCAGACAGCGTCTCAACCAGAAGAACAGTGGTGGAAAAGACCAGATGGAACAATTATTGGATGTCCTCGACGAACTCATTAGAGAGGATCCAACAGCCACTGTTACCCCTGTCGTCGAAGAAGCAACCAACGAACTGCAGATTTTATATTTCCAGACGACAGCGATGAAAAAGCTATATCATACATACGGGGACATACTCTTCATTGACGGGACCTACTGTATCAACAAGCTACGGATGCCTCTTTATTGTTTGATGGTCATGGATGGGAATGGCCATGGGCAGATAGTGGCCTACGCGCTTGTCAAAAGTGAAACTTAGATGTTATCACCTCTGTTCTTCGCCTGTTCAAAGAATCCAACCCAAGTGATGAAAAACTTGAACTTGTCATGATGGACAAAGACTTCACCGAAATTACATCTGTGAACACAGTATTCCCACTGGCCAAGACTCTGATCTGTCGTTTTCACGTTCTGAAAGCGTTCAAATCATCTACCACTGTGCACGAGCCCAGCCCAGACAAGAGAGACGAACTGCGAAAGATTGTAGAACAGATGGTTTACTGTACAGATGAGGCAGAGTATGATCGTCTCTACTCTTCCTTAGGTGCAATCTCCAAAGCCTTTCACAAATATTTCACATCCAACTGGCATGAAGTGCGCACTAGTTGGGCCGGTTGTCACGTGCGTCAAGTCAGGCATTACGGTAACGTGACGAACAATCGGCTCGAAAGTCACAATCAAAAGATTAAAAACCTAGTTAATCACACCTCCTCCCTACCCGAACTTGTGCGCCAGTTGCTGGCATTCCACAAACAAAAAGTGACACAGTCATCACAGGCAGCGACACTGGCAGCGCTTAAGACACACTATGACACAGGATGCACTATTCCTGCCGATATGCTCTCATCAATGTCAGCTGTCTGCACGCCTTATGCAGTGCGGCTGATGAAGGATGAGTACAGCAAGATTTCAGCCACTATGCGCTTCAGTGGGGATGAAGAATGCACAACTGTGTATGAAGGCAAAGACACATACATTGTGAAACAGTCAAAACAGTGTACTTGCAGTCACAATATAAACCATGCCCTGCCATGCCGCCACATCTTCGCCACACGCCAGAAGACAGGATTTCCTGAATTTATCGAGGCCCTTGTGACAGCACCAAGGTGGCTACTCAGCCAAGCAGATCTGGATCCTATTGCAGTGCGACATCCATGTCTAGTTTATTCGAGTTCTCCCCAGAGGAAGAGATCCAGCAAGCAGCAGAAGTTCCGTACTGTGAAAGACGTGTGCAACGAACTCATTGGAATTGTGACATCAGTTGGGCAGGTTCAGTTTGAGGAGAAAATGAGCCTGCTGACTAGGCTTGTGGAGATGTGGAAGGATAGCAAGAATGTTGACATTGTTGAAATTGTGCAGAGTGCAGTGGGAGAAGGGGAAGTTGGTGCTGGAGTTGTATCTATAGCTGGGGCTAGGTTTTATGTAGGTGGTGATGGACACGTTGATGAGGGTGGTGATGTACACGGTGATGAGGGTGGTGATGGACACAGTGTGGGTGGTGATGGGACAGCTGATGAGGGTGGTGATGGACACGGTGATGAGGGTGGTGATGGACACAGTGTGGGTGGTGATGGACACAGTGCGGGTGGTGATGGACACAGTGCGGGTGGTGATGGACACAGTGCGGGTGGTGATGGGACAGCTGATGAGGGTGGTGATGGACACAGTGTGGGTGGTGATGGGACAGCTGATGAGGGTGGTGATGGACACAGTGTGGGTGGTGATGGGACAGCTGATGAGGGTGGTGATGGACATGGTGATGAGGGTGGTGATGGACACAGTGTGGGTGGTGATGGACACAGTGCGGGTGGTGATGGACACAGTGCGGGTGGTGATGGACACAGTGCGGGTGGTGATGGACACAGTGTGGGTGGTGATGGGACAGCTGATGAGGGTGGTGATGGACACAGTGTGGGTGGTGATGGGACAGCTGATGAGGGTGGTGATGGACACAGTGTGGGTGGTGATGGGACAGCTGATGAGGGTGGTGATGGACACAGTGTGGGTGGTGATGGACACAGTGCGGGTGGTGATGGACACAGTGCGGGTGGTGATGGGACAGCTGATGAGGGTGGTGATGGACACAGTGTGGGTGGTGATGGTGATGGACACAGTACGGGTGGTGATGGGCATGGTGTGGGTGGTGTTGGGACAGCTGATGTGGGTGGTGACTTTGAACATGCACCACCTCCACCTATCTTTCACAGAGGGATCAAGGATTTAGAGGTGCGCGGGGATGTAAAATGGGAGGGTATCAGAGCACCAAAGGTCAACAGTGTTCTTGGGAGGCCAAAAGGGGCATCTTTAACTGTTGTTGGTCGTAAAAAGCGAAAAGGAGGTGCAACCAATCAAAGACCAAAAAAGAAAGCAAAAAAAAGTAAAACAGAGTTTGCACAAGTAGATGAAAGTGAAAAGTGCGAGATTTGTGGCTTGGAAGATCCTCCCAAGCATCTCTATCCTGATGCGACTGTTGACTGGACAGGGTGTGACACATGCAATACATGGTATCATGTCTGCTGTCTTAGAGATGCAGGGGATGGGGCTGGGTGTTCCCATTGATATATGATAATACGTTGTGCATGTCATTAAGATTTTTTAAAAATTGAGTCATTGTGTAAATTTTCTTTTGCTTGGGAGAGAGAGAGAGAGTAATTAGTAGTCGTGCACGCAACCATTTTTTAGGTCATGAGAGTAATTAGTAGTCGTGCACGCAACCATTTTTTTAGGTCATTAAGATTTTTAAAAAATTGAGTCATTGTGTAAATTTTCTTTTGCTTGGGAGAGAGAGAGAGTAATTAGTAGTCGTGCACGCAACCACTTCGAAAAAGTCGCACGACTAGTCGTGCCAATAGCCGGACTCGGTTGGGAGTTGTATTACCGCACGACTAGTCGTGCACGCAACCACTTCGAAAAAGGCACACGACTAGTCGTGCCAATAGCCGGACTCGGTTGGGAGTTGTATTACCGCACGACTAGTCGTGCACGCAACCACTTCGTATTCTTAATTCCTTCGCCTACTTAGACTCTGCTCCAGTGAAGAAGATTTCACTGTACAAGCAGCCAAAATGTCTGATTTTTTTCACCAACCGCGGCTACCCCAGTGCCATCATCAATGATGCTTTCAGCCGCACTGCAGCTAAATCCAGAACATCCGCTCTGGAAACTAAGCCTCCCAAAGAGACAGACAGACCCACCGCCTGCCTTCTCTTCCATCCTCACACTCTGCCCATCTGCAGGATCCTGAAGTCCAACTGGCACATAGTAGAAAATCATAAACCTGCCTTTGAGACTAAACCAATGATCACTTTCAAACGTGACAAAAACCTCAACGACCTACTGGCGCGCTCCAAGCTGAACAAAATCTCCACAACTAAGCCACCAGGTACTTTCCCCTGCTCCAAACCCATCTGCAAAATCTGCTCTCTCACATGTCCCCACATACACACCCGGCTCAAACACACACACACACACACACACACACACACGCAAACGTGTTTGTCCACGTTTCTCTTGGCGGTTCGCTAACATTTATTTAAGATTTGTGGAGGAAAGTCGAAGAGAAGTGGTCAGTGCTTTCTCTGTGCAGCGTCCATCTTGGCCCTAAGACTACACTGAAATTGATGGTGTGGGGATGCATTTCGTATGACGAGATGGACCACTGGTGTTCGTGGAAGGCAATATGAACAGTTAGAAGTACACTGATGTGCTGGAAAACAACTTTCTGCCGTTTGTTGCCGACCACTACCCAAACAGATGTTGGTGCCTGCCAGAAGACAACGCCTCTGTTCACCGCTCGGCTCACACCGAGACCTGGAAGCGACAGCAGAGTTCCCGTGTTTTTCTGGCCCCCTCAAAGTCCAGATCTAAATCCGATCGAGAACGTGCGGCAAGTCCTCAAGACTCAAGTGAGGAAAAACATTTGCCGCATCAGTACTGTCGCAGATCTGCGCTGTGCACTCACCACTTGCTGGAATTAACTGACTGTTGCCTACCTCTACTTCCTCTACGACTCTCTACCGAGACGCTGTCAGCATGTTTTGAGTCGGAAGGGCCAGATTACCAAACACTATTAAGTTAAGTCTAGCCTAAAGGAATGAATAAGAAATTTTCAGCAACAGGTGTCTGCAGGTAGTCAGCAACAGGTGCCTGCAGGTAGTCAGCAACAGGTGCCTGCAGGTAGTCAGCAACAGGTGCCTGCAGGTAGTCAGCAACAGGTGCCTGCAGGTAGTCAGCGCCGGAAGTGCCGAGAGGGGACAGACTTTAGTCCCATGAGGTACGTACGTACGTATGTATGTATGTATGTATGTATGTGTGTGTGTGTGTGTGTGTGTGTATGTGTGTGTGTGCGCGTCCGTGCGGGCGTGCGTGTATGTATGTTGGTATGTACGTACGTACGTACGTATGTATGTATGTATGTATGTTTTTCCTAATCACTTGAAAGTGATTTACTCCACGTTAAGGTGAGTGTAATGCTCCGTGATTGTCGACTTAAGGGTGAACAATTGCCGAGTCTATCATTTTATGGGTGAACATCGGACGAGTTCATCCCTTTGAGAGTAAGTGCTAGTCGGGCGGGCACATGTCTCAGTGTATCGCTTCACTGTTCCAATAGCATGATGCTAAGAACTAGTTCAAATGTTACCACTACTGTCCGAACATTCGGTGTACGGTTGCGCGCGGGGTCAGACAGTTTTGCATTATAGCTCAACATGGGCTCGAGGGAAGAGGGAGCAAATGAACTGATCCGAGTTACACAAAAGAGACTCAACCAATCACGACTCGGCAGCAGTGCAGTGTTTCCTCTGGTGGGCTCCCTCCGTTGACGTTGACGTTGAGGGTGGGTTTTACGTCCTATCGGCCTGAGGCCCTTAAGAACAAGGTTACTGCAGACGTAGGTCTGCATCATTAGTGGCAGCTGCTGTCGCCTGGCAGTGGTGGGTGAGTTTCATGTGGGGTCGTCGTGTTTCTCCTCTCTCTCTCTCTCTCTCTCTCTCTCTCTCTCTCTCTCTCTCTCTCTGAGCTCTAGGCTCCCTCCGAAAATAGTTGAGTTTTATGTCCTCATAGCAAAAGAGGCTCCCTCCGAAAATAGTTCGAGTTTTACGTCCTCACAGCGAAAGCTTTTAGGGACATGTCTTTCATTCATGGTAGTCTTTGAGGCTCCCTCCGAAAATAGTTGAGTTTTACGTCCTCATAGCAAAAGCTTTTAGGGACATGTTTTTCATTCACGGTAGTCTTTTGGCTCCCTCCTAACGACCTGGTGATTTATAAGCTCCTGAAAGACTGCTGACGGTGGAACGTGACAAGACAAAGCCGTGTGTGGCTGCGTGCCCGAGCGTGGCGGCATGAGTGGCGGAAAGGAATGCACTGCGAGGGAACGAAATATGAGACGGGCAAACAGCGCACAAGGTGACTGTGACTTGACATACACGTGAGAGTCCTAGTGTCGTCCGTGGTGAGGACTGTCGTCGTCCCACCGACAGTCAGGGAGAGAAGGCCTGAAATGTGAGGAATGCCACTGGAGAGGGAAAAGGTTAAAAAAATTTTTAAAAAGTCATTATGGAGTGAGAAACGAGATAAATAGAAGATAAATGCTAGAGATGTGGAAGAACTAGTATTCAAATTGAAAGGGTGGATGCGAGTGAGAAGGGACCAGATGGGAAACAGTGTGAGGGGCGGAATATGATAATCGGCATCAATAAGGGGTAGCCAGGAATGCAGATTACAAAAAAAAAAATAATAATAAAAAGGTGTAAAACATTCGCACACAACGCGAAAGGAACTTGCATTTACAATTACAAACAACTGAGAGAAATCTTCCGCTTCGTTGTTAGTGTTATTTTAGACCAATCACTGTAACATGGCATTATCAGAAAATCACAACATAGAAGAAAAGAAGAAAAAAAAAATGTTCCTGTCTTGACACGAGAATGAGGCAAGGTATGAGAGATATAAATGTGACAGCGTGCATATGAGAGAGGATGACTGCAAGATGAATTTGAAAATGGATACGCATGGAAATCGCACGACAGGATATACATAAGAGGTAGGATAAATTTGACAGTGAATTAATGTGAAATTGGGGTAAATAATTGCGGGCATTCATACGCCAGCTCATGCTATTTATAGTCAAGTCGACAATGGCATCAACGCTGCTAACTGGTATGACAAGGCGAGAGGATGGGGTGAGGGTGGGGGTGCGGACAAATATAAGAAGTGAGAAATAGGCCTACTTCAAGGAATAACGGGGAGCAAGCAACTCGTGCGGCAATGAATGGCATGAAAGGTTATCCGTACGCCAGGGAAATACGGCGCAGGTAAACTGATGTGAGATGGCTTAAAATGCAAGACGGATACAACGGCCAGTTGACAACGCGACAGCAAAATGTTACAAGGAAGAAATTGCAAGTTTTCTCTTGATAATCGATTACTTTTACGTTTAGCTGTACAATCTACATCAGTGTTGTGTGGATCCAACAGTTACCAAACGACAACTTTCGGGTGAGTGAAAGCGCACAGGTTTCCGTGTTGTCCTGATTAGAGGAGGCCTGAAATCAGCTTTTTCGAACATCGAAGACAGTGTTCCGTGAGACTGCTTAACTAAACTCGATACGTTACGTGTTCACCTGGGGCTGTAGCAATGGTTTCCTTCAGAACGGACGGTCCATGCGTACAACAGTCCTCTTAGCAGCATGTTACTGAAAGAAGCATGCAGCCAAGAGCTCCAATAGGCTATCTATCCACACGCAAAAAGTTAAAAATTTGTCTTTCGCATTCTCTCTCGTTACCTGCTTTTCAATTTTCGGTTAACATATTGGCCTAAGCACAAACGACATGATATAACATCAAAAACGTATTGATAATCATTTCACGCTGGTTTGCAAGCATGGTCAGACGACAGTAGATCGGTAGGGAGACCTCTCGTTTCTAAAGCTAACCCTTCGCCACATAAACCCCACTCAACCCTTCCCCACCCCAACCCTCAAACAAACGTCTAATTTATACACAACGAACATATGTCCCCACATACACACCAGACAAATTACGCCTCTCTCTCTCTCTCTCTCTCTCTCTCTCTCTCTCTCTCTCTCTCTCTCTCTCTCTCTCTCTCTCTCCTCTCACACACACACACACACACACACACACACACACACACACACACACACACACACACACACATTTTACGTTTGTTGTTGTAAAAATTCACAGGTCAGAAACTGTTCACACACACAAAAAAATGTCGTTCTCGTTGAAAATCTCTGACAGAGCACACGCAGACAGAGTACAAATAATGCAACAGCTGCTGTTGAAATACTGTGATGATTGCAGAGTAAGAAGCACAGGGGACTGCAATGTGAGGGACATGTTCACAGTGAGAGAAGACATGGAAAGGGATATGGGTTGGACAGAAACAACGTGAAAGAAGGATTTGTTTAAAGATGTTAAGCTATGTGCGGTTTGATGTGTGTTGTGTGTGTGTGTGTGTGTGTGTGTGTGTGTGTGTGTGTGTGTGTGTGTGTGTCGTGTCGTGTTGTGTTGTGTTGTGTTGTGTTGTGTTGTGTGCGTGCGTGCGTGCGTGCGTGCGTGCGTGCGTGCGTGCGTGCGTGCGTGCGTGTGTGTGTGTGTGTGTGTGTGTGTGTGTGTGTGTGTGCGTTTTGTCAGTACAACCATGAGTTAATCTGACAATAAATTGGTTTCAGTCCGTCACTGTGTGTAGGAGTGTGAGAGAGAGAGAGAGAGACAGACAGACAGACAGACAGAGAATAGATATAGGGGACAAGCAGAATAAGAAAGATGACGAAGAGGGTGACGGGAGGGAGGGAGGGAGGAGGGTGGGGGAGCGGAGAAAGGACAGTCGTGAAGGAGGAAGATCCAGCAGACATTGTGGCATTTTATCTGAATATCATATATAGTTTGCACACACTTGAGCATGCGCGCAGAGAGAGAGAGAGAGGGGGGAGACAGAGACAAAGACAGAGACAGAGAGATGTGTGTGTGCGTGCGGATCACGCGCGTGCATGTGTGTGAGTCTGTCTCTCTGTCTATATGTGTGTCTGTCTGTCGGTCGGTCGGTCGGTCGGTCTGTTCTTGACTTGCGGACACGTAACAGCATCAGGATGTTCAGACGCTCCTCTACACTCCTTGTTCACAGCTATTTCATGGCCTGTTTCATATTTCATAACACTGAAATGTTCCTCCACTACACTTACTATGACAAGACAAGCTTTAAGAAGGACACAGCTTGTGGTAACAGTGACGGCTTCGCCTCGGAAAAGCTCTTGAAGCACATAACAATATTAGAAAGATGATCAGGTAGACCCCCCCCCCCCTCCCCCCTTCGTCTTGAAATCAGAAGCAAGTGTTTGCATTTTCATTCCCCAAAAAAAAAAAAATAATAATAATTGAGATCAATTTGTAAAAGGAGGACAATTACTTTTCAATCAACATCTAGACGCCTCGTCCTGTTCAGAAGTTTGTTCAAATTTATTGTACTGCTCGAAGTCGGTTCGATCAAACCGGTATGCAAGACTAAACTGAATCTTTCATTTAATGACTCTTCACAACAGTGATATTAGACAAGTGAGAGAGAGAGGGGGGGGGGGGGGGGAGAGAGAGAGAGAGAGAGAGAGAGAGAGAGAGAGAGAGAGAGAGAGAGAGAGACAGACAGACAGACAGACAGACAGACAGACAGACAGACAGACAGAGAAAGGCAGTCAGACAGAGACACAGACACAGAGAGAGAGCGAGATAAACAGAGACACGCAGACAGACAGACAGAGAGAGAGAGAGAGAGAAAGAGAGAGAGAGGACAGAGAGTATAGTGGGAAGTGGTAGGTCGTCCTGATGTTATTACATCTAAGAAATAAGTCCACTTTGTACATTTGATACTTCGACAGGGGAAATGGATGTTCGAAAAATAATAGATTTTTTTTGGTAAACAACCATGTTCACACATTCTGAAGGCACTTAGTCATCCATGAACTAAGGAGTAATCTGTGTGTTTAATACGCTGTCTACTGTAAGACAAGTTGTGTGTGCATGCAGTACTTGATGTGTAATGGTTCTGCGGCGTGTGCAAGTGTTCAAACTACCCCCCCCTCCCCCCCCCCCCCCCCCGCCCCTTCCCCCTCCCTCGCTTGGTCCTGTCTTTCTTCCCTTTTTTCTTGTCTTCCTTGAAAACATTATATGGCGGGCGATTGTCCCCTTGATCCGTCTCTCTCTCTCTCTTTCTCTCTCTCTCTCTCTCTCTCTTTCTCTCCTCTCTCTCTCTCTCTCTCTCCTCTCTCTCTCCTCTCTCTCTCTCTCTCTCTCTCTCTCTCTCTCTCTCATACTACAAGTAGAGCTAAAAGAAGTACAATGGAAATTTTGAAAACTTAAACAGAATAGATTGTAACTCAGCTGATATATTTTTCAAACTTTTTGACTCTCAGGTTGTTCCAGTTTTGTTGTATGGAGCAGAGGTATGGGGCTTTAAAAGGTTTGAACAGATAGAGCGTGTTCATCGTTATGCGTGTAAACGTTTGCTACATGTTACTGATAAAACCCCAAATGATATGCTCTATGGTGAATTAGGTAGGTATCCTTTATGGATTAATTCTGTTTCAAAATGTCTTAAATACTGGTTCCGTTTATTGAAACAACCAAACCATCTTTTCTCTAAGAAATCCATGATATGCTTTTAGAAATGCATGAACGTGGAAGTAACACTTGGGTCACAAAAATTCAAACTGTGTTGTGTGAGAATGGGTTTGAGCAAGTGTGGTTGTTTGGTTGTGGACAAGAGAAACTGTTCTTTAAAGAGTTTAAGGAAAGGTTGTATAGTTCCTTTTGTTTCCGATGGCATGACCACTTGGAAAATAGTGGTAGATTTTCTGTATATAAACAATATAAAACATATTTTGGAAGAGAGAAGTATGTGGATGTCCTGTGGATGAACACATATCGCAATGTACTTGCCCAGTTTAGGCTGGGAGTATCACAGATTAATGTTCACAAATACCGTTATTCAAAAAATACGGAGAACTGGAACTGTCCCTTTTGTAGTGACAAACTTGAAACAGAAATTCACTTTGTTTTTGAATGCCCGCTATACAAAGGTTATAGACAAAAGTATATGCAAAATATTGTCTATGGCGATTGTGCTGGAGTAACAGTTTAGCATGTTTAAAATTATCAGAGGAAAACATTCTTGATTTTTCTAAGTTTCTATTCTTCTCATTGAAGCTCCGACTTCAAACTGTTAACACCAATGAAAACAGATAGCTAATTGTGACGACGTTGTAGGATGTTCAAACGAGGATGAATCGTGATGATTTTCAAGTTGTGTACATTAATCGCATGTGAACGCCTGTGTTGTGTGTGTGTGTGTGTGTGTGTGTGTGTGTGTGTGTGTGTGTGTGTGGTGTGTGTGTGTGTAAATGCCGTTGTGGGCGCGCGCGCGCTTACGTGTATGTGTGTGAGTGTGTGTGCGTGCGTGCGCGTGTGCAATGAATCCAGTAGTCCATGCTATCTCCCCCCATTGAAAGGGGCTATGGCCTGTTCAATAAACTTGTGTCAATGTCAGTGTCTCTCTCTCTCTCTCTCTCTCTCTCTCTCTCTCCTCTCTCTCCTCTCTCTCTCTCTCTCTCTCTCGTCTCTCTCCACACACACACACACACACACACACACACACACACACACACACACACACACACACACACGCGCGCGCGCACTCACAACACACACACACACACACACACACACACACACACACACACACACACACACACACACACACCTCCCTCGCCCACCTTCCCCTTTGCATCGTCCCTGAGCACAGGATATACCCTTCTTCTGTTGTGTTTCTCCGTTTTTTACCGTCTCACTTCACACAGACCGAGAATGCGTCAGCAGTACCTGTCCATCTCATAGGCCATTTGTGTCCACTTTCCAGACTGCCTGTGTCTTCTATGTTCCAGGTTCCTTCCCTAGTTCAGTCCGTCAGGGCCGCGTTCCACCGCCTACACACAGCCCTGATGTGGCCCTTTGCGGTCGGCTGGGCTATAAGCAACATTATCTCCCACCGCCTACACTTTTAAACCTATTCTCGGAACACATCGTGAGTGATGCACTTGAATGTCCCTCCCCACAGTCAGCAAAAGAGGAAGAACCATTATGAACAGTCGATTCGATGAGAGAAAGTCGTTCCGTTCAGGATTTGGACACCACTGTTAGAGCCAAACCCCGAGAGGTCGGTCGGTTCGGCGGTAGGCCTACAGACAAATTTACACACACACACACACACACACACACCCTCCCCCCCCCCCCCCCCCCCCCCCCCCCCCCCCCCCCCCCAACGGCCGATTGGAAGTAGCGACACATTCGACAGACTTGGACCCATCTATGAAAATTTACTTTAAATGATTGATTTTCGCTGACAAATGTCTGCATAGAAAGACAGAGTATGCCACTGATCTGGTTGTGGGGTGTCTTGGAAGGACGCAAGATGTTAACGGACGGAGTGCTTCGAAGATCTTCGGTGAACTGACTGGAAATCTAAAGACATCTCCAATAACTCCAGGATCTCTTGAATCAGCTTTTAAGGAATGAAACAGATTCAGACAGGAGGTATATAGATGGGGTTTCACTTCGAATTAACTTTTGAATTTGGAGCTGCAGACAGAGTCATGAATACGGGTCGCCAGTTCAGAGAATAGTTCTACAGACATTTTACTTTCAGTTTGAACTTTGAATTGGATGATTCCGCCCTTTCTGTACACGGGTTCTTTTGCACATTGATGGAGCAGAATTATGGGACGTTCAAAGGCCCAAATGCAATTCATCTCTTTGTTGATTGGTCAAAATGTTCGCACGGAAATCTGGCCCTTGGTCAACCGGCAGTAGGGAGTTGCCAGTTCCGCCGCTGTGAGAGCTATTTTGCGCGCGAGCCGAGAAACCCAATTTCGTGCCGGGCAATTTGTCCCGCGAAGAAAAGAGGCGCGGGAGAAGGACCACTAGAAACATTGGTGATCACACACACGCACGCACGCACGCACGCACGCGCGCACACACACACACACACACGCACGCACGCACGCACGCACGCACGCACGCACGCACGCACACACACACACACACACACACACACACACACACACACACACACACACACACACACACACACACACACACACACACGTGTGTGTGGAATATACCTAAAGGTATTGTTTATTATTGATCTGTAAAATATTGTCACTTTCAATTCCTTTTTTAAATAAAATATTGACTTAACTGGTATCATCCTGTTTGTTTTCCATCAGCTGCACGACTGGTTACGAACCTTTATGTGTTTTGTGTCAGTTCTTTTTATTCATTCGTT
Organism: Conus ventricosus; assembly: GCA_018398815.1. Taxonomy (NCBI): domain Eukaryota; kingdom Metazoa; phylum Mollusca; class Gastropoda; order Neogastropoda; family Conidae; genus Conus; species Conus ventricosus. The sequence continues at coordinate 37,413,810 of CM031612.1, read as the reverse complement.
TGTTTCTTTACTGTTTGTTTAAAAACAGTCATTAAGAAACATAATTTGTTTGCTTGTTTGTTTTGTTTGAAAACAGAAATCATTTGTACTACCTTTTGTAGCCAGGAACAAAACGATTATTATTTTAAAAAAAAAAAAAAAGCAATACTGGCAAACAAACAACAATGCTTCAACAACCTGATATCTTTTTCTAACCAGACAAATCGCATGAATAACGCAAACAAAACGGGTACAAGTAAAATTATCAAGTCAGTCAGTCAAGTCACGCTACATATGGTCTCGCCGATCACAATAACCATTACATGGTGATAAACCAACTGTTGTGCAGTTTCTTCAAACAAGGTCGACAAAATGTACGTGAAAATTCCTAAATAAATTAGTATGCAAGTCCAGTTCCATTCAGTAAATAAATCAAACGATAGAAAAGTAATTAAATCACTGAGCTGGTACGTAAACGAAGTAGACAATTTTGTTTCTTTCTTCAACTTCTCTTGCTGATATTGCTGTGTTTTTTTTTTTTTAATTCACACTTTAAGGTCGCTTGTACATTTGATTAGTTGATGAGTTATCCATATATATTGATTCATTGGTTTGGGGGGGGGGGGGGTTGTTTTCTTATCGTTACCGCTATGTCATTTCCAGCTTTTGATTGTTAATGTTTTATTTCACTGTCGTGTTTTAAACTGCCTTCTGTATTCTTGATCATAATTAGTGCAGTTTACAGAGAGTTGCACAACACCCAATATATTCCATACCAAATCAACTCTAGATTTTAAACATGAATTGATCTTCTTTGTTTATTTTTACTAAATAGTCAATCAGCGACATGGACGTATACCCACACGCGTACACACACACGCTCGCATACACACATACACGCACGCACGCACGCACACATACACGCACGCACGCACGCACACACATGAGTGTGCGAACGGCTTGCTTGACGGCACACTGATAAAAGTGTAAAAAAAAAACTATAAAAAAATAAAGTAAGATATTTATCATGCAACCAGCCCACTTCCACACATAAACAAACGAATAAACGAAAATGCCACACACCTTTAAGTTCCATTTTACATTCACAAGAATACACTTAAAGACACAAACAATTCAATGCACTTTTCATTAAAATGCCTGTAAATTCTGACAGTAGCACGACGACGGCAGCATATCGGATACTCACACGATAGAATATTGTCTAAAGATGAAGTTTAAAACACACACACACACTGACTGACTGAAACCAATTTATTGTCAGATTAACTCACGGTTGTACTGACAGTCACACACACACACACACACACACACACACACACACACACACACACACACACACACACACAGATATATATGGCCATGTGTAAACAGAAATACATTCTGATTGCAGATAAATGAATGTGATGTTTATGTACTTGAACTTTTCAAAAATGAAGACTTCATGAAATAACCATTTATTTCTTTGTCACAACACAGTAAAAGTACACACACTTCAAGTTTGCCATTGCTATAAACGTTGATATAAGAATGAAGGAAAGAAAAGGCACAAACGTACAATTTCATTGCAGCTAAACTGACTGATAAATCAGTTAATAAATATAGATAAAAGAATAAATAAGATAAAATGAATTAATTGATAAGTAGATAACACGCAAACAATAAATGAATGAACAAATGAACAAATAATATGAATGAATGAATGAATGAATAAAGTAATGCGGTATCTGGAAATGGAGGGGGTGGGGGAGGTCCATTACGGTGAATCTGGCTATTGGGTGGGGCCGGAAGGGAGGGGAAGGGTGTGAAGGGTGAAGACCTCACACACACACACACCAACGCACACAGTGTCAGGCGAAACGCAGCCGCTACCTGTCACTGATCACAGGGCGAGCAGGTAAACTGCCCGCATTTTTTCGGAAGATCTCGCACAGCAACGAAGATCCGCGCCAAAAAAAAAAATCCGCGTGAATTCGGGCGTGTCGGCTCACTGGCAACTGGTTTATTGCGGCCGCAGTACACTGTTGGCTGCACACCAAAAATTAATGCACCAAGGCCTCGCTTAAGGAGTCGAGTATTCATAGACAGGAACAATCAGATTGTTTTGAGAATTTTCATCGTGTCTGGAAGATGAATTACCTTTATTTCCCCTTCATATGCCCATCAAGGTACATGCCAGGTGGTTCCAAGCGGGCAGATCACAATGAAAGGAATGGGACTTTTGGGGTAAACCACCTGGCGCAAAGATAGGGTCACGGGTGAGTGCGAAGGCCTGACATGTGACGTCATGTACGGGGTACCTCACGTATTTCTTGACTGTGGAGGATTTCATCGGCAGAAATCCCTAAAAACAAGTGAAATGATAAGTGGGGGTAGTTCATTTGATCTGTTATCAGTTTAATGTCAGTTTTTGGCTCAAATTTATGCTACACCTTAAAACGTTTACATGGATTATCATGGTCATTTAATGCAAAATCCTACTAGTGGCCTGTGCATGAATTTTGCCATTTTTGTTTTCAAATTGCATTTACGACTAGTGTTAGGCCCTCCTTGTCATCAGTTTTGATTGGAACCCCCCAAATACTGAGGTTAGATAAAGTAATGGGACCTTCTTAGTGTTTCTTTTTTTCCGGCGCTTTGTTTTCCTTTTCATCAATACTCTTATTTGCTTACTCAAGTTGTTTTGTCTTATTAAAAATAAGGTGTGATTCTTTCTTGGATTTTCTTTTTCTTAGAGGGTTTGGTATTTCAGGAGGAAATATTTATCCAACATTTCAAGTAAACACAATACGTCTATGCATGTGTGTGTGTGTGTGTGTGTGTGTGTGTGTGTGTGTGTGTGTGTGTGTGTGTGTGTGTGTGTGTGTTCTCTCTTCCCCGTCTCCTTCTCACTCCCTTTCACCCTCCCCCTGCACACACACTCACACTCACTCTCTCTCTCTCACACACACACACACACACACACACACACACACACACACACACACTGTTCTCTCTTCCCCTCCACTCCTTCCACGTACGCATACACACACAAATTTCTCTCCTTCCTCTCTCACTGTGTTGAGAAAACTGTAATATCTTAAGGACTCTTCAGCAGACCAGCAGAGGTGAGTGGAAGAAACAACAGTAAGTTGTGGGGATAGGGTTGATTGGTGTGGGGTGCGTGTGTGTGTAGAAGGAAGGTGGGATGTTCTGCTTAAGATGTTCTCTGAGTGGTTTCAAAACAGCATGTAGGATGTCTCTTAAACTGCCAATTTACGTATGTTTTACTGATGTGCAGATGATTAACAAGCTGCAAAGAAGCGTCAGGTCAGGATATGACCATATTAGTGTGTGTGTGTGTGTGTGTGTGTGTGTGTGTGTGTGTGTGTGTGTGGTGTGGTGTGGTGTGGTGTGGTGTGGTGTGTGTGAGTGTGTGTTGTGTTGTGTTGTGTTGTGTGTTGTGTTGTGTTGTGTTGTGTTGTGTTGTGTTGTGTTGTGTTGTGTTGTGTTGTGTTTGTGTGCGTGTGTGTGTGTGTTATAGTGGTGGTGGTTCTGGTAGTGATGATGGCAGAGATGCGCGTGCATGTTTATGTGTGAGTGTATGTGTGCATGTGCTTGTGTGTTTGTGTATGGTACTGAGAGTACATTTCTACATGTCTCTCATCCGCCTCCTCGCACATCCCATTGCACAATTTCTCCCACTTCTCACCCAGTCCCCCGTCCCCCCCCCCCCCCCTTTCCCTCTCCAACCTACCCTCCATCCCCCACCCCCGTCCCTTTCTCTCTCTCTCTCTCTCTCTCTCTCTCTCTCTCTCTCTCTCTAATCAACTACTTCTGCACTCTCTTTACTGTTTTGAAATGCAAATTGCTGTCCAACATACACACATACATGTACTGACTTGGGCTGTATTCAGCAAAGAATTATTTACACATTAAAATTTGCTATAAGACAAAATTTGTACTTAATTGATACTGATACACTTGTCATAAATTGTCCCATGTGGGTAAAAAAAAATGATTTTTTTTTTTGTTTGTTTTTTGCCTTCCATCACAAAAATATTGTCATAAAGAGGACGGGTTTGGTTCCAAATAAAAAAAAAATCACATCTGAAATAAGCCCATCCTTTATCATCGTAACAGAAATGAACTATGTGAGAGTAGCTCCGACTGAAATTTGGCAGCTGTCCGTTCCATGTGAATACTGGTTCTAAAGAATAGTTTTTGAATTGTGTCTAAACTGCCGAATGGGAGACAACTGAATATCAGTGCAGTGTTTTCACTGTACTTACATTAACCATGCACAAACCACTTGTAATATCTGAGTAGGTAGTTGTATATACAGATGAAGAGACTCTTTTGTCCCATTTTTTTTCTGTCACTTGGGGATAATCCCAATAATTCTAAGTGTTTGAAACTGATCATCACCATGAAAATAACAGACTTTTTAGGGAGACAGGTCAAATTACTTTTTTTTCATGAAAAGTTAGTTATAGCACACTGAATACACTCTAGCTTATACTCGTTATAACCATGCTGTTTTTCAAAATGTCCGTGAAAGTTATTCGCAAGTGCTTCAACAGCCAGTCTCGTCTGAATGCAGGCAAAAATTGCAAATAGACTGTTACATGCAATCACAGAGCTAATAGCAGGTGCTTTCATAGGAGTCACAGACTCAACCTAAGTGTGTTGGTGCCATGAACTCTGGTCATTTGAGTTAGAAACTGATTGTAGTTTTTAATGTGGGAACTATTTCATTCAAAGGTGTCAGAGGAAAGTTGTGTGCAGGCTGCACATCAAAAATCAATGCGCCAGGGCCTCGCTTAAGGAGTCGAGTTTATATAGACAGGCAAAATTGGGTTGCTTTTTCTTTTCTTTCGTATGCTATCAAGGTACATGCCGTGGTGATTCCAAGCAGACAGATAAAGTGAAAAGAATGGGATTAATTTGGGGAACCACCTGGCTCATAGATTGTGATTTCATCGCAGACCCCCCCCCCCCCCCCCCCCCCCCCCCCCCCCCCCCCCCCCCCACCCAAAAAAAAAAAAGTGAAATGATTGCTGGGGGTTATTCAGTTGATCTATAATCAGTTAATATCAATTTTTGGTTCAAATATCTGCTACACATCAAAACGCTTACATGGATTATCTAGTGACTAAGCGCAAAATTCTAATTAAGGCGTGTGGCCGATTGCGGCCGCAGCTGCGCCCGCATTTTCCACGTACTGAAGAAGTTGAATGGGAACTTAGTGAAACAAATGAAAGCCAGCAACTCTGAGTAAAAAAAATTACGGTTAAGGATTTGTTCTTCCCTGATAAACATAAGTACATTATGTGAGCATCTCTCTCTCTCTCTCTCTCTCTCTCTCTCTCTCTCTCTCTCTCTCTCTCTCTCTGAGTTAACTGCTCTCACTGTTGAAACAAAATGGTCAAGTGG
>CM031612.1:37395898-37403398 GCA_018398815.1 Conus ventricosus | reverse complement strand
TCACGTTCGCCATGGCCTTCAACCCACCCAAACATTTCAACTTATGGGAGCCACGCAGTCGACAAAGTTTGGAGGCGAAGTTTTGGTTTGCCTGTGAGCTGAACAAACAAAAGCAGCTGAGGTACAAGTTTCTCCTTTGACTTCGAGCTTGGGCACGGACTCGGAAAAAAATGTGGCTCAGTTCAACCTCGGTTCGAACAAGCCAACAACTCTGACACTGTGTTGGCACGAAATGATGCTTATTTTCTCCCAGGAAAAACGTTGTACATGAAAGAGTCACCTTCTTCAAACGTAACCAGAACGATGGTGAGAGTGCGGAGTATGTACGTAGTCTCAATGAACTTTCAGAGCATGCAGACGTTTCATACAAAGATGAAAACGAGACTGACTTGTATCAGGCATACAAACCAAGAAGTCTCAGAAAAGCTGCAACTGGAAGAGACTCTGACACTGTGCACAGCCATTCAAACTGCCAGATACCATGAATTCATAAACAAGCAGATGAGAGACCAGAAACACCCTGAACAAGTCATCGGCTCAGTGAAAGGTGCCAGCACACACACGAACGAATGTGGCAGGAGGAAAGGCAACAGTAGAGGAACCAGTGGTAGGGGATCAGGGGATATAGAGGCGTGCAGACAAGCGCACTCCAGTAGTGAAAGAGAAGTGACAGAGGATCGCAAGTTTTGTGAACATGTATACTGTCTGCAACAGAGCCCAGCATACAGCAAACAGGGTAGAGCCTGCGGTCAGACCGACCGTTTTGCAAGTTCAAAGGTGTACAAGAAGGAAATAACATTCAGTGAACTGAGTACAGACACACCGACCGACAGTGAGTTCTTGTTGTCCCTATCAGATGACGCAGCAGCTGCCCCATGGAAGGTGGAAAATAGGATTAACCATTTAGGCAACTTCGTTCAAGATTGACGCTGGAACTGATGCGCCCATCATTCCAATATCAGACTATGGCACCTGACACCCAAGCATTGCATAAAGGAAATGGAAACAGTCCTTTGTAGTCCAAGTGGAGTTCTGGACTGCAAGAGAAGAAATTAAGTCAACATAGAAGTGAGAAGACAGAATTATGCACTAGGTATCTCATGAACTAACTCTTGACCTGAAAATCTTCTGATTAGAGAAACAGCAAGTGGAATGGAACTAGTTAGAACGCCGCATACTTGGGGAAGTGGGTATCCAGCCAATCAAATACGACTGTGAAAACCAGACTCGCAGACAACAGCCAGCCCTACAGCCTGTCAATGATTAAAGTCAAAGAAGAATGTCCTGCATGAAGAAAATTGGTGTCACGGAGAAAATTGGGGAGGCAACAGATTGGTGTGCACCAATATAACCTGTGTGGAAAAGTCAGTGGAAGTCGGACTTTGCACAGACTTTAAGAAATTAAACGTGGTAGCCTTGAGTGACAGTTGCCCTGTGCCTTCCATGGAGGACCTGAGGCACAGACTGAGAGGGTCTGCAGCAAGTGACAAACTGGATGCAACCTCAGTTTATGGCAAATCCTGCTGGACAGCGTGACAGCTAAATCAATGATCTTCATTACATCATGTAGCCAGTGTCCTATTGCCGCCACCCCAAGGCATCTTATAAGTGCCAAAGACATTCCAGAGTCCATCCTTTAAGATGAACAGCATGTCATTTGCTTTTTCGATGAAGTCCTAGGGTTCAGCAGCAATAAAGATGATCGTGAGAAACACCTGGAGTACTCTTGAAAAGCATGGGCAGGCAGGTGTAAAGCTGAGAAAAGATAAGTGTGAATTCAGAAAGAGAGAGAGATTGAATTTCGGGCTTCATCACCAATCACAGAGGTGCTAAATCTGACAGTGCGAGGTTGATGCTATAAGGGAAATGCCTGATCCCGCAGATCTGATAGAGCTCAACTGTCTTCTGCGAATGGTGAACTTTCTGGGCTGTTACCTTCAGAATCCATCCACAACACACAAACCTCTCATCAAACTGGAAAAGGATCAAACATGGACCTAGGGACCCACAGAGTGCAGCATTTTGTAATTCAAAAGATTGTTGACCTCTGTGCTGACTTCGGCCTTCTTTGACCCAAAGCTTTCAGTGCAGATTCAAGCAGCTTTGACCATGCTTTTGCCATTCTTATTAGTACAAGTGTTGTGAATCCAGGGAAATGATCTTCAGTTTATGAGCAACAATTTTAGCCAGTCGAAGGTCATCAAACAGCACAGGTGATACGAAAGATGAAAGAACAAAGGACATCAAATTTGACTCATACCGCCACAACGCCATAATGCGCGGCAACAAAGTTTACACTGGGTGCCAGCCGAGTTCAGCCTGTCGATCCTGACCTGTATCTGAGACACAGGTACCCACAGCTGAGCAAGCCATGCAGCCCAGCATGTCTTTGGATGAGCACTTCTGTCGATTCATGACTCTGCATTCGCACCTGGCAGTGCAGAGCAGAGAGCAGCTCTCCGTCCTGACTGTCCACAAGGAAACAGAGAGGAGCAGCTTGTTGTCTGTTCACAAGATAAAGGGTGGAGCAGGGTATTTTCTGCCCATAAGATAACAGTGTGGACCAGGGAATTCTCTGTCCGCAAAATAACAGGAGGGAGCAGTTCGCTGTCTGTCCACAAGATAACAGTGGAGCAGAATGTTATCTGTGTACAAGATAACAAGATGGGAGCAGGATGGTGTTCTTAATCCCGTCTTGCCACAGGATTCAAGGGTTGAAGAGAATGTTGTTCTCGGCTCCGTCTGTCCACAAGACAACAGGGTGGAACGAGATGTTGTATGGCCACATAACAGGTAGAGCAGGATGTCGTCTGTCTTCAAGATAACAGGGTGAAGCAAGAAGTTGTCTGTTGATAAGACTACATGGTGGAGCAGAGCATTGTCTCTCCACAGTATAACAGGGTGGAGGAGAGTGCTACCTGCCACAAGATAAAGCACAGAGGAGAGTGCTGTCTGTCCACAAGATAAAAGGCCAGAGGAGAATGCTGTCTGCCCACAAGATAAAAGGCCAGAGGAGTGTGCTGTCTCCCCACAAGATAAAAGGCCAGAGGAGAGTGCTGTCTGCCACAAGATAAAAGGCCAGAGGAGTGTGCTGTCTGTCCACAAGATAAAAGGCCAGAGGAGAATGCTGTCTGCCCACAAGATAAAAGGCCAGAGGAGACTGCTGTCTGTCCACAAGATAAAGCACAGAGGAGAGTGCTGTCTGTCCACAAGATAAAAGGCCAGAGGAGAATGCTGTCTGCCCACAAGATAAAAGGCCAGAGGAGTGTGCTGTCTGCCCACAAGATAAAAGGCCAGAGGAGAGTGCTGTCTGTCCACAAGATAAAAGGCCAGAGGAGTGTGCTGTCTGCCCACAAGATAAAAGGATATAGAAGAGTGCTGCCTGCCCACAAGATAAAAGGCCAGAGGAGAATGCTGTCTGTCCACAAGATAAAAGGCCAGAGGAGAGTGCTGTCTGTCCACAAGATAAAAGGCCAGAGGAGAGTGCTGTCTGCCACAAGATAAGCGGCCAGAGGAGAGTGCTGTCTGCCCACAAGATAAAAGGCCAGAGGAGAGTGCTACCTGCCCACAAGATAAAAGGATGGAGGAGAGTGCTGTCTGCCCATAAGATAAAAGGCCAGAGGAGAGTGCTACTGCCCACAAGATAAAAGGCCAGAGGAGATTGCTGTCTGCCCACAAGATAAAAGGCCAGAGGAGAGTGCTTTCTGCCACAAGATAAAAGGCCAGAGGAGAGTGCTGTCTGCCACAAGATAAAAGGCCAGAGAAGAGTGCTTTCTGCCCACAAGATAAAAGGCCAGAGGAGAGTGCTGTCTGCCCATAAGATAAAAGGCCAGAGGAGAGTGCTGTCTGCCCACAAGATAAAAGGCCAGAGGAGAATGCTTTCTGCCCACAAGATAAAAGGCCAGAGGAGAGTGCTTTCTGCCCACAAGATAAAAGGCCAGAGGAGAGTGCTGTCTGCCACAAGATAAAAGGCCAGAGAAGAGTGCTTTCTGCCACAAGATAAAGGCCAGAGGAGAGTGCTTTCTGCCACAAGATAAAAGGCCAGAGGAGAGTGCTGTCTGCCCACAAGATAAAAGGCCAGAGGAGAATGGTCTCTCCATAAGATAACAGGACGGAGGAGAGTGCTGTCTGCCCACAAGATAAAAGGCCAGAGGAGAGCGCTGTCTGCCCACAAGATAAAAGGCCAGAGGAGAGCGCTGTCTGCCCACAAGATAAAAGGCCAGAGGAGTGTGATGTCTGCCCACAAGATAAAAGGACGGAGGAGAGTGCTGTCTGCCCACAAGATAAAAGGACGGAGGAGAGTGGTCTCTCCATAAGATAACAGGACGGAGGAGACTGTTGTCTGCCCACCAGATAACAGATAGAATAGTGGAGAGTGCTGTCTACTCATACAATAACATGATGGAGCAGTGTTGTCTCTGGAAAATAACACAGGGTGGAGCAGGATGTTGTCTCCCCAGAACAGAACCGAGAGGATAGTATGCTGTCTCCCACGAGATAAAAATAAGGAGGGTGCAAACGTTATGTACACTCCTGTGATGGAAGTCTTATTTTCTTCTTCACCTTCTATTGTCACCCAGTATGAGGCATGAGAAATTCCAAATTCGGTTCTCGCGTTTCTTTGATGTTCTTGCCTTTCTTTTGCACAATTCATTAAAAAGATCTTTTTCTTTCTCTTTTTAAATACTAGAACTTTACAGAACTGAAAAGCTTCCCGTTGCCGACCTCCTCTTCCTCCAGATGTGTTACTGAACGTCAGTGCATGTGTGGCCGGGCTGTTTGGGAGACGCGAGCCTGCCCTCCTGTTGCTGCAGAAGAGGGAGTATGGGAGGTAAGTAACTGCTGGAAGCACGCTGCTACAACGCACCATCTAGACGCTGGGTGCCAGGCTGCTGGCACACGGTTTCCCACTGTCCTTCTGCCCTCGTGGAAGTCAAGGTCAGCCGGCTTGCTGCTGGCGAGGAAGTGACACACTACGTCATTGTGGCTGGTTCAAGACGAGTCAAGCGAACTTGAAAGACACTGATGTGAAATACTACCACCCCCACCTTCCAACCCTCTTCCTTTTTTTTTCTGAGTGCCTCGTCTTTCGTGTGTTTTGAACAAACCACAGATGTTTTTATAGCTTGTAATTTATGGGCTAGGGTGTCCTCTTTCAATAAAAAAAAAATGCTCGCTTTCTTCGGCTGGTATAACATTTGAAGAAAAAAAAAGTAATTTGATATTCATAGTTCGTTAATTTCCCGACTGTTGCGACAAGGTCTTGTGGGGGAGACTTCGTTTCCCAGGGAGGTACGGGTAGGGAGAGGGAGGGGGAACAAACGGAAGTCCAGCTGGTGAAGGAAGTTTGGTGACCACAAAGCCTCTAGAGGTATATTTCGACTGCGCGTCAAGGCGTGGAATTCGAACGTTGCCCTGTCTTGGTGTGGTCTCTCTCTTGTGGAAGAAAGTGAAACGATTTTGGGGGGAAAAATCTATCTCCTCATATTCATTTTTTCTTTTCATTCTTGGGGAATTCGGCAGACCTATTCGCCCACTGACCATCTAGAAGAGAACGTTGCTGGAAAGCTTTCCTTTCGCTTCCTCCCGGGCACTTACAGATTCAATCAGATGTGTGACGGTAGCACATGGCAGAAACAGATGTATGATTGTAGGACATTGCAGAAACAGATGTATGATTGTAGGATATGGCAGAAACAGATGTATGATTGTAGGACATTGCAGAAACAGATGTATGATTGTAGGACATTGCAGAAACAGATGTATGATTGTAGGATATGGCAGAAACAGATGTATGATTGTAGGACATGGCGGAAACAGATGTATGATTGTAGGTCATGACAGAAATGGATGTATAGTTGTAGGACATGGCAGAAACAGGTGTATGACTGTAGGGCATAGCAGAAACAGGTGTGTGACTGTAGGACATAGCAGAAACGGGTGTATGAATGTAGGATATGGCAGACACAGACATAGGACAATAGGATATGGCGGAAACAGATGTAGGACCGTGGGACATGACAGAAACAGATGCATGACAGTAGGACATAGCAGAAACAGATTTATGAGAGTAGGATAAAACAGAAACAGATGTAGAACCGTAGAACATAGCAGAAACAGATGTAGGACATGGCAGAAACGATGTACGACGGTAGCACATGGCAGAAACAAATGTATGACAGTAGGATTGACAGAAACAGACGTACAATTGTAGGCTATGGCAGAAACAGATGTAGGACAGTAAGATATGGCAGAAACAGATTACGACATGGCAGAAACAGATGTGACAATAGGACATGGCAGAGTCAGATGCATGACCGTAGGTCATGGCGGAAAACAGATGTATGATTGTAAGACACGGCAGAAACAGATGTTTGATTGTAGGATATGGCAGAAACAGGTGTAGGACAGTAGGGTGTGGCAGAAACAGATGTAGGATAGTAGGACATGGCAGAAACAGATGTAGGACATGGCAGAAACAGATGTAGGACAATAGGAAATGGCAGAAACAGATGTATGACAGTAGGACGTGGCAGAAACAAATGTATGACAGTAGGACATGGCAGAAACAGATGTATGACAGTAGGACATGGCAGAAACAGATGTATGACAGTAGGACATGGCAGAAACAGATGTATGACAGTAGGACGTGGCAGAAAAAATGTAGGACAGTAGGACGTGGCAGATATAAAGCACGGACTGTGGATTGTTCCGGCCATCAAGGATTGGAGATAACGCAAAACTAGGTCGACTGCCAAAACAGATCAGTCGACATAGCGGGTAACACACTGTTCCTGAGATAAAGGAGTCGTTGGGTTGTATAATACAACAGTTTGTTTGATTGAAAAAAAGACAGAATAGACCGAAAATGTGTGAAAGATTTCTACAAACTTTTATCTTCTCAAAAGTAAGTAATACGAAGAAAATGTGTCGTATTCGCACTTCAGTCACTCTGTGTGAAAAACAAAAACTTCCAAACCTTCAGAATTTTTATTACGCGCCATTATTTAACATAAACATTGACCAGAAAGATTCAGTGTCTTATCAACAAAACACGTGATCTAGAAAAGTCAAATTTTATTCCAGAACTACAAAATACAGATGAATGTTTTGTTGAGGATGCTGCAATCAAAGTCGATATCAATACAAAACACAACAGGATGCAGAGGAATGTTTTGTTAAGGACGCTGCAATGAAAGTTGATATCAATATCAATGTAACTGACAATGACACATCAAACAGCGTAAAATCCATAAGTTTAGCATTACTTTTGCAAATGAGAAAGCTTCTGATAACTTTGTTTAGAGAAATATAATCCTGATTCTATAAACATTATGGATTCTAGAGAAAAATAAGGACATTTATTATTTTTTGTTTCTTTCAATATTTCAAAAATTTTAGAAAAAAAAATGACATTAATTATTTTGTGTTTGTTTGTCTGAATTTTTTTTAATCACAAGTATTAGGAAAATAAGGACAGTGATTATTCTTTGTCTGTTT
>CM031612.1:37368398-37393398 GCA_018398815.1 Conus ventricosus | reverse complement strand
GATATGTTAATTTAAACAGCATGTTATATAAAAGAATTGAATGGATACAAATAATGTACGTCATGTTGGAAACTTCTACATGGAAGATGGAAATTTCATGTCGTATGATGAGTTCATTAGTATATGTAATAAACAAACCCATTTTTTAAGCTATGCAGTAGTGACACAAAATCGTAAACATCTTGACCGGGCATTAAATGTGCAGCTTAAAAATGATGTGAAATCTGATCTTTGTAGAGCTTTCGATCTATTACATAAAATCTAAAGCACAGTTTAAAGATTATGTAATAATAATGATAATATATATAGCCTACAATATATATGCATTATTATTAGTATTATTATTATTATTGAAAATTGTGTGGAAAAAAAAACATTGTGGAATCTGATGTCTGTAAAGCTTTCGGTCTTTTACCTTTAATTTAAAAGGGTGCATAGCCATGTATGTGACCACCACCACCTGTCACCTGACCCTTAACCCGCCCGGGTCGAAAGGGCACTGCAGCTGGCTCGGCTTACAAGAAGCCTCCACTTGACCTTGTTGTTGGCTAACACCTGGGTTAGGGCGAAGCTTTTGCCCGTCCATTCCATGACGTTGTCTGACCATCTCTTTCTCTGGCGAGAGGGGGCCGCCAGAGAGGAGATGCTATAATTGTCTCGCAAATAATAGCACGAAAGTAAAATCCTGCCAAACCACTTTTTAACAGAGAAAATCCTTGATAAAGCGAGGAAAGTCAATGGTTTGTAGTAAATAAAACAAAAACAACTCATGCACGGCAACGTTAGCTGCCCTAGAGAGAATAAAAGCTATGTACGTGTTCAGGCATCCAAGGTGCCATTAGTGCAGCAAGTGGCACTGGCTTCAAGTTATAGAATATGTTTCATTATATGGAAAAGGTTACCGTTGCACTGGAATTTTTTGGTGACTTTTCATTTCCTTTCATTTTAACTACACTGACATAATTATGTTTATATCTACCTGCGTGTTCAGAGTATGATGTTCAAACGAAGATGTTTTGAATACATCTTCTTTCTTTTCTTTTTTTCTTTTCTTTTTTTTTTTTTTTTTTTTTTTTTTGGTGGTACATTTCTGCATTCATACAAGCAGGATAAAAAAAAAAAAGCACCGGCGGAATCTGGAATTCGATGCAGTGCTCGTTGAGGACTTGCGCCATGAGATTTTGATTGAGTAATGTGAATGACCGTGTGTGATTCGTCATGACAGCACACAGCCTGTTCTGCCAGTGACTCGTCGCCTGGCTACAGGACCTTGCCTCATGTAGTCAGTCACCAGCCTGCAGCCGCATGGCACTCGGAGCATAATCGGAATCAAACTCAACAACATATCATAGATCATTATCATAACGTCTGCCATGCATTTGTGATTGTTGATCTGTCACCCTTATATGATTGGGGTCAGCTCGATACGTCCACGGCCCGATGCGTCCAAAGCCCGATACGTCCAAGGCCCGATACGTCCAAGGCCCGATGTGTCTAAGGCCCGATACGTCCAAGGCCCGATACGTCCAAGGCCCGATGTGTCCAAGGCCCGATACGTCCAAGGCCCGATACGTCCAAGGCCCGATGTGTCCAAGGCCCGATACGTCCAAGGCCCGATACGTCCAAGGCCCGATGTGTCCAAGGCCCGATACGTCCAAGGCCCGATACGTCCAAGGCCCGATACGTCCAAGGCCCGTCCAAGGCCCGATACGTCCAAGGCCCGATACGTCCACGGCCCGATACATCCAAGGCCCGATATGTCCAAGGCCCGATGCGTCCACGGTCCGATCCGTCCAAGGCCCGATGTGTTCAAGGCCCGATGTGTCCAAGGCCCGATGTGTCCAAGGCCCGATGCGTCCACGGTCCGATCCGTCCACGGTCCGATCCGTCCAAGGCCCGATGTGTCCAAGGCCCGATACGTCCACGGCCCGATACGTCCAAGGCCCGATACGTCCACGGCCCGATATGTCCAAGGCCCGATACGTCCAAGGCCCGATGCGTCCACGGTCCGATCCGTCCATGGTCCGATCCGTCCACGGTCCGATCCGTCCACGGTCCGATGCGTCCACGGTCCGATCCGTCCACGGTCCTATGCGTCCATGGTCCGATCCGTCCACGGTCCGATGCGTCCACGGTCCGATCCGTCCACGGTCCTATGCGTCCATGGTCCGATCCGTCCACGGTCCGATCCGTCCACGGTCCGATGCGTCCAAGCCCGATACGTCCAAGGCCCGATACGTCCAAGGTCCGATATACGTCCAAGGCCTGATGTGTCCATTTGGACGTATCGTGCCGTGGACGTTTCGGGCCGTGGACGCATCGGCACGCCAGCACCCGATACATCCACGGCCCGATGTGTCCATTTGAACGTATCGGGCCGTGGACGAATCGGGCTTCCGTCAGTTCAAATAGTAGGCCTACTCTCGTCTTCTGGGAATCTTGTGCATGGAACTTCCTCTTTTCTGCGACTTTATCTGAATCTTTCTTTAGTTTTTTTCTCTTTAATTTCCTTTTTTTTCCATTTTTGTTTGCTTTGTTTTTGTTTTGTTGGTTTGTATGGCTCGTTCGTTTTTTTTTGTTTTTGTTTGTGTTCGTTCATGAGTTTCCTGCCTTTGTGGCATACTTTCTTTTTCTCTGGTCAGTTCATAACATGCCAGCTTTTTCTTGACGTAATCTGGAGACTAGGCAGTGACTCTATGCATAGACTACTCATCAACCGTACCATACGTTGTACACCTACTACTAGACTGACTAATGACGAGTCAAACCCGACCAAATATTTTACATTCACAAATGGCGACAATTTTGTTCTTCAGCAGACATGAACATATGACCTGCTGGTGCAGAATGTGACGCAAGGTGACATTCTGCACCAGGGTGTAATTTTGTTCTGCAACATTTTGCACCGGAGTTGACATGTTGTACCGCGACGTCAATACAAGATGTCACTGGGTGACTTTTTTTTCTTTTTTTTCTTTTTTTTTTTTTTTACCGCGGCGATATTTTATTCGTTAAACGGTCGGAAGCAGTACAAAAAAAATGCAAGTCGGACAGACACCAATCTGCCAAAACACCTTCCCTTTTTCTGTGAGTTTGTAAACCATCTGTGTGTGTGTGTGTGTGTGTGTGTGTGTGTGTGTGTGTGTGTGTGTTGAGAGTAGACGTATATGTGTGTACATGTGTGTGCGTGGGCACGGGCCCATGCGTGTGTGCCAGTGTATGCGGTGCGTGTGTGTGTGTGTGTGTGTGTGTGCGCGCGCGCGTGTGTATGTATGTGTTGCGTGTATGAGAAAGGAGAGGGGGAGGGGGAGGGGGGGAGGGAACAAGTTGAAGTAGGTGTACTTGTTTGTAGTTGAAAACTTTTTGGATACTTTTTATCCGAATCTTTGATTTTATTGATTTATCAAGTGTGTGTGTATGTGTGTGTGTGTGTGTGTGTGTGTGTGTGTGTGTGTGTGTGTGTGTGTGTGTGTGTGTGCATTTTCCGCTTCTCACTTCTTTTTTTTTTGGTTCCCCCCCCCCCCTTTTTTTTTCTTAGAAATATGAAAAAAGGTGACACACACACACACACAAAAAACGGAACTGGTTCACAGCCTTCTGCAAAAATCATTGTGCAAGTTTTCAAAACGACAGAATAACCGAGAGTTACCAATTGAAATGTTAAACTGCTTTTGCTTACCTTGCTTGAAGTTCTGATGCTTTAATGCTAGGCCAGGTGTCTGACCTGATTCATATGATGACACAACACTGGTACAGAGTTTTGATGTTTTGTATCGCAACGTCAGAACAATGTGTCATCGGGTGACATTTTGCACCTCAACAAACCACCGCTTGAGTTTTGACACTTGCGTTCAGCAGATTTGATGCAGCCGGGCAAAACGTGTTTCTTTTTCTTTCTTTTTTTTTTTCAACTTTCGCAAGGACATCTTCCGATGTCAGATGCACTCTAGTAATGTTTCGGTTCAGCCTATCTTCACTGAATAACAATATTATCAGCTTGTTTGATTATCACTAGAGCCATGATAAGCAAGCAAGCTGTCGCGCTTCTCTGGTTGCTAACACAAGACCGTCGTCACTGACGTCTGCGTCACCCCCCCCCCCCCCCCCCCCCCCCCTTCCATATCCTACAGTTAGTTCCCTTTTCCAGTACGACTACTAATAATTTACTGTCCAGACAGGACGCTACAAATCCATTCTGCAGTATTTCGTGGCCATGAGGCCGTTTTTATCGGTTTTGATTTGCTTGTTTGTTTCGTTTAATTCTTATTTTCAGTTTTCGGGGGTGGTGGTTGTTATTTTTGCGTCAATCTGAAATGAAGACTTCTCGGCATGGCTGGGGCTGTCGGTACAAGCACACAGTCTGTCTTTGCCGGACATCGGTAGTAGGCTTATTACTACCACGTTACTCCGATAAAGATGTCGAGGTCTCTTTCAGTATAAATCGTACTCTCGCCTTCTGGTTATTGTCGGCAAGGCTTTTCCTCTCTGTTGTTATTCTTTCTTCTTCTTTCTTTCTGTTTTTTGTTTGTTTGTTTGTTTTTCTTTGTGGTCCCCCCCCCCCCTCCTCTAGCCCCTCCCTTTCTTTTATTTGTTTATGCATTTATGTATTCATTTATTTATTTTCTTTTTGTTCTTTAAATTTTTCTTTACTTTTTGTCGATTGTTATTTGTTGTTTTTTTCTGCGTGTCTTCCGTTTGCTCTAGATATTCTTTACACCTTTTTTTTTTGGTATTATTATTATTGACTTACAATGTACAATAAGCCGTGTTGTTGTTTTGCTGTTGTTGTTGCTGCTGTTGAAAATCTAGCGATTACAAAATGAGACTGAACCCTGTCCTCAGTAGACACCGCCTGTTCAGCCTGCTGTGAATGTGTGGTCGTATGGCCGAGGTTTTGTGTGCTCGTTCACAGGCACGTTTATCATTTATTTACCTCAGTGAACTGGGGCCATAAATAGAGCGACATGGCCGATACTCCCAGCAAGGTCTTATCTACCTATTGCCGTGACTCGTTCGAGTGATGATTAGGTTATCAATCTGTTACACTCACACTCACATGCACAGATATAGACCTACACGCACGCACGCACGCACGCACGCACACACACACGCACACACACACACACACACACACACACCCCACACACACACACATGCACGCACGCACGCACACACACACATACATGCTCGCGCACACACACACACATGCGCACGCAACACGCACACACACACACACACACACGTGTGTGTGTGTGTGTGTGCGCGCGCACGCGCGTGTGTGTCTGTGTGTGTGGGTGTGTCTGCGTCTGTGTGAGAGGAACATATAAACCCTTCAGCTGCTGAACACCCACAATGATGAAATCCGAGTACGAATTAATCAAGTAAGGAGATGAACAGCAGGTGCTGCCCACTCATACTTATTCAACGTTGAGAAGTGTTCAGCAGCTCAATGGTTCATGACCTTCCTGGTGTGTGTGTGTGTGTGTGTGTAAAGACAGGAATGTAAGTCACACGTTTAAATAGAAAGATGATATAGTTTGATAGATGCACAGGGAGATAGACAGACAGACGGACAGACAGACAGATAGATATATAGATGGATGGATGGATGGATGGATGGATGGATGAGTCGCATAAGGGAAAGAACTGCTGTGAAATACTGATGTATGTTTCAAAGGAGTAATTGTCTCCCCCGAAATTGTCTGGTTTGTTTTTGATAGAGCACGAGTTTACGGTCGAACGTTCCGGTATTTAACACAACATTTTCCATTTTCAAAGCTCACCTTAACGTGTCATCGTTCTAGTGGCTGCGGTGTACTGTTTGATAGCCCCCACCCCACCCCCCTTTCTCATTTTCCCCATCTACTCTCCGTGTAGAGTAATCACCGTCTGCCGCTTCACACAAAATGACTGTTGGCATTAAATTTGAATGTAACCAACAAGCCCTGAACCACCATCATTTTGGTAGGAAAACGTGCTATAATTGCTCAGCTTATTTTCTCTCCCAGGTGGCAAATGCAGGCATGAGGTATGTACAGTCAGGGACCGTAGGGTCACTGTCTTTTATGCCACATAATGTGCCTGGTATCTCCAGTACTTCAGAATGCAGTGATTCTGCACTTGGCATTTCTTTTGAAAATTTTACACGGAGTCTCTGAATTCTTAGCGTTGGACAGCATGCTTTTTGAATTATTCATATTGTGTGAAAAATCGGTTGTCATACGGTTTTTTGCAGCAATTGTGTGTGTGTGTGTGTGTGTGTGTGTGTGTGTGTGTGTGTGTGTTGTTGTTGTTGTTGTTGTTGTTACTTGTTTATTAAAATCATACCAATTCTGACAATCATCAAGAAAATGTAGTTTACTCTCCACAACAACAAGTTGTTTGTGACAACAATGGCGCCCCATCTGGTTAAAGTCAGCTGTGGTCAAGCTTGTGAAGTGATGGAGAGTGGAGGGGGGCAGGAGGGGAAGGGATGAAATGGGACATGTTCCACCAAGCAGTATACTGGGACATGTTCCACCAAGCAGTATACTGGGACATGTTCCACCAAGCAGTATACTGGGACATGTTCCACCAAGCAGTATACTGACATGTTCCACCAAGCAGTATACTGGGACATGTTCCACCAAGCAGTATACTGGGACATGTTCCACCAAGCAGTATACTGTGACATATTCCTCCAAGCAGTATACTGGGACATGTTCCTCCAAGCAGTATACTGGGACATGTTCCACCAAGCAGTATACTGGGACATGTTCCACCAAGCAGTATACTGGGACATGTTCCACCAAGCAGTATACTGGGACATGTTCCACCAAGCAGTAATACTGGGACATGTTCCACC
This sequence comes from Conus ventricosus, assembly GCA_018398815.1. Taxonomy (NCBI): domain Eukaryota; kingdom Metazoa; phylum Mollusca; class Gastropoda; order Neogastropoda; family Conidae; genus Conus; species Conus ventricosus. The sequence continues at coordinate 37,386,554 of CM031612.1, read as the reverse complement.
AAGCAGTATACTGTGACATGTTCCACCAAGCAGTATACTGGGACATGTTCCACCAAGCAGTATACTGGGACATGTTCCACCAAGCAGTAACTGGGACATGTTCCACCAAGCAGTATACTGGGACATGTTCCACCAAGCAGTATACTGTGACATGTTCCACCAAGCAGTATACTGGGACATGTTCCACCAAGCAGTATACTGGGACATGTTCCACCAAGCAGTATACTGGAACATGTTCCACCAAGCAGTATACTGGGACATGTTCCACCAAGCAGTATACTGTGACATGTTCCACTAAGCAGTATACTGCAACATGTTCCACCAAGCAGTATACTGGACATGTTCCACCAAGCAGTATACTGGGACATGTTCCACCAAGCAGTATACTGGGACATTTCCACCAAGCAGTATACTGTGACATATTCCTCCAAGCAGTATACTGGACATGTTCCTCCAAGCAGTATACTGGGACATGTTCCACCAAGCAGTATACTGGGACATGTTCCACCAAGCAGTATACTGGGACATGTTCCACAAGCAGTATACTGGGACATGTTCCACCAAGCAGTATACTGGGACATGTTCCACCAAGCAGTATACTGGGAACATGTTCCACCACACAGTATACTGGGACATGTTCCACCAAGCAGTATACTGGGACATGTTCCTTCAAGCAACATACTGGGACATGTTCCGCTAAGCAATAGACTGGGACATGTTCCGCCAAGCAGTATACTGGGACATGTTCCACCAAGCAGTATACTGGGCCATGTTCCTTCAAGCAACATACTGGGACATGTTCCACCAAGCAGTATACTGGGACATGTTCCACAAAGCAGTATACTGGGACATGTTCCTTCAAGCAACATACTGGACATGTTCCGCTAAGCAATAGACTGGGCCATGTTCCACCGAGCAGTATACTGGAACATGTTCCACCAAGCAGTATACTGGGACATTTCCACCAAGCAGTATACTGGGACATGTTCCACCAAGCACTTTACTGGGCCGTGTTCCACCAAGCAGTATACTGGGCCGTGTTCCACCAAGCAGTATACTGGGCCGTGTTCCACCAAGCAGTATACTGGGCCGTGTTCCACCAAGCACTATACTGGGCCGTGTTCCACCAAGCAGTATACTGGGCTGTGTTCCACCAAGCAGTATACTGGGCCGTGTTCCACCAAGCAGTATACTGGGCCGTGTTCCACCAAGCAGTATACTGGGCCGTGTTCCACCAAGCACTATACTGGGCCGTGTTCCACCAAGCACTATACTGGGCCGTGTTCCACCAAGCAGTATACTGGGCCGTGTTCCACCAAGCAGTATACTGGGCCGTGTTCCACCAAGCAGTATACTGGGCCGTGTTCCACCAAGCAGTAATACTGGGACGTGTTCCACCAAGCAGTATACTGGGACATGCTCCACCAAGCAGTATACTGGGACATGTTCCTCCAAGCAGTATACTGGGACATGTTCCACCAAGCAGTATACTGGGACATGTTCCACCAAGCAGTATACTGGGACATGTTCCACCAAGCAGTATACTGGGACATGTTCCACCAAGCAGTATACTGGGCCGTGTTCCACCAAGCAATATACAGGGACATGTTCCACCAAGCAGTATCCAACTGCTTCTCTTTGAAAGAAAACTTCAGTGGAAATCTATGGTATTCAACAGACTTGCATGTACATGAAATATGAAAGAATACAGATCTCCATTAAAATATTGTTATACATTATCTGGTGTATAACAATATTATGTTTGAGAGATGTGCCATGTGTTTCAAGTGAATGTGACATCCACAGCAGAAAAGTCAGTTGAATGCATTGCCAAGAATGCAAGATCTGGTCAATATGATATGTTAATAAAGGCACACTTTCTCCAGTCACATCGCAACAGATCCAGGTATGAGTACATCAATATCTTTTAATTTAAGGAACGCAAGATTGTGGCGTGAACATCTTTCATTAGAAAAGAATCATGCTCAAAGTACAGGAAAATTCTTGCTTCTGCATTTTCAGACATTATGCAATGGGTCAGACACAGCGAGAAAATAATGTAAGGGAATAACAACCTTTGTGAACATGTATAATTCCAGGTGCACAAGCTATTCTATAGCATGCATACAGTATGCCCCTAAAAGCTCTCTCTCTCTCTCTGACATACACACACACCCTCTCTCTCTCTCTTAAATATGTTCATATATTTTGTCAGTCTGAACACACTAGCATATAAAAAAGTTACATTCATTCAACATAACATTGAATAAGAAATAACCGAATCAATATGTCAGTGAGTAAATCAACACCAGCAATGGGGAAAAAAAAGTTGTATGACTCGGACACCGGTTAATAAAGCACATATGTGATGGCGTAGGGTGTCTGTGAAATGTATTTGAAAAATATATTGACAATCAAAAAGTGGGTATACAAGTTGTTATCAAGGCAATAGACACATTAATGTGCACATTTTGTTACAAAGTTAAAAGAAACCTTTTTAATCTAATAACACACAGTTGGGCTCAATTGTACTTTAAACAGGAAAGCTTAGCAGTGATTTTTCTATTCACAGATCTGATATCCATCCTTGCCTGCCCCCCCTTCGGCCAAACCCTTTTTTTCAGCATATCCCTCACAATAAGCCTCTGAGGAAGCTCAATTGTAGAGGAACAGCAGTAACAACCACAAGTAAACTTCTAGCATCTTTTTCTTTTGCTTACTCTTCACCACAACCTAAAGTTTATCTTTACAGCTCACAGACACAAGATAATGAATACTGGCAGGAGGAATCTAACAGTACCAAGAATGTTCTTTTCCTTTCATCCTTCACCAATCAGATTATCTTTCTGGATGTGCATATGTGCATAAATGTCTTTCAGATTATTATTGTTCAAATCCCAGCTGACCCCAAGGCTGTATCACGTTAGCAACCAATCCACAGACAAAATTTGATAACGCACATAAATCCTTATCTGATTTGTAGAAACCAAAGGCTGGGCACTGAAATTAGGAGAAAGAAAAAAAAAGCAAATACATTCAAAACCGACTCTGGCACAAACAACAGATAGTGAAAAAGGAAGTGTCAACTAGAAAGAAAATAAACAGAACAACAAAAAAGAAATTACTGCTCCCCCCCACCCTCCCACCCCTCCCCCTCGGCCTCCCCTGATAGGGAAATGCTTTTCATAACTGGAATGTTCCTGATGGGGAATGCGACATATTGCATTTGACCAAGATGTCTGCAAGTCATGGCATGTTTCTGAACAAAACTCTGTCCCTTCCCCTAAGCAGTTTGGCTTTCAGCTTTCAATTTCAGTGGAAGTAGACCCTAAATGGCTGCACAGGGCCTTTACAGAGCTGTCAGCATGATCACAGAAAAAACACAAACAACAAAATATATACATCAGGTTTTCCATCATTATAACCATGCCCACCACACTGGGCCTTTTCAGAATGTACATCACGATTAAGCCAAATCGTCAAAAACAAATCATATCCTAAAAAGGAAATCAACAACAGAAACAGTCTATGACATGGCAGTTGAACTACCGACAGCATATGAAATTAGACGATGCAGAGAATGTAGTGCATTCCCCTTAATCTTTCACTCCCAGATTAAACAAACAAAAATTATTATGAAAAGCATTAAATGCCACCAAAATTTAAAACAAGCATGAAAAAGACGCATAGGCAAACGACAATGAGGAATGGACAACTAGTATCCACTCAGGACAGTCTGTATAATTTTTCATTACCTAACTGCCTGTCATGGGTGCCACCGTCATGACTTCATTTTTCTTCTTTTTCTGTGTGTATATAATTGGTCCCCTCTCAAACTAGTGGAGGGAACGAAAGTGGTGTGACACCGCCTTGGTGTCATCGCTCAGTTTTTTTTTTTTTAAGAAAGGAGGAATGTGAACTTCCACAACGTTGATGAGTCTCGTGCAAACCGTTCAAGAGGGCCTTTTTCACTGGATGACCACTTCTCCATCTGTCTTTGGTAGTTGGGGCTTGCTCTTGGTTTGGGAAGTCGAGAGTTTGGTCCTGGTTTTTTTTTTTAAGACTGCCAGGGAACGGACGCAGTTCACTGGGCAGGGAGGCGGCCTCGCCCGCTTGGCACATTTTTTTTTTCATCCCAAGACTGGGCCCGGAGGGAACAGTCCCAGGATGGGCAACAGTCAAGTTACCCGGGAGTCAATTTGGAGTTTTTGCTTTTGTAGGACTGGCAGTGGACGGACAAAGTACACTGTGCAGGAAATGCAGCCTTGTCCACTCGGCGCCACAGAGGTTTTTTTTCACGACTGGGAAGGACAGTCCCAGGGGACGGGCAATGGTCAAGCCGCCCTAGAGGTAATTATTCCTCGTTTTTAACTCTCCCCCTACACAATCCCAAGACCAAAGACCCCTCTTCGTAAGAAGATAGAACTACAGAGATTGCAGATGAAGAAGTGAAGGGGCTACACCTGAGAAGGTTGCGGCCCCTGCCCTAGACCCGGAGGCCGGCACGGAACTGAACAGTCTCTCTGAGGGCCTGGAAGGAACTGAATCAAGGGGCGTTCCTTCATTTTTTTTGTCCCCATTCTGGCACCAGCGAGATGGTGTTTTGAGCGGTTCCAGCCACTTAACAAGAGGGGGGTTTTGATTGGAAATCTTTCTTCATCCTCCTTAATACTCAGCTGTTGGGAAGGCAGTGAAAATAGTTATTCCCGTTTTGGGGGGCTAGCCTTTCAACATGAATGACAGATAGTGATGCCGCCTTTCCCTTTGGTTTTAATTTTCGTACATTTTTTCAGTAGATATTTTCGCTGTCTGGTCTTTTCACATATAAGCGTGCAAGTCAGTGTACAGGAGCGGATCGCGGAGCTCGTTGGCAATAGAGTGGAGGGGAGAACCTTGATTTTTGTGCAGGTATCTCTGTGCCCTTTTTCCCCTTCTGTTTCCTAGCCCCTCCTTTGCAAGTGGACTGCTGGGCCCGGGAACGCTATTTTGTTTGTTGTACAAAAGGAGCGAGGAAGTGGCATCGTCTGATTTTTCCTTATTCATCATCATCCCAATGTTTTCTTTTAAATAGCCTTAGTCTCAGAGTTGCTGGTGAGCGCTTATATGCATGTTATGCTTATCGTAAAGCGCGTTCATGTGTGTGTGTGTGTGTGTGTGTGTGTGTGTGTGTGTGTGTGTGTGTGCGTGCGTGTGTGTGTGTGTGTGTGTGTGCACGCGTGCATGTGAGTGTGTACGTGAGCGCATGCTGGTGTGTAGTATACAAATTGGAAGATTTGCATTGTCAATGATCAGGAGAAATAAGGTATTTTAGGACAGAGAAAAATGAACAGAAATGCGTTGATGAAGAGCAGGATTTAGATATCCAAGGCAACCCCCTTATGCACACCCTCCTTTCCCCTTCAACTTTAACCCTCCGCTCTCCCCTCTTCAAGGGACTTAACCACGTCCTCTTATTTCACCGTTGTTGCGCCCGAGCACGGCACAGGAGTGCGGTGTGACCTCCATGTCCCCGAGGTCGGAACTCCTACTACCGGCAATACAGACTTGCTGGTTGGGCTGGACGTGCTGGTTGGGCTGGACCTGCTGGTTGAACTCAACGCTGCTGTTGTCGACGAGGGACACCCACCTGTGCATTGATTGAAGACAGAGCTCCGAGGCAGTGACATACAGAGTGACAAGAGGGTGGAGAAGTGTGAGAGAGTGTTTGGGGGTTTGCCTTTCTCCAGACTGTTTTAGAAGGGAAATCCTACTGTCATACCCACAGAGGACAGAGAGGAACAGACAGATTCCAGGAATCAAATTTTGAACTGGTGATGTGGTAGTGTTTTTGTGTGCGTGTTGTTGTTTTTCCTTTTCTCTTCATTGGTCCTTTGCCCTGACCCATTTTTCCCAGGGGAGCGAGTAGGATTGGGTACAGAAGTGAGGGTTTCATAGTGCTCTCTGGGAGGCAGGTTGTCATCACCAGAGTTGCCCCCACTTTTCTCTCTCTTTAGTTAGGCCCGTTCTTCTCCTTTTTTCCCCATCTTCAATCATCTTTGTGAGAATGTAAACGTATGAATAAATGTGATTGTCTTGTGAATGTTTTCTCTGCCTGTACTGGTGTGCAAGTTATTCTGGTGGCCATCCTTGGCTAGTCCCATAGAACCGTGAGCAGTCGCTCGGGCTCTTTCTTCGGAAATTGTCCAGGGCGCTTCACACTGCCAAATTGAAAAAAAAAAAAAAAAAAAAAAAAAAAAAAAAACAGGCATGTTGTAAACTGCTATCAGATGACAAAAAATGTATGAGAATTTTTTGACTAAAGACAGGCAATTTATAAAGTCAGGAAAACAATAAACAGCAGTAAAGAAAAACAACAATGAATTGAAAGGGCGGAGTCAAAGAGAATGGCAGAGAAAAAGGGAAACTGCAAGCACATACCTTCAGAAGGCGGTGGAACTATTTACACTGAAACTGAGAGAGCCCCCCCAGAATCGCCATGGGGACACTAACATACAAAATCAGGTGGAACAGGCGATGTCACCAGCACAGCTTAGATTCATATGCCCTAAAGATGTCAATAGTGTACCCGTTATGTTGTGTTATAAACCGTCTTAGACAATACAAGATTATCTATAACAGCTAAGCAATTGATGTCGATGGTTTAGCTGTTATAAGTTGTTGTTGGCAGTTACATATTCAACTACAACTAATTACACAATGGCTGAATGACTTATGTGACTACTTTAGCTGTTATCAATGGTAGCAGACAATTACATATGTATCTACAGATATTTATAACACAAACTACTGACATCCCGAAGGCGTATGAAATCAAACTGTGCTGGTGGCATTAGTCATTCTAAAAGGGGGTGGGGATTTTGGAGGAGGGAGGTGGCTGGCAACTGTTCACAAAAGCACTGCCACAACTGTCACTCCACAAACACTCAGAGATGGGATTCTCATAATGTGAAAAAGGAGAAAAAAAAGTGGCGGGGTCCGGGGCCGCTGAAGGCGAAGCCCCCTGAAGCTGAAGATATTTTAGAATTTAACCTGCAAAAATCAGCATCTGAGACACCAAAGTATTCAAAAGTATTAATAACCTTGATCCTACAAAAAAAAAAAGACTTTCTCACCTTCGCCATTGATGTCTGTCAGGAAATCATGAAGACCATTGACACAGGATTGGTGATTTTCCAGTTGCTAATAGTCACACAATTTTCCAGCAGTTGCAAGTCAGTTTCTCATTACTGTCCTTCACATCACCACATTTCAGCGAGCAGTTTAGTTTCTAATAGTAATAGCCATCCTTCAAAATACTTATTAAAAAAGTTTACCTGAACACCAATCAAATAATTTCTTATAGTTGTCCTTCAAAATACCACGGAGGATTCGGATTCCTTATAGAATATAAGTGAGAGAGTTGACTAAGGATCATATTCAAAGTGTGCAAATTGTGAAGGTTTAACTCATTGTGTGTCCACAAGCAGTTTTTTTTTTTCAACTTGATCCATCTCTATTACAATAAGAAAAAAAACCACTTTCACACTTCTGATACTCCTCAACATTAATGATGTCACTTGCTAAATCTAGTCACCAGAGTATAAGTATGCATGCATATCTGCCGGTCTGCTCGTTTGTATGAATGTGTGTAACTGATTTTTCCCCCCATGATATCTATACCAGAAAAGAAAAGATTTTTGTGACGCGGTGGTATAGATAAAAAACATTATTCTTATTATTATTACTACTACTACTACTATTACTTTTTCCGTACTATCGTCTGTTTGTTTACTTATGTTTGTTTGCTTGTCTGTAGAATGTCAATAACACCCTTGCAATTTTTTTGTTTTGATCTCTCTCTCACTAAAATAGTTTGTTGTATGCTATTTATTACGTAAAATATTGACTACACAATTGTGTAGGCCTATACTGTGACATTGATGTAACCCGTTTTTTCAAAGAAAAACCTTCATTGCAAAATAATCAGCTTGATGATTGTGGGCATTACATCAAGAAGAAGAAAAAAAAAAGGGGGGGGGGTCTACAGATTCATCATATCTATCTGGAGATAACCTGCAATATTATTAATATCATTACTTCAACAAAACAAATAGCATTTACTCTTCACAGAGAGAGAGAGAGGAGAGAGAGAGAGAGAGAGACAGAGACAGAGAGAGACGGGGTGGGAGGGGGGGTGGTGGTAGACTCGCCGATGCTCCAAACGATCCAAGAGTCTCGTTTGTAAGACGATCTTTCACTCTTGCTAGGTGCTTTTCAGCAAGAACGTGGTTGATCAATGCTGACTTGCCCCGTGAGCCATACTTGATCGCGTCATTACACCATGTGCAGACTGCTTGTCCTGGATAGGTGATTTTCCTCATGCAGTCTTTTAGTCTGAGAATCACACTGTGGCTGACGGCGCCTTGGAACTGGTCAGCATCACTTTTGCGCTCACTTCCTCCTCCAACCACTTCCAAGTCCATTTGTTTTTAACTGAAGCATCGACTTGCTTCGCAAGAACTTCTCGCTTTCTGCTATCTGACGAAACATTCTGGTTTTCGCCACTCTCGTCAAACCGAAAGAAAATGGCGTCAGGAAAAAAATTCGCAAACAGTTTGCCGCGTTCTCAAACATCAACTTCCGCTTTGATGGTTTCGGTCAACCGCAGAATGAAAACAAAGACAGCAGTCTCGACTGGCCCAAGCAGAAACCGGAAACATCCATTTGCGAACGGATCAATTGAGAACACAATATCGATCGACCTCTCGCCGTACATTAGCTTCATCACAAACCTACCTCTAACCCCCCCCCCCCCCCCCCCCCCCCCCCCCCCCCCCCAATTTTCTCAACGGATTTACACTGATCTCAAAAACGACCCCTGGGGCCATCAAAAAGACGGAAATCCGCCAATCGGCGGAAAAATCCCATCTCTGAACACTGCATATAACACACACACACACACACACAAAAAGTCGAATATAATAAAAAGTCAAATGTACTTTCATTTCCAAAAAGAAAACTACATTATATATATCATCACCACATGCTTAAATGGCCAATCAGTTGAAAAGTGCTTCAAGTAATCGGAAATTTATCTTTGGTTTTCTACCACTGCAAATGGACCATTTATATCATATTCACAGCATTGCACAGAAGATAAATCATGGCACAAAGCCTTCTATTAAGTCATGTCTCAACAAAATACATTCAAAAGACATTGAAAATTGTGTATGAGGGATATGATATAAGTAAATTAGAGAGGAGCTCAGAGTGAAAATGTGTGTGTGTGTGTGTGTGTTGTGTGTGTGTGTGTGGTGTGTGTGTGTGTGTGTGTGTGTGTGCATGTGTGTGCGCACACGCACGTTAACGCACATTCAAATGCATGCATGCATGGGTGTTTGTAGCCATGAGAAGAGGCTGCGGGAACCCTTAAAAACATGTGACTTCCAAGATCACTGTCCATAATCAGAGTGACATTTTGATTAAAATTGTATATACTCTGGATTAAAAAGGCAAAATGTAATTGATCGGATCATCATGTACTTGAATAAATACAAAAATATGACATGCAATGCCTACACCAAAGAATGATTGCCACATATCACAGATCCAGAAAGGGAGGTAATAACGATAACAACACTGTGTGCAGAAACCAACACCAGTCCTGAAAAAATCTGCAGACATCCCTGTGGTCAACACCAAAGTTCATCCAGAGGCTGGTCAACACCAAAGTCATCCAGAGGCTGTGTCCATAATGTCGTTTACACCAGGACTGCGTTGTTTAACACCGTGCCGGGACTTTTCCCCAGGCCAAGTCTGGACTCTGCATGAGCCCTTGCATTCACTTTACATGGATCCCAGCTGGAAAGGACCGTACTTGGCCCTGCTCTGCAGTGTGTGCATGCACACGCACACACACACACAAAAGAATAGATAGATATATATATATATATTATTTACACTACATGGATCCCAACCGAAAAATGATCACAATTGGCTCTGCTTAGCAGCACAGACATACACACACACATAAACACACACACACACACACATACACACACACATATACATACAGAGAGAGAATAAGCTAGATAGATGTAGCATTTATGCTACATGGATGTTTGTAATTATATATACATGTAAACCCTTTGCGTGATTTTTATGAAAATAACATTTTATCCTGAAGATAATACGTCCACATTCAAGCAGGCAGATATAGCACACACACTCACATACAAACATGGGGAGTGAATATTTCAGAGAGAACTGAAGTCTTCTATAAAACTGAATAACATTAATTAGTTGAGGAAAAGAAGTTTCTGTCTCAGAAATCTGACAAGGTTAAGAAAAAAAAGAAAAAAGAAAAAAAGAAATGATAAACAACAGAAAGAATGACAAATCTAAACTCCTTTTGGTGGAATAAAAATATGGAGTATATCTTATGGAACCTGAATAAAGCAGACGTTGTGGTGTGTAGGTAAAATTTAAGTACACAAATGGAAGGTGGAGAGAGAAGATAGTGAGCAAACGAAAATATGCTTCATCCAATTGAAATCAAGAGGACAACAATATAGACATATCACTAATTAAAACAAGGTTACATTGGCTGACTTTGCAATGGACACTTAGAGATGTTCTTGATGTGACTTATTTACAGTATTATAAACAATCAGGATCCTCAGCCATAAGCAATGTCGTGCGACTCGGTCATCTCATCCAGGTATCTAGCACAGATTTGCTTTTTTCGCATCCGATTTTTTTTGGTGCATTGTAGAAACCTGGCAGAATATTACCAAATTCTTTATTAGCAACAGAAAACTGTTGTCGCATAGTTTTATTCCAACCAGGAAGTGAAATTCAAAGACAGTGTTTCTGATTGTCATTTTTTGACTGGAACCATTTTCGCAATTAAACATAATCTAGTTAATTATACTCCGGAAGTGAAAGGCAAAAACACAGTTTCTGTTTGTCATTGTTTGACTATGACCATTTCTGCAATTAAACATGGCTTAGTATCAACCATTAGCACTTCAACTATCATGTCATTTCACAGAAAGGGAGTTAAAAATAAATGCACTAGTGAAGTAATGCAATCAAATAATCAAAAAAGGATAAATTCAACTGCAAAGTCTCAAGTCATGTAGTTTCAAACAGATTTTTACATGAAAATGGCATCATTAGTGCAGAATTCTTGTTTGCATAAACCAAACTCTGGGTGAAAGATCACAAGGCCCTTAACTCCTTTGCATACATTCCTAAAGAAACGCCAATGTCTGGCACCTTTTGTGAGTGGTACAACAATAACAATAAAAAAAACATTATTTTTTTTCTAAATAATATAATTCATGAATGTTCATTTTGTACAATTCACTTCACCTATCCATCTCCCACAAAATTAAGTGAAACAAAACAATATCAAGCACATAACTATTTCATTAAAAAAAATCTTAAGTATATTTTCAACTGCACAAACAAACAAACACATAAATAAAAATGAAAAAAAAATACTGCAGAAGGAATCACTTTACGTGTCCTGTGATTGCATAACATATTAGTCGCTGTTGCTAATAAGTGAATGTTACACAAACTATCAGGACACCACAATGCTCTTGTTCATTTTCACATCTCATCACCAACACAACTGTACACTTTGGAATACCAGAACAATCAGAAGGCGCAACTATTGATTAGTCACTTCCTTCTTTGAGAATTCTTCACATTCCGTTACCCCATGAAAGCCCCACAGGAGGCGACATGATGATTTACTGTACTGACGACTGTGCAGATCCTTCCTGGATTTCCTGCTGCAGGGTGCAGAGTTGTTTGATGAAGCCTTCATTGGGGAAGATTTCCCGTTTCGGTCGCATAGTTTTTACAGCATCCAGCAGCGACATGTGCTTGTACAGCATGAGATAGGCCAGAACCACTGTAGCAGAGCGGCTCACTCCCTGCTGGCAGTGGACATACACCACACCTGCAAAGGAATCATGAACATGTGTTAAAATGTGTCACGATCTGAGACTACTGAAAATTAAGAAAAGATTCATATCGATTCCATTTCAGAGCGAAGGCGGAGAGAGAGAGAGAGACAGACAGATGGAGAGAGATCGACAGAGATATAGACAGTCAAGCAAACAGGCAGACAGAGAGAAAGACAAAAAGAGACAGACACAGATAATGCCTGTGTGTGAGCAAAATATGTGTGCATTTGTGTGTGTGTGTATATACATGTGTGTGTGTGTGTGAGTGTGTGTGTGTGTGTGCATGGTGTGTGTGTGTGTGTGTGTGTGTGTGTGTGTGTGGTGTGTGTGTGTGTGTGTGTGTGTGTGTGTGTGTTGCGTGCGCGCGCGTGCGTGCAGGGAGAGGAGCATGTGCGCTCATGCGCGCACACATCCATGTCTATGTATGCACAGATGCAAAATTAATATCAAAGAATTACTAGCAATATTAAAAATCAAACAAAAGGTTGCTTTAAAAACAAGCTCATCATCAGATAAATACAAGGCAAGTATGACCTGAGACTGTGAGGGGACCACAATCAAACAAAACATGAGCTCTTGATATTTTGTTGTACTTATGTTGGTTTTGTATGTCTTGTGCGTATATATGCAAGTGTGTGCAAATGCATGTGTGCATCTGGACCTGGGAAAGACTCCACAAAGTGCAAGTGGTTGCATACAATTATAAGTCATGAAACATTTTTGGGGCACTCATTTAGATTAAAATCCCCCCCCCCCCCCCTCCCCTTTAAATACATGGGACAGTATTTTACTATTGACAAAGAAATTATATTTCATTTCATAGATTTCAAAATAGATTAATAAACACTGTTTCACATTTTTGTCAGAATGCTCTGAAACTGCCTGTAAGCACATCTATTTAATTACTCAACAACAACAAAAATTCAAATCAAAGAGAAAGATATAACTGACCTGACATCAAACAAAACTTTTCCTCCCCCCTCCCTTCTTTTCCCCCTTCCTATTTCATTTGCTGCTCTGTATCTTTCATCATGACAGAAAAATCATTTGGATGACACCTAGCTAAAAAAAAAGGATCCCTATAATTTTTCAAGATATACTTCAGGGTTCCAATCATTTCAGATATTTTGTTTGTAATTTCAAAGATTGTGATACATGAAGAAATGACCTAGAATAAATAACACAAAATGATTTGAAATACAGCAAACTTCTTTTTGAAATCTTGTTAAGTAATTCAAAGGTATCAGAATTGCAAAAAATTGTTACCCCCCCCCCCCCCCCCCCCCCCCCCCCCCCTCCCAAAATTAACAAAGATGAACAGTAAACAAGTGGGGTATGTTTTGCTCCCATAAGGAAACCTAACACAGAGTAACTTTTATTCAAGACTGGCACAGCCTTTTAAACTTGAATAAAGTCAGACAAATACATAGACGAACAATCGACGAACAATCTAATAGTGGGGGGAAAACAAGCGCAGGCCAACAACTGAACTGTCTGGCAAAGATTTGGACTTGAGGGGAGGGGAGAGGGGACTTTGAAGATGGAAAAACTGGGAAAATGAAATTTAAAAAAAAAAAAAAAAAAAATGTTACAGATATGAAAACTCTTCACTAGCTGCATAATTAGGGAACCATCGCAATCCCTTTTGAAGGCAGATATATTTTGTATTGCCTGCTCCGAGGCCTTTCGCCCGCTGGATCGGGACTCATCAGGAGACACGGCTGGTTCATTTCCGAAAGATGAACAGATTTTTCAGTTTTCTGAACAGGCATTGACTCTTTCTTCCCAGCACACGACTATAGTTGGGAACACACGAATACATACAGCAGTGTGCACCTGACCTGAGGTCAATTGTGAATCTCAGTCTAAATCTTAGCACATCAACCCTTATTCCATGCATTTAAACCAAAATGACTTTGAAGCTACTCCCTTCCTGTATCATGTGCTGCTTTGAGTAAGCACTTTTCAAATGATATGGTGAGCTTTTCAATTTTTTTTTAATTCTTCTTTTTCCATGCCATTAGCTAATTCAATGTTACACACAGGAAATCAAAGGGCAATCCTAGCAAATTGCTCCAACAGACAAAATGCAAAAGGCATGTAAATTTACAAAGCTGCAACAACAACAAAAATGTAACTGACCATGACAAAGTCAAATTCTGTTTGCACTTTGTCACAAATGATATAATGCAACCTGTCAGAATAAGAAGTACTGATGAAGTGATGAAGGATCTGATGCGCCCTACTTCTCAAGAAACCTTACATCATTGGATGATGATTCAAGCACAAAAAATGTTATGTCATAAAAAATACATTTCTTAAGGAAAGTTCCCTTTTTCTGTTTTGATCCACAGAACTTTTTGACAGTCTCAGTACAACAGCCCCTATCTTACCAAAAAAAAAAAAAAAATGCCATGCTGGGAAGTCCACACGATCATGCAGTAATTCAGGATTCAAAGTGTTAAAAATGCTGAAACCACTTGTTTCTATATTGTTAATCCATTTTGGGTTACTTGTCTTGAACATAACATGGAAATGACTTAACAGATGCATAATACTGTTATAACCTTCTTTAGTTCTCTATGACAAATATACATCATCAAACCTGGAAGTTAGGAGTGCACCTGTGCATCTGAGGAGTGTGTGTTTGTGTGTGAGAATGTGTGTGTGTGTGTGTGTGTGTGTGTGTGTGTGTGTGTGTGTGTGTGTGTGTGTGTGTGCACGCGTGCATATGTGTAAGTGCACGCGCATGTGTGTGTGTGTGCGTGTGTGTGTGTGTGTGTGTGTGTGTGTGTGTATATGCGTGTGTGTGTGTGCGTATGTTGTGTATGTAGGGGAAAAAAAGGTGGAAGATGCACGCATTACAGTGTACGTGTGCTGGCACACACAGGCATGCATACATGTGAGTATGTGTTTCTTGTGAGCATAGATGTGCATTCATGTGAGTGCATGTGTGTCCGTGTCAACATGAGCACTAAAAATCACTAAGAGAGGGTTAGCATCACCTGATACAAAAAGATCAACCCCTGCACAACTATACAGAACATGGTGAGGGAGAACTTGACTGGCAACACTGACACAAACCAGGCCTAAAGGACAGGCATTATCCTTCCTACAGAGCATCAGAACAGGTCTATAACCTCTGTTTACAGTTGATAGTTTTTCATCCATGAAGCATAAAACGGGATCTTTTTTGTTGTTGTTGAGACTATGACGTTTTCTGCAAATCAAAACCCTAGCCTAATTGTATATTTTGTTCATGTGTGATGCTAGGGAATTCCAAGCATTTGATTATTACCAAAACATCTACAAACTTGAAAATGCACCTTATAGGTCTTTTTAACACATGCATTGCAGTGGTTGAAGAAATGGAGAAAAAGAAAAAAGCAATCTTACCATTTGACTGGTGTGCCTTGTGAAAACTCTGCGGCAGGGCTGAGGTAGGGCAACATTTTGAAGGTGATAATGTCCATGGCAGGGATACCATGGAAATCAATTCCAGCATCTTCATAAAACTTGGCATCAGTGTTGGTCTGGTTGAACTTTGGACCCTGCGAGGCATTCACCACATGAGTGACACTCAGCGACTTCAGGACGTCTAGCCTGAGTGCCGCAGAGCTGAAAGAAGAATGAAAAATATTCTTTTTGAGTTATTCTGATCATGATACTGTCTGTTTTTCCAAGTCTCACAACAACATCCTATTAATCAAAACAGTTAAATTCACAACCTGTAGCACTGTTGAAAGCTGCTTGAAAACACATTCTATTAAAGGCAACCACTCGCCCCTTCCTCTGCCCCCCCCCCCCCCCCCCCTCACTCAACTTCCTTTTTTCACCTTCACCTTTTTCTTTTCTCTGTCTCAAGTATAGGGGAGACACTCATATTCAAAAAAGCACTCCTGAGGATAAAGATGAGGGGGGGGGGGGGGGGGGGGGGGGGAGGAGGGGGAGAGGGGGGAATGGCGACTGCAGTGGGGAAGAGTTGAAGGTGCTATAGAAGGTTAGAAAAAAAAGCAGCAGTGCTTTACAGCACCTGTTTCACATCTCACAACCACAGATTCTCTGCTTTTTTTTTTTCTTTTTTTCCCCCATTTTCTCACAAGTTCACAAGTTGTTTATTTTGTCCTTGAAGGAAAATTATTTTGTGGTGGCACACTGCAATATCACATCATAAAATACAATGTTAAATACAATAGAATAAAATCAAACTAATAAGCTTAAAATTAAACATCAACACTCACCACTTATTTACTTATCTACACATCACAATCCATCATCTATCCCCATGTGCATGTGCGCGCGCATGCACACACACACACACACACACACACACACACACTCTTCAAATTTAAAATTAGGTTTCATATTAATGATCATTCTTGGTAGAGGGGGGAAAAAACCCAGCAAATAGAGTGTGGTGTTTTAAAGATTTCCCACATTCTGAAATTTCCAACAGAGATAATCAGATTAAAAACAAACAAAAATAGGAGGAAATCAGCTGAAAAGAGGATAATGGACATGCCTGTCAAAGCGATCCTCCTATCAAGAGGAGGAAAGAGAGAGAGAGAGAGAGAGAGAGAGAGAGAGAGAGAGAGAGAGAGAGAGTTGTAAAATATTAACATACAACATGCTGCGAAAGATGACAATTAGACAACAACAATGCATCAGTAATAGCAACTTTTTTTTTTAACATTCAGATGATGTGGTTACAAGGCAAGACAAGAACGAGCAGTACTACAATCGGTTATCAGTTAGGGACAATAAAGTCCTAGCATTAATAATCATAACACATATTTATCATGTGTGTGTGTGTGTCTGTGCATGTGTGCGCGCACACGTGTGTGTGTGTGTGTGTATAGGAAGTGTGTGTGAGTGTGTGTGTGTGTGAGAGAGAGGGAAAGAGAGGGGGAGAGATCTATGCCATCATAATCTCCTTCCCCCTCCCTCATCTTTTGTTTTTCTTCTTCTTGAACTGTTCATACACTACCCAAGCCTAGAATTATCAATTAAGTGACAATACATCAATAAGCAGCCGTGAATATGAAAAGAGAGAGAGAGAGCGAGAGAGAGAGAGAGAGAGAGAGAGAGAGAGAGAGAGAGATGTTTCCATTTTTCTTATCCAAAATATGACATGCTAAACATTACTATGAAATTTGAATAACGAGCAACAGTACATCAATATAATCAACAGTAACCAGGGCACACATTTATCACCATGTTGATGTAGTGCTTCAAGAAATCAAAAGTATTAGGACATCAATCAGTTAGTGACAATGCACCAATAAAATCAGTGACCACAACATTCATTCATCATGATATGATTACAATCATTAATAAAACCAATGGTAACCGTACCTCCCAATTTATTATTAGGCCTATGTTTTTTGGTTTTTTTTAAATCAGTAGAAAAGAAGCCGCGAATCAGATTAATATGCAGCAAAACAGAGAGTGTGCTCTGGTATGTAGGCCTATTCTATCCTTAATGGTAATGGTCTGCTGTGAAATGTGTAATTAGTTTTTCCCTCAAGGATTCTGCATTTTGAGTGCATCGGAAATGTCGTGGAAGTGAATTCCAAACCACACTACCAGAGTAAGGTAAACTTGATTTAAATAGCTCTATTCTAGGTGTGGGAACCTGGAGAGAGAGAGAGAGAGAGAGAGAGAGAGAGATCCTTACGCTTGACCAAGGTAGATTCCTTCGAACACCAAATCATAAGAATTCTTTGGCGCTGCAGGAAAGGTGAACAGTGTGAAAGCCCCGGGCTTCGGAGGGCCCGTACAAGCATTGTTCGCCTGTTGAAGAAAGTGCAGGACGTCATGAAGTGTTTTGAAGTCTATCTTCGGTGAAGAACTCATTTTCCCCTCGATTTTCTGTGAATTCTACCTTCCCACTGAAACTCTTGTCACTGTGACCCTAGCGCTGATGATTGGGCGATTGTGCACAATACTGCAGACTGTCACTGTGACTGACAAGCGCTGGCTGAGAAAGCCAGTCCAATAACTTTGCTCGACTCGTTGAATGTCACCACTGTCAAATTTCACAGATAACCTGATCCTCACCCTTCCTCACATACAAAGTACGTGTCCAAAGTGGGCCTAACCTATTCGTACGCTGAAATCCACGGTTGTATTATTTTTAGCAGCTGACTCTTGCCTGATTCATCGTGGTAATGGGACCAAACATGGTAGGCCCTTC